>CM032456.1:87595861-87608361 GCA_019049505.1 Pachyrhynchus sulphureomaculatus
ACGGTACATTTTTTTCAAGTGACGCTTCCTTGCCGGCGTACTGGAACCTTCGTTAGACTCTTCTTGAGCCTTGTGCTTGGCTACGTCATAAATAGTTGATTTCGAGTATCCGAAAAAAAAAACCGAATTAATTCCAGTGCTGATCGGCCGGCGCCGGCGCGAAGACCGTCAATGATCGCGGCTCTTCGAATATACTCTGTACTTGTTTTTGACATGGCAACAATTTTGAGACTAACACTATTTACTTCAGTCCGTTTGCTATTCGGACGCTATTCGATGACCTGTGGCGGAATCATAATATGGCGGGTGATTTCAATTGAAATTTGTTCAGATTTCGGTGACGCACCCTGTATTGTACTTGGTCCTTCTGAAATAAATTTTCTAAAAAGAACTTTTATTAAATACCATTATAATCGCGGTATTGCAACTTTGTGATTAACTGAAAAGAACTGTTAACTAAGCTGAATTTGTAGCTCTATCATACATTTCTTCAAAATTAAATCACTTGCATGCAAAAATTCGACTCTTGGTCCCCAAAACAGTATAATCTATAAATTTAAATTCAATTTTAGTACCACCAAGGTGGATTTTGGAACCAACTGATAAAGCATTTGCTCAGGGTTCTGATGCTGCCGTTGAATGTAAAGCCGATGGGTTCCCCAAACCTGTTGTTACATGGAAAAGGGCCACTGGTAAGTTAGTTTTGTCAATTTTTACATCAAACGATTCAAGAAGGAAAAGTGCAACCCACAAAAGTTATAAATTAGGATACTTCAAATTCTAGCAGGATGGTCCATTTATTATAACCATCCATCATATATTTTACTTATTTATTGTGTTAGTTTATATGCCGACTGATACATATAGTTGTCACACTTCCCCATCAAATTTTTCTGTGATTTTTGAAATAATGTTGTAGAAAATTTAAAAGTGTATTGTTTATTTTTCAATATAATCACAACTTCAAAATTTCTCTCGATTTAAGTGTTATTCCTTTTTTTATCTTAAATGAAAACATTTTTTTTTATTCTATATTTGAATTGTACTGAAATTTCTCTATGGAGATGATCAGAAATTAATCAGTTTATTCTGAGGAGAGCCTGCCTATTTTGAGACCATACCTTTCCTCAGGAACTATAGGATTCTATATTTTTTCAATACTTGATTTTACCAATAATTCTCTTTTTAAGGGCGTATAAAGATGGTCAGATCATCCTGAACAGAGTAAACCATTTTTTTTTCGAAGCCGCACCTTTTCTCAAAAAATATAGGATCCTACCTTTTTTTATTCAGTATTATGAATTATTATTGAAAACTGTAGGATAACCAAAATATTTTGAAATAGCACTATGTTTGTCACATTTTGAATGTTTTTTTTTTTCATCATTTTAGGGGTATCTCCAGGTGATTACAAAGACTTTAAACCAAATAACCCTGACGTGAGAGTGGAAGACGGTACTCTTATGATTAACAATATCCAAAAAACTAACGAAGGATATTATCTTTGCGAAGCTGTTAATGGTATTGGTTCTGGATTATCAGCTGTTATTTTAATCAGTGTACAAGGTAAGCTTTCTTGTGCATCTTACAAATATTCTAATATTTTAAACACTCTTATGTATTATATTATTTTTTCTAATGTGATTTTTAGCACCTCCACAATTTGAAGTAAAATTCCGGAATCAGACCTCAAGACGAGGAGATCCAGCCGTTCTTCAGTGCGAGGCCAAAGGTGAAAAACCAATTGGAATTTTATGGAATATCAATAACAAACGTCTTGAGCCAAAAGGAGATAACCGATATACAATTCGAGAGGAGATTTTACCCAATGGTAAAGTTTTGCACAAATTATTTTTATTCGTTTTAATACAAGATCTAATATACAGTCAGTCCAAAAAGTCTCCATACACCACCTGCTTTCTATACTATTTTTCTGTTATGTTTAACTAATTAATTGAAACTCTGAGAAAACATGTTTAAATTAATATCTGAAACTTAACCAACGAGGATTAGTATTAAAAACAAACTACCGAACATTTTAATTAGAAGTTACATCATTGTTATAAAAATATAAACAAAACATAATGTCAAAAAAAGTCTCCATACACTCAAGAACTGCACTGAAAAAAAAACACGTTATGATCAGCGGCATTTTATCAAACTATCTGTTGAATGCTAAACTGAAAATAAATGAATAATTTTCGGCCATACTTTATATTCTGTCACTTGTTGCTAGTAATTTTGCAGTAGGTTTTCAAAGTAGTATTAAAAATGAGCGAGAAATTGTGAAATTCGATTTCAAGTTCAAAAGATCATAATTGATTTGTGGAAAGATGGAAAATCATACAGAAATATAGGAAAAATTGTTAAAAACTCGCACTACATTGTATAAATCAACGGATTCCTATAAAATTCGACCACGCTCCGGTCGTCCCAAGAAACTGACTCCACGTGAAGAGGCCCGTATTGTTAGACAAATAATTATAGATCCCAAGAAAAGTGCACCAAAATTAAAAGAAGAAGTACGGGAACTATTTTCGAAAAATGTTCACAAACAGTGATAAATTGTTTACACAGGGCAGGCTATAATAGGTGTGCAGTCAGGAAGAAGCCGTTAATTTCGGAAGCTAATCGCAAAAAGTGGTTAACTTTTGCTAGAGAATACGTTACTAAACCTCCTGAATTTTGGGAATCCGTAATCTTTAGTGATGAAATTAAAATTAACCTTTTTGGCAGAACTAAACTTGGGAGAAAAAAGAATACCGCATTCGATATTAAAAACATTGATTCCACAATGAGACAAGGGGGGCGTGGCAGTTCTGCTTTGGGGATGCATGTCCGCTAGAGGTGTTGAAAATTTACGTTTTTATTAATGGTACCATAGATCAGCATGTTTTTTCTGAACATTTTGAGAGACAATTTCAAAGAATGTGTCCAAAAATTAGCACTCGAGAAACAATACATTTTCCAACAGGACAATGATCCGAAACATACCCCAACCTTGGTGCGAGAATGGATGATCCATAATGTGCGACAGCAGCTTCATACACCTCCGTAATCACCCGATGTTAACCCCATCGACCATTTATGGGAGGAACTTAAACGGCGCTCAAACATAATGTTTCAAATAGAGAAGAATTAAAAAACAGAATATTGAACGAATGTTAGAACATGCCAGCAGAAGTTACTAGAAAGCTGGTTGCAAGCATGACAAAAAGGTTACAGGAGATTATCAAGGCCAACGGCGGTCCCACTAAGTATCAATTTAAACGAAGTTGTTACTTTCCGTTAAACTCCGTCAAATTGGTAATTATTAAGTGTATGGAGACTTTTTTGACATTAATTTTGTTTACATTTCTGTAACAATGTTGTATCTTCTAAATAAAATGTTCCGTAGTTGTTTTTAATACTGATCCTCCTAAATATTAATTTAAACATGTTTTCTCATAGATCCAATTAATTAGTTAAACATAACAGAAAGCAGGTGGTGTATGGAGACTTTTTGGACTGACTGTATGTATATTCAGTTCAAATTTGTGCAAATTCAACAAGCGAAAAAGGTTAGGTGCGGGCACAGATCGTAACCCCCGGTTCTTGGGAATTCAGTTTTTCTGGAGCGTTTCGCCAGATAAGACTCCGATTGTCACCTAAAAAATAGGTGCAAAAATTGGAAAAAAAATTTGTGTGACTGTGCCAAGGGGGTGAAGGGGGTGGGGGCGATAAATTTGAAAAGATTTTGATAATAATATGGAAGTTTTTCCTGGTTTTTTGTTAAATGATAAACAAATTTTGTACATAAATATTTATAATAAAACTTATACAGGGCGAGAAGAACGGGGAAGGAGATTAAAGGGTGTTGCTTCCTATATATCGTGTTATATATCCTTTCCTGGGTTTTTGGAGTCTAGGAATCCAAAAATCAGATTATTTTTTCATTGCTTTCAAGTTTAACCCAGAGAGGGGCTGAAGGGGCGGAGGTAGTTTATTATTGGATTATTTTAATAGCACTAACAGCACTAATAAATAGCAGGGAACTAACACCAGTTTTCTGTAGACTTTTCAACCTATCCTACAGAAAGGGAATATTTTCTTCCTGCTGGAAATGTGCCACTGTTCAGCCGATACCTAAAAAAGGCAAGACGACCTTGCCAAATAACTACCGACCAGTCACACTGCTTTCAATAATATCAAAAGTCATGGAAAAGGCTATCAATCAGCATCTTCTAAAATAACTTGAAGGATTCAACATTATTAGCGATCACCAATATGGCTTTCGTAAACATAGATCAACAGGAGATCTTATGACTTATGTAACACATGTTGGAACAACGCAATTGAACACAGAATCCCGAGCGGTTGCTCTTGATATATCCAAGGCATTCGACCGTGTTTGGCACGATGAACTGTTGGCTAAGCTACGCTCTTATGGTATGTTTGAAAAGTTCTCTTTGTGGCTCTCATGTTTCCTCAGAGAGCGTTCTTTACGAGTGGTAATTGACGAATTTCTTTCTAACACCTTCACTATCAACGCCGGCGTGCCCCAAGGCTCCATACTATATCCTACTCTCTTTCTTATTTACATTAACGATCTGCTGGAAAAGACCGGAAACTCAATCTACAGCTTTGCAAATGACAGTACGCTTATCTCTTCATTCACTTTGAACGCTCAGACATCGACTATTCAGACGAATATCCGCAGACAGCGGGAAGTCATTCAACTTAACAAAGACCTGGAAGAAATTCTATCTTGGGGTGACAGTAACTAAGTGGAATTTAACGCTACAAAAACCCAGGCGGCAGTTTTTTCTAAAAAAGTTAACGTTGCTGATAGCGGGGGCACTCCATTCCTCTAACATCGTCACTCGATTTGTTGGGCGTTAATTCGGGAGCAAATATGTCCTGGCATGAATATGTCGCATGCATTGCAAGGAGAGCTTCTCAAAAGTTGGGAATATTATTTCGAACCAGAAAGCTTTACACTCCACATCAACTGTTAATTTTTTGCAAAGCTCAAATTCGACCAACTATGGAATAATGCTCCCATGTTTGGGGCTCCGCTCCCAAGCATACATTGCATTTGTTGGATTCTATTCAGAGAAGAGCTGTTCGTCTGATTGGAGACTCAGAACTGACCGGCGGCCTTGATTCGCTGGAACATCGAAGAACAGTTGGCGACTCTACAAGTATTTTCATGATAAGTGTTCGAAGGATGTAGCCCGCTTAATTCCTCCCAGAGCGGTGCATGTTAGAAATACACGTCGCGCTAATGCTTCACATCCGTATGAGGTTCAGCTTGTTACACCTCGTACAACGCTTTTCAAGCAATCTTTTATATGGAAAACATCATCCCTTTGGAATGATTTGCCCAGGACTGTGTTTCCCACCGAGTGCAATTGGCAGCGATTCAAGAATCGCTTTTTCCGCACACGTGTTGCTCCTGTAGCGCTTTAGGGACTTCCCTGTAGCACGTGTGCTGGACCCATAAAAAAAAACTGAAAGCAAAGCAAGATATTTACAGGTTTTTTTGGTTGATGAACTAGATACATTTTAAGCATGTTATTTATAGGTTAAAGGGTGGGGGTATGATATTATAGGTCTTTTTCGGGGTTTGTGAGATCGAGGAATATGACAATTAATTTATTTTTTCATTACTTTTACTTTTAATATAGAGAGGGGTGAAAGAGGTGGAGTGGTCAAATATTGTATGGTTTCAATAGTATTATGGGAGTTTTTTCAGGTTTTTGATTGGGATAATGAATAAATTTTATGCATAATTCCGGCACCGGATTGCAGAACTGCCTCTACGCGTGACCCCTGTTTCCTTAGTAGGCAAGAGATAGGATAACGCCGTGAAAACGTGGATCGGCGGAGAAAATCAATTTACAACGCAATAATTAACTCGTCATTTTTCTGTTAATAATTAACGTAATCAAGTTGATTTTTGCGTAGAAACACTCTTTAGGCTTGTGTGCTTCTTATGGATATAGTCATTTGATAAAATTGTTTGTTTAATTTGTTATAACAATAAACTTTACGCTGAAAAATTTCCATGTCGACTTATTTTTCATACATTTGCGAGTATTATATCAAAAATTCAGGTCATTATGTTAATTTTTGCAGCAATGATGTGGATAAATAAACAAGCGAGCACTAGCTCTTCTCGCACGCGCGCGTTTTCTTGCAGCTAATCGCAGTGAAAATTTGTTTTTTGGATGCTTTCAGCTGCCAAAAAAACATATTGTTTTCTTATTTGGTTATTCTATTAAAAAAAACCTTTATTGCGTTTTTTTTTTCATAATAAACATTGAAGTTGAGTGTTTTTCGTAAGGAAAATACGTTCAATTAGTTAAGTGTTTTTTGGAATGTTTTTATTTAAGGGTATATAAAATTTTTCAAGTAAAAATTATAAAAAGATATATGCACTCTTTAAAATCGTTATAACAATTTTTCACCCCAAATTCAAAATTGTAAACCCAAGTGATGTTTGAATTTTGGCGACAAAAATTGTAAAGGCGATTTTGAAGCATGTATATACTTTTTATAATTTTTATTTCGAAAGTTCATATCTACACAGTTACACCATTTAGTTTTCTTATTTGATTTTACTACGACAAGTTAACAAATTTACATTAATATTTGGTTATTTCATTTCCAAATGAAATAACCAAATAAGAAAACGAAATGTCTTTTTGGCAGCGGAAAGCATTCAAAAAACACTACGATTAACTACATGAAAACGCGCGCGTGCGCTAAGAGCTCATGTGCGTTTGTTTATTTAATCCACACCATTGCTGCAAAAATTAACATACTGACCTGAATTTTTTATAAAAAATAAGCCGACATTGTTCATTTTGGCCAATTTTTTAATTAATATTGAAATTTTTTCAACGTAAAGTTTATTCATTGTTAATAACAAATTAAACAAAGAATTTTATCAAACGACTATATCCAAAAGAAGCGCACAAGCCTAAAGAGTGTCTCTACGCAAAAATCAACTTGATTCGTTAATTATTAACAGAAAAACGACGAGTTAATTAATGCGTTGTAAATTGAATTTGTCCGTCGATCGACGCGTTCTCCTTTCTCCTGCCTACTAGGGAAACAGGGGTCACGCGTAGGGGCAGTTCCCCAATCCAGTGTCTCAATTATTTATTTACTATATATAAAGTGTATTCGTTTGGAGTTGATAGCAGTATTCTCTCATTGTAGATGCAAATACATGTTGAGGTGCGCCAAAAAAAAAAAAAAAGATTTTTTTATGCATTTTACTGGATTTTGCTACCTGTTTTGAATTATTTTTTAAGGTTTCACCCTATTTTAGGCAGAAAAACCTCTGCTATACAATAGAGTCAGAAAATGTAAATGAGGGTTCATCGGTAGCATAGCCGTGGGAGCGCAACCTGCTTTGAGCGTTTAATAAATAAAATTATCTTAAAAAATAAAATTATAGAAATATAAGATTTATTACCAAAAATTTTTTAATCTATAGATCTACGTATATATACAAATTCACGATATATAAATACTTTAATTACAATCAAAAACAATCATCATCTTCAAAATCTGAAGACTCGACTTCTCTTAAATTGATAATTATCTATTTCCACAGTTTCTTCGATGTATTCGTCAAGTTTCCACATTTTATTTTCTTCTTCTATAACATGTCGAATGGCATTTTTCCAATTATCCTCTTTTATCCTCTCCATTCCGGCGAGTAATAATTGCTTTACGTCTTGAAGTTTGAACGTGATGTTTTCCCTTGCAACGAAACCTTTCTTTTGTGTCCAAATTAACTCTATGGAATTCAATTCGCAATGATATGGAGATAATCTAAGCACTGTGATGTTCGGGTCTTTTACCATCTCATCGACTGCGTATTTCTTGAACTTGCCTTATTTTGAGAAGTTCCGCTTTTAACATACTATCTTTATGTTTGAGATTTTTGTCTCTTATCCATGAATTTGTCGGGAGTCGTTCTAATAATCGAGAATGGTATGGGGCATTGTCTAATACTATAACTAATTCTGCTGGTATACATTCAATCATTTGTTGGAACTCTTTAAAAACATCGGCCGTCATCTCCTCATGGAATCTTTAGTTGACTTTGATTCGAATTCCAACATGCCACCGTCGAGAAATCCCTTTTCACTACCAATATGTGCTATAATTAGCCTGCCTTCCATAAAAGCTTGTTTGGCACTCTTAATGTTTTTCTCAACCCAGAATTTTTTCACTGTGTGTCCCTCATTAACCCAAGTCTCATCTGAATAAAAAATATTTCTTTCTTCGACTCGAAATTTTCTGATTGTTCGTAGATATTCTTTTCTCCAACAAATTATTTCTGTTTTATCGATAAGAACAGATTTTCTATTGTGTTTTTTCCCAACGAAAATTCATGTTATGAAGAATTTTCCATAATTTCCATTTTTCAAAATCTGGTAAGTCCTGGTCTTCTCAGATTTCTTGCAAAACTTTATGTAGTCTAGGTATTTCTTTCTTAATAAAAAAAAATGGTGTACTTTTCTTCTTATTGCGTTTTCAAAGTCTTTATCGACCTCTAAGAGCTCCTTTCCTTTGTGATTCTGAAATTCGTTGCAAGGACCGCGTTTTCTTTCTTTAGAAATCTATAAATCGTCTAACTCCCGTCATATTGGCACAGGTTTCTACAATTTCACGGATTTGGCTTGTTGGCTGTTGATGCACTAGGGCATCGTGGACGTTAAGTATCATTGTTTTTTCTCGCAGGGAAAATGCAGATTTACCGACTCCGAGAAGTTTGACCGGGGCAAAACTGAAAGTTGAAGCCATCGCTGTTCTGATTTGAACTAAGCATATTATAGGTTTTTGCTTTATTTTTATACTTACACAGAATATTTTTGTTGCATACTTAGGTACTTAGGCACCTACCTACCGATAAGTACTTTGGTTAATTATTTTCCAATAACTGCTAATTTTATAGTACCTATTATCATTATACTTTATAACACTGTAGATGTCTAGTTCTTAAGAATTGTTAATTGTACTCGTTTAGGCCTTTATACAAATAAGATTTTTTAGCTTCATCATTTACTCATTAAAATAAACTTTGAAATATCTTGATTTATATAGCTTATTGTAAAGTTTAGAGGGCATGTAATAAAATATTTTTTAGAAAAAGATCGCACTGTTGTATAGAGATAGAAAATAAAGGTGATTAAAATTAAAAATGCGAATAATTGGTAGATAAATTTCGGACGCTTATGATTTATGACATTTTAATGTTTATAACCCATGTTGTGTGCTATCAACTCCAAACAAACGGACTTTAATTAGGCAACGTATAAAAGGCGAGGAAGGGCGTTAGAACGGTGATTTCTTATTTATTGTGCTGTAGGTATTATTCAGAGTTCTTTGAGTTAAAGGAACGAAAAATTACATTATTTTTATCATTATATATTGAGAATTCTTGCGTTCTTCTATATTTAAAATAGGGATGAAACCTACAGTTTTTTTTAGGCAATATCGTTTCAGGAAAAACAGAGTGAAACTGGTAGATGTCGATATGTTGTATGATTTTATTCATATTATGTAAATTTACTTTCTCTTTACTTTAGAAAGACAGATTCAGTACTTATTTTAAAACTACATGCAAGGAAAGTACTGGGTAAATCACTTTACCAATTTTTTAATCCGCACTTACTTGCTTTCAGTTTCTATTAATTTTTCTGATCTTTTAGGGGTTTTATCTGACCTAAGCATCAAACGAACAGAGCGATCAGACTCGGCAAATTTTTACATGCGTTGCAACGAACGCCTTTGGAAGTGACGACGCCAACATTAACATGATCGTACAAGAAGTCCCTGAAGTGCCTTATGGATTGAAAGTATTAGATAAATCTGGCAAGACCGTGCAGTTATCTTGGGTTTCGCCTTATGACGGAAATTCACCTATTAAGAAGTAAGTAATTTTTGTGCACTTGCCTGAAAAATTATTGTTTTTTAAATAATTTTTTTGTTTCGAACATAAGACTTTCCGGACACTTTTCTATAGAGATGATAGGTGATTCTCCTATTTTAGAATTTTTTTTGAGCATCTTATTTTATAGAATAAATCTCAATAAACCTTTATTCACGCTTTTTAGTGTTCCGTTTCAAAATTGATAAACGGAACACTTATGGAATCAGGGCGTCTGTCTGTCTTGTCACACAACCGATTTTCTCTCCCCAAAGTATTTAACATAGAAAGTTGAAATTCATCACAAATATAGGAATTGATGACTATGACACGAGTTCAAAAATATATATGATATAATACTCAAACTTTTCTTTATATTATTTTAAAATGAAAACTTTGAAGTCGACTCCAATTTTTTGTGCCAATGTAAATTTTTTAACCGACACAAAAAATTGGCGCCGACTTCAAAAGTTATCTTTTGATAAAGAAATCATAGTAATAAATAACAGCTGTTTTTAACATTTGTAGGATTTGTTTATATGGAATTAATAACTGAATTGTCAAACTAAAGCAATATCTTATCTTAGGAGTCTTTTTACGAGTGTTTCAAAAACGTTATTTTTTACTTTATAGTGACAAAATTTTGTGTACTGTTTTTTCTGAAGTTTTTTTTTTTGTTAAACAGTTTTTATTCAGAAACTACATAACCAATTTCAATAAAATTTATATGGGATCATCATAAATATGTACTCTCTTGAATAAAAAACCAATCATCCAAATCCATATTTGCCAGAGTTATCGGTGTTGTATTACAAAAATTTAAGTTTTTACCAAGATTTTTTCAAAAACTACTTTCAATAAAATTTATATAGAACCATGACGAATGTGTACTCTCTCAAATAAAAAAAGAATCATCCAAATCGGTACATATTTGCCAGAGTTATGTGGGAACCTACATTAAAAAAAAATACATACTCGTCGAATTGAGAACCTCCTCCTTTTTGAAGTCGATTAAAGATCTCTAATAGTTATGTCGGAGCACTCCATTCCTCTAACATCGTCACTCAATTTGTTGGGCGTTAATTTGAGAGCAAATATGTCCTGGCATGAACATGTTGCAGGCATAGCAAGGAGAGCTTCTCAAAAGTTGAAAATATTATTTCGAACCAGAAAGCTTTACACTCCACAACAACTGTTAATTCTTTACAAAGCTCAAATTCGACCCAACTATGGAATACTGCTCCCCTGTTTGGAGCTCCGCTCCCAAACATACACTGCATTTGTTGGATTCTATTCAGAGAATAGCTGTTCGTCTGATTGGAGACCCGGAACTGACCGTCGGCCTTGATTCGCTGGAACATCAAAGAACGGTTGGCGACTTGAGCCTATTCTACAAGTACTTTCATGGAAAATGTTCGAAGGATGTGGCCCGCTTAATTTCTTCCAGAGCGGTGCATGTCAGAAGTACACGTCGCGCTAATTCTTCACATCCGTATGAGGTTCAGCTTGTTACTCCTCGTACAACGCTTTTCAAGCAGTCTTTTATATGGAGAACATCATCCCTTTGGAATAATTTGCCTAGGACTGTGTTTCCCACCGAGTACAATCTACAGCGATTCAAGAACAACGTGAATCGCTTTCTCCGCACACGTGTTGCTCCTGTAGCGCTTTAGGGACTTCCCTGTAGCACGTGTGCTAGACCCATAAAAAAAAAAGAGTAATAATCAAAAAATTTCGAAAAATTTTGGAATATTTCTCCATAAGATGTAGATTGAATGAAAATTATGCATTACCTTTAATAATTTATCTGGTATATAAAACAAAGATCGGAAACACACTTTGTTTGATATATGTTTCGTACTTGTATACCCATCCTGTTTAATAAAAAATGTTATTCACTATACAGATAAAAGTATAAACACACATACACAGCAAGTATCTAAGATAATTATTGTGGGAGATTTAATATAATTTTTTTTGGAATAGTCTATCCACCTATTTGAATAGCATCGGGCTTATCATCATCATCAGCTTATACTGTCTACTGCTGGACGAAAGCCTCCCTCAAGTCTTGCCACTTTTTTCTGTTCTGGGCCGCTTGTACCCAATTTTCAGCCACTCTTTTCAAATCATCAGTCCACCGAATTGATGATCTACCTCTACTCCAATAGGCTTCGTATCTTGGTCGCCACTCTATGATTCTCTTTGTCCATCGCCCATCCTTAAACCTAGCAACATGCCCAGCCCAGTTCCATTTAAGATGTAGAATGAATTTGACTGCGCCTTGTACTCCCGTTCTCTTCCTGATAATATGATTTGGGATATAATCTCTAAGAGTAACGCCTAACATCCTCCTCCAACTTTCGTTGCATAACACATATTTTATTGATGTTTTTCTTCGTCATTGTGAGATCGGCTCCGTACATAGGAACGGGGAGTATGCAGCTGTCAGATACTTTTTTTTTTACACATAGGAAGGTTAGATTTGAATACATAGGCTAGTTTACCATATGCAGCCTAGGAGAGACCTATTCGCCGCTGAATTTCATATGTGTTTGGTTATCTC
>CM032456.1:87611961-87651961 GCA_019049505.1 Pachyrhynchus sulphureomaculatus
TATATATATATATATATATATATATATATATATATATATATATATATATATATATATATATGTATATACAGTCCCTGGCCAAATTATTAGACGCACTGCAAGATTTCATGTAAAATATTAATTACCGAGTGATATTGTACCGTTTTATTATTTTAAATTGATTTGTTTTTTATTTTTATATTATCCAATCAATTACCTATTTATTTGACATAAATAAAACAGCATTAATTTAGAAAAGCATAAGTTTATTAAGTTTTAAAGAAAAGTGAAATTAATGTTAGTAAAAGTCAATATTTAGTTGAGCCACCTTTAGCCGCTATCAAAGCTTTAATTCTGCGCGGCATGCTATCAATGCAAGATTGTACTGTCTTCTGCATTTGAGGATGATGATTCCACACATGAATAATCTTTTCTAGGAGCTGGGTTTTGTCGGTAATCACATCTTTAGCCACTTCTCTTTTCATCAGCTCCCACACATTTTCAATGGGGTTCATATCAGGGCTATTACCCGGCCAATCCAACAGAGGGATATTTTTTTCTGCCAAAAAAGCTTTAACAGACCGAGCAGTGTGGCAGGGAGCTCCATCTTGCATGAAAGTGAATGGTTCCCCATTTGGAAACCATTCTCTGAGCTGCGGAATCAACCGATTTTGTAATACTTCTTTGTACTGATCTTGCCTCATTATTCCTTTGACGACGTACAGACGTCCAGTGCCCTTGCCGCTGATGACTGACCAAATCATCACTTTGGTGGGATGTTTAACCGTCGGGACGACACAATCAGGATGAAACTTTTCTCCATGACGACGACGCACATACTGAGCTTTATTCTGCAAAATTTCGAATGTGCTTTCGTCACTGAAGCAGACCTGTCAAAAATAGGAAAAATATATAAACTTCCATGTTTATTTGCTTTATTTAACTGAAAATGATAATAATGTATCAATTATTGATTAAATTGCTGTATCTTACCGATCTCCAGAAGTCCACATCTTTGTCTTGCCATTGTTTGGCCCACTTCAGGCGCTTTGCTTTCATTGCAGCTGTTAACTTGGGCTTCCTGGCGGGGCGACAGGCCTTAAAATCTAATTCTTTCAATTTTCTTCGAACAGTGCGCTCAGAAGCATTTACGCTAGCATCCTGGAGTTGTGATTTTATTACCTTTGTGGTAGCAAATCTGTTTTCTACACAAATTTTCTTCAAACATCTCTCTGACCATGGAGTGAAAATTGGTTTTCTACCGCATCTTTTCTTTCTTTTCGGGCTTAATTCCTTCCCTGACTCAATTTTCTTTTTTATGCGTCGTACACTAGCTTCAGAAACCTCCATTCTTCGTGATATTTCTCGGTTTGTAAATGTTTTCGCAATCACAAGGGCCTTCACTTCAGCTTTTTTACGTGGTGAAAGATCGCCTTTTCTACCCATAATGAAAATAGTCCAATTACTTTTTTAAAACACTGCATACAAAATAAACTAATAACTGAGTAGTATAAAACTGTTAAACAAACAATCACAGTCCATAAAGCCACAGAAACACGTCCGTACCTGACTCGATTCCGATCGCGACTGATACAGGTTTGTACTTCTTTACGTTCATGTATCACTTTGTCAACACAGTGTTGTCATATGTTAAAAAATAAATACAAATATGTAGTCTACAACAATTCTTTTAAATAAAAATCAATAATATTGTAGTTTAAATATACCATTATTGCATAAAAACTCTTAAGAAGCATAAAATTACTAAAAAAAATACAGTGCGTCTAATAATTTGGCCAGGGACTGTATATACATATATATATATATATATATATATATATATATATATATATATATATATAAAATATATATATATATATATATATATATATATATATATATATATATATATATATATATACAATATACAATATATATACATATATATATATATATATATATATATATATATATATATACATATATATATATATATATATATATATATATATATATATATATATATATATATATATATATATATATATATATTATATTGCTTATGTATGTCCCTAGAGGAAGCAAACAATTAAAAAAATATTCGACATGTATATAACCAAATCGCAAGAAAATGACCAAATGAACCAGTTAGGTTTTTAACCATTTCAAAACAGGGAAGCTGAAAAACGTTGCATGCATGATTGGCTCGATACAACCTAGGTAATTGAAATAATTATTGTTCTTTGAACACGCATGTTGTTTATATCCAGATTTTTTACCGTTTATATTTTGTAATTATTTCTTTTTGGTACAACTACATAGTTATGTAACCCAGATAAAAACGTAAAATACAGGTGTTAGAGTCTATATTAACCTGTTTTTTTTCCTAATGCATGTTAAACTGAGTTATGTTCACTGGTTGCATTCAAGAATCTTAAGCAATCTATTACATAACCAGGAGAAAAATAACAAGTTGTTAGATCATGCAATGAAGGTTATAAAAAAATGAAGCCACATCCTTGCAGAAGTAGATCGAAGTAGGAAAGGTATTAATTAAGATCTGTCCAAGTAACACTGCTCGGAAATTCTGAAACAGTTGTACCGCCGACAGCTTATTACGAGGCTCGTTTAGAAAGTAAGAACCGTTTTGAAATTAAAAAAACACCAGACCATTTTTTTAACAAATTTAATTTTGCATGAACGCCCGGATCTTAATCTACTTTTTAACATAATTCCCACCTATATTAAGGCACTTGTATCGAAAGATCAGCTCTGTATTCCGCTAACCGCTGCAGCACAACAACTTGGAGAAACACATTAGATAATAATTAAATCGTAAAGCGGATGTTTTCTGGAACTTTTTCATTAATTTCCTGCATCTGCCTATGAAGTTCGACCGCTTTTCCGTCCCTTGAATTTTCGATTGAAACATTATTGGTGTTAAGTGTAGGGCAGACTACAGTTCAATGAAATTTTTACAATTACAATATATATATATATATATATATATACATATATATATATATATATATATATATATATATATATATATATATATATATATATATATATATATATCGTCACCATCATCCATCAGCCGTCCTCATTCACTCCTGGATATAGGCCTCCTCCAAGAATTTCCATTGATCTCTATCCTGAGCGGTGTTAACCCAATTTCCTGCCACTCTTTTGATGTCATCACTCCATCTTGTTGGTGGTCTACCTCTGTTTCTATTGTCTTGTCTGAGTCTTCTTTCTATTAGTCTTTTACATCGGTTATCATCCCTTCGGGCTATATGGGCTGCCCATCTCCATTTAAATTGCGTAATTTTTTGGATAATATCTATTACTTTTGTTCGTTGTTTGATAATTATGTTTGTTATTCTAACCTTCCTTGTGATGCCCAGCAGAGCTCTCTTCATTGCCCATTGCGATACTCTCAATTTGTTTGCTGGCTGTTTTGTTAATGTGAGTGTCTCGGCGCCATATGTGATTACAGGCAGAATACATTGTTCCTAAACTTTCTTTTTTAAGCACATTGGCAAATTACCTCGCAGCGTATCTCTCACCTTCCCAAAAGCCGTTCATCCCAAACCCATACGACGGTGTGTCTCACGGGTTGCCAATTTGTAATTCATGACCTAAATTGTTGTAGTTTTGGACATGCTCCACCTTGCTTTCGTTAAATTTCATATTACTGTTCGTAACTAAATTCGTTATAAACTTGGTTTTCTGAAAGTTAATATTTAGACCAATATTTGCTGATGTTATTTGCAATTCGGTAAACATTTGTTGGGCATCACCTAGATTGTCGGCTATTATGACAATATCATCAGCAAAGCGCAGGTGATATCGATGTTTATGCCTTTTCCATCCCAATTAGATTCCTTAAAAGCGTATTCTGACACCGCCATAAAAAGTTTAGGAGAAATCAAATCATCTTGTCTGATTTCACGTTCCACTCGGTATTTACTTGTGAATTCATGGAGTCATACACTTGCTGTTGCGTTATTATAATGGAATTTAATTTACTGTGTATATCTGTAGTCTATTCTCATTTGCTCAGGGCAGACAGTATCGCCGGCAACTCCATTGTGTTAAAAGCTTTTTTAAAATCCACAAATACTAATACGAGTGGTTTGTTGTATTCTATATGGCTTTTGATGGTCTGTAAGTGATCGTTAGCACCGTATCCGCTTCGAAAGCGAACCTGTTGGCGTGATTGATAAAAATCTTGTTTTCACCCTATGGTTATATATATATATATATATATATATATATATATATATATATATATATATATACATATATATATATATATATATATATATATATATATATATATATATATATGTATATATATATATATATATATATATATATATATATATATATATATATACATATATATATATATATATATATATATATATATATATATATATATATATATATATATATAATATAAAAAAGAACAGACTATTATGATCAATAATAAGCAGGATATTAGCAATTTAAGTTAGATTTATTATAATTTAATATAATGAATATTGTCCAGTAAAAAATAAAAAAAATTTAATTTCATATTCTTTATCAATTATATCTGTAAAAGTAAGCAACCCTAAAACATAAACACTTTCTTTTTTCCCCTTTTAGTACTGTTAGATATTTAGATGGTTTCGAGGTGTGTAAAACTATCTTTGTTGAATATAAATAGATGGTTTATTATTTAGTCTTGTGTACTCATAAAATATCTATTTTATTTTACAATATTTTTTAATTTGTAGGTAATCCAAATATAAAAGTAAAATTTGATAAAGCTCAATGTACAGTCTGTCGAATAAGAACGTGTTCAAGATAATTCATTTTTGGTAGATCCGATTCCAGCGATTCAACAAAAAATCAGTAGAGGGAACCTTTGTCTACGATAAATTTTAGTAAAACTATCAGTCGATTCCAAACTTTCTTCGAAATCACGTAAAATCCAAATGAGTCACCTGTTTGCACGTCGGTTCCAGGCAGTCTTTCTTTGCTCCCGTCCAAAGGGGCCGCGGTGGCTAAATATATTGAAAATCGGTATCATTGGTGAAGAAGTGGGTAAATCATTTTAATGAGATGAAAAATGTCGATGATGTGCCAAAACTTGGCTCGGTAGGAAAAGTTACTCTGAAAGTCAAAAAAATGAATCGTGTCTTTGTTTTCACGGAACTCGAAATTGACACTGGGTCAAGGAGCGGAAAAAATTAAGAAAATCTGGTTTAAATTTGTCCCATGAGACCATTCGACAAATTCTTTGGGCTCATGATGTCAAGTTCCGAAGCATGTTGAAGAAACCTTTGCTGGGCGAAAATTACGTCTCGAAGATGCTTGCTTGGGCCCACGATAAGATACTAGAGTGGCCCTCACAATCGCTTGTAAAGAGAAAGCTCAAACGAAAGACTGAGGATTTTGACTAAGTTGTCTCGCGAGATTCGAAAAATTTGCAGAGTATGCAAAACATCTCGTCGACAGCATGCCTCCAAGATGCCAGGCGATTATTGATGCAGGACGCAATTGGAGAGCTACTAAGGTAATTGTGTCGTTATTAGCACACCAAAGAATACATTGATATAATGTTCTCGAAACACATTGCACAAGTATGATTTCAGACAACATTGGCGGACAATATTAATTTTTTTTTTCATTTGAAGAAAACTGCTGTTGAATCATACCGATTACTTCGAGAAGCTTATGGTGAACATGCTCCATCGCAAGATACGTGTGCACGATGGTTTCGGCGTTTCAAAAGTGGTGACTTCGATGTTGCAGACAAGGAACGTGGAAAACCGCCAAAAAAATACGAAGATGTGGAATTGCAAGCATCGTTGGACGAAGATGATTCGCAAACACAAAAACAACTCGCCGAGCAATTGGGCGTTAGTCAACAAGCTGTTTCCAATCGGCTACGAGAGATGGGAAAGATTCAGAAGACCGGTAGATGGGTACCACATGAGTTGAACGACAGGCAAATGGAAAAGCTCAAAAACACCTGTGACATTTTGCTCGCTCGGTACAAATGGAAGTCGTTTTTGCATCGTATAGTTACAGGGGATGAAAAATGGATTTATTTTCAGAATCTCAAGCGCAAAAAATCATGGATAGTCCCAGCGCACCATCCACATCGACCGCAAGACCGAATCGCTTTGGCAGAAAGACGATGCTCTGTGTTTGGTGGGACCAGAGGGGCGTGGTTTATTATGAGCTGTTAAAACTTGAGGAAACGGTTAATACTAAACGGGGAAGCAAACAATTAAAAAAATATTCGACATGTATATAACCAAATCGCAAGAAAATGACCAAATGAACCAGTTAGGTTTTTAACCATTTCAAAACAGGGAAGCTGAAAAACGTTGCATGCATGATTGGCTCGATACAACCTAGGTAATTGAAATAATTATTGTTCTTTGAACACGCATGTTGTTTATATCCAGATTTTTTTACCGTTTATATTTTGTAATTATTTCTTTTTGGTACAACTACATAGTTATGTAACCCAGATAAAACGTAAAATACAGGTGTTAGAGTCTATATTAACCTGTTTTTTTCCTAATGCATGTTAAACTGAGTTATGTTCACTGGTTGCATTCAAGAATCTTAAGCAATCTATTACATAACCAGGAGAAAAATAACAAGTTGTTAGATCATGCAATGAAGGTTATAAAAAAATGAAGCCACATCCTTGCAGAAGTAGATCGAAGTAGGAAAAGGTATTAATTAAGATCTGTCCAAGTAACACTGCTCGGAAATTCTGAAACAGTTGTACCGCCGACAGCTTATTACGAGGCTCGTTTAGAAAGTAAGAACCGTTTTGAAATTAAAAAAACACCAGACCATTTTTTTAACAAATTTAATTTTGCATGAACGCCCGGATCTTAATCTACTTTTTAACATAATTCCCACCTATATTAAGGCACTTGTATCGAAAGATCAGCTCTGTATTCCGCTAACCGCTGCAGCACAACAACTTGGAGAAACACATTAGATAATAATTAAATCGTAAAGCGGATGTTTTCTGGAACTTTTTCATTAATTTCCTGCATCTGCCTATGAAGTTCGACCGCTTTTCCGTCCCTTGAATTTTCGATTGAAACATTATTGGTGTTAAGTGTAGGGCAGACTACAGTTCAATGAAATTTTTACAATTACAATATATATATATATATATATATATATATATATATATATATATATATATATATATATATATATATATATATATATATATATATATATATCGTCACCATCATCCATCAGCCGTCCTCATTCACTCCTGGATATAGGCCTCCTCCAAGAATTTCCATTGATCTCTATCCTGAGCGGTGTTAACCCAATTTCCTGCCACTCTTTTGATGTCATCACTCCATCTTGTTGGTGGTCTACCTCTGTTTCTATTGTCTTGTCTGAGTCTTCTTTCTATTAGTCTTTTACATCGGTTATCATCCCTTCGGGCTATATGGGCTGCCCATCTCCATTTAAATTGCGTAATTTTTTGGATAATATCTATTACTTTTGTTCGTTGTTTGATAATTATGTTTGTTATTCTAACCTTCCTTGTGATGCCCAGCAGAGCTCTCTTCATTGCCCATTGCGATACTCTCAATTTGTTTGCTGGCTGTTTTGTTAATGTGAGTGTCTCGGCGCCATATGTGATTACAGGCAGAATACATTGTTCCTAAACTTTCTTTTTTAAGCACATTGGCAAATTACCTCGCAGCGTATCTCTCACCTTCCCAAAAGCCGTTCATCCCAAACCCATACGACGGTGTGTCTCACGGGTTGCCAATTTGTAATTCATGACCTAAATTGTTGTAGTTTTGGACATGCTCCACCTTGCTTTCGTTAAATTTCATATTACTGTTCGTAACTAAATTCGTTATAAACTTGGTTTTCTGAAAGTTAATATTTAGACCAATATTTGCTGATGTTATTTGCAATTCGGTAAACATTTGTTGGGCATCACCTAGATTGTCGGCTATTATGACAATATCATCAGCAAAGCGCAGGTGATATCGATGTTTATGCCTTTTCCATCCCAATTAGATTCCTTAAAAGCGTATTCTGACACCGCCATAAAAAGTTTAGGAGAAATCAAATCATCTTGTCTGATTTCACGTTCCACTCGGTATTTACTTGTGAATTCATGGAGTCATACACTTGCTGTTGCGTTATTATAATGGAATTTAATTTACTGTGTATATCTGTAGTCTATTCTCATTTGCTCAGGGCAGACAGTATCGCCGGCAACTCCATTGTGTTAAAAGCTTTTTTAAAATCCACAAATACTAATACGAGTGGTTTGTTGTATTCTATATGGCTTTTGATGGTCTGTAAGTGATCGTTAGCACCGTATCCGCTTCGAAAGCGAACCTGTTGGCGTGATTGATAAAAATCTTGTTTTCACCCTATGGTTATATATATATATATATATATATATATATATATATATATATATATATATATATATACATATATATATATATATATATATATATATATATATATATATATATATATATGTATATATATATATATATATATATATATATATATATATATATATATATATATACATATATATATATATATATATATATATATATATATATATATATATATATATATATATATATATAATATAAAAAAGAACAGACTATTATGATCAATAATAAGCAGGATATTAGCAATTTAAGTTAGATTTATTATAATTTAATATAATGAATATTGTCCAGTAAAAAATAAAAAAAATTTAATTTCATATTCTTTATCAATTATATCTGTAAAAGTAAGCAACCCTAAAACATAAACACTTTCTTTTTTCCCCTTTTAGTACTGTTAGATATTTAGATGGTTTCGAGGTGTGTAAAACTATCTTTGTTGAATATAAATAGATGGTTTATTATTTAGTCTTGTGTACTCATAAAATATCTATTTTATTTTACAATATTTTTTAATTTGTAGGTAATCCAAATATAAAAGTAAAATTTGATAAAGCTCAATGTACAGTCTGTCGAATAAGAACGTGTTCAAGATAATTCATTTTTGGTAGATCCGATTCCAGCGATTCAACAAAAAATCAGTAGAGGGAACCTTTGTCTACGATAAATTTTAGTAAAACTATCAGTCGATTCCAAACTTTCTTCGAAATCACGTAAAATCCAAATGAGTCACCTGTTTGCACGTCGGTTCCAGGCAGTCTTTCTTTGCTCCCGTCCAAAGGGGCCGCGGTGGCTAAATATATTGAAAATCGGTATCATTGGTGAAGAAGTGGGTAAATCATTTTAATGAGATGAAAAATGTCGATGATGTGCCAAAACTTGGCTCGGTAGGAAAAGTTACTCTGAAAGTCAAAAAAATGAATCGTGTCTTTGTTTTCACGGAACTCGAAATTGACACTGGGTCAAGGAGCGGAAAAATTAAGAAAATCTGGTTTAAATTTGTCCCATGAGACCATTCGACAAATTCTTTGGGCTCATGATGTCAAGTTCCGAAGCATGTTGAAGAAACCTTTGCTGGGCGAAAATTACGTCTCGAAGATGCTTGCTTGGGCCCACGATAAGATACTAGAGTGGCCCTCACAATCGCTTGTAAAGAGAAAGCTCAAACGAAAGACTGAGGATTTTGACTAAGTTGTCTCGCGAGATTCGAAAAATTTGCAGAGTATGCAAAACATCTCGTCGACAGCATGCCTCCAAGATGCCAGGCGATTATTGATGCAGGACGCAATTGGAGAGCTACTAAGGTAATTGTGTCGTTATTAGCACACCAAAGAATACATTGATATAATGTTCTCGAAACACATTGCACAAGTATGATTTCAGACAACATTGGCGGACAATATTAATTTTTTTTTTCATTTGAAGAAAACTGCTGTTGAATCATACCGATTACTTCGAGAAGCTTATGGTGAACATGCTCCATCGCAAGATACGTGTGCACGATGGTTTCGGCGTTTCAAAAGTGGTGACTTCGATGTTGCAGACAAGGAACGTGGAAAACCGCCAAAAAAATACGAAGATGTGGAATTGCAAGCATCGTTGGACGAAGATGATTCGCAAACACACAAAAACAACTCGCCGAGCAATTGGGCGTTAGTCAACAAGCTGTTTCCAATCGGCTACGAGAGATGGGAAAGATTCAGAAGACCGGTAGATGGGTACCACATGAGTTGAACGACAGGCAAATGGAAAAGCTCAAAAACACCTGTGACATTTTGCTCGCTCGGTACAAATGGAAGTCGTTTTTGCATCGTATAGTTACAGGGGATGAAAAATGGATTTATTTTCAGAATCTCAAGCGCAAAAAATCATGGATAGTCCCAGCGCACCATCCACATCGACCGCAAGACCGAATCGCTTTGGCAGAAAGACGATGCTCTGTGTTTGGTGGGACCAGAGGGGCGTGGTTTATTATGAGCTGTTAAAACTTGAGGAAACGGTTAATACTAAACGTTACCAACAACAATTGACCGGTTTGAACCGTTCGCTGCTTGAAAAAAGGCCAGCATACCGAAAAAGGCAACACAAAGTCATTTCTCTTCAAGACAGTGGTCCATCACATACGGCAAAACCAGTTCGCGACACGTTGGAAGCACTCAGCTGGGAAGTTCTACCGAATGCGGCTTACCCACCAGACTTGGCTCCTTTCGATTACCACTTGTTTGCATCGATGGGCTACGCACTTGCTGAGCAGCGCTTTGGTTCGTACGAAGATGTGGAAAAAATGGCTCGATGAATGGTTCGCAGCAAAAGGGGAAGATTTTTACTGACGTGGTATTCACAAATTGCCCAAAAGATGGGAAAAATGTATAACAAGCGCTGGAGCATACTTTGAATAAAGCACTTTTTATCATTCTTCCAAATTTAACATGTTTTTTTAGAAAAAAAATCCGCATTTCATACTTGTACACCTAGTATATATATATAATGTTTATTATGCTATTATTTTTATTTACATAAAAAATATCAAAAATACTTTTTCCTCTTACTTGTAACCCCAAAACTAAACCTTCAGGTTGTTTTATGGATACCAACCTGGTATACGGTAAAACAGTTTATGAAAGATGGGTTATCGGTTATTTTTTTAAAGTAATTTTCGTTCATAATGAGGCTAAAAAGGGAAACGAGCAATCAAGAGTGCCGAGACAGCTGTCGTTTATAAAAGTACCCATAACTCTAGTCTACTTTAATGAAACTTAAACCGACTTTTTAAATTATTTTCGTCGATATTTAGAAAATATGACAAAATATTGTGGGTTAAAAATTATATTGATCGAAAGAAAAATTGCTAGAAGTTTAATTCACTTAAAGTTAAATTCAGTTAAACTGTTAACACTGCTTTTTTTAATAGCATACGCGTTGTTGGAAAACCCTAAAGCACTATAGAAGTGATGCGTGTGCGGAAAAAGCGATTCTTGAAAAGCGTGGTACGAAGAGTGATGTGATGTACTAGCGCGATGTGCATTCCTAACATGCACTATTCGTTCAAGAAATACACGGAATTTTCGAATTTCCAGGGCTGTAGCTAGTCCAACTGGGCCAAAATTTTCTTTCATTTTGCTGGTACCCTTGTCACTGTGACAACATTGCTTTTGGTGAGTCTTTTATAAATAAAACAAGCGTTTACAAATGGTATAAACATTTCTAAGAAGGCCATGAAGACAATGAAGATACCTAGTGCCTTCAACGCCGTAGCACGACCACAATTGAAAAAGTGAAAAAAAATGATTATGGATTATCCCCAAATCACTATCACAGATGTCACTGATGATGGCGTATCATTCGGTTCATGCTAAGAAATTTTTTCCAGTGTTTTGGGTGTGATACGTGTGTTAATAAAATTCGTTCCGAAATTGTTGAATTTTGACCAAAAGCAGTGCGTAATAGACATTGCTCAGGAGTTGCTAAATATCTTAAAGTCAACGACGATCCAGAACTGTTCAAATGGTTTATAACTGATAATGAAACATGGGCGTATGGATATGACTTCGAAACTAAGGCCCAATCGCCCCAACAGAAGCTTCCTGAAGAGCTAAAACCAAAAAAAGCTCGTCAAGATCGATCAAATGTGACAGTTCTGCTCGTTGGTTTTTTCGATTTCAAGGGCATAGTGTACCATGTGTTCTGGCCTCCAGGTCGTACGGTTAATAACGAGTACTACCTGGAACTCCTACACCGTTTGCATGAAGTAATCCGAAAAAAACGACTAGATTTGTAATGAAATAACTCATGGCAATTGCATGACGATAATGAACCTGCTCACACTTCTTTGCTTGTTCGTAGTTTTTTGGCAAAAAACAACACCGCTCTGAGGCTTCAGCCTCCGGATTCATTGGACATAGTCCGAAAAAAAAAAAAATGTGAAAGGACGACGTTTTGCTAACAATGAGGGTATAAAGATAGAATCGCTACCCAGAAATTGAGCTTCAAAAGTGCTTCGAAGATTGGAAAAAGCACTGACGCAAATGTATTGTATCTGGTTGAAACTTCTTAAAGGGGACAAAATTAATACACATGAATAAATAAAAAGTTAAGTTAAACAAAAAGTTAAACGCGACCAACTCATACAGATATTAAAGGCAAAACAATTGGATACCCGTGTTATAAGAATAATACCTCATCTCTATGGCGACCAGACAACAGTAGTGCGTGCCGAAAATAGAATAAGAGACGAAACCTATATCAGGAGAGGTGTACGACATATTCAGAGGAGATCATGAAGAAAGCCCTAAAAGAGGAAGAGATTGGAATAAGAATTAAACGTCAAGCCAGTCAACAATATTAGATACGCAGATGACACTATCCTAATAGTGGAAACTCTGGAAGATTTACATAGTATTTTAGATAGGGTAGTTAAAGCTAGTGAAGAAAGAGGAGTGACACAAAATTCAGGATAATATCAAAAAATTAATGAGTAAATGGAAGACTTCTCATTCATAATGATCCTGTTTAACGGGTACATAAATATGATTAGTTGGGAACAAGTGTCAATAACAATAACGACATCTCCGAAGAAATTCGAACGAGAATTG
Source organism: Pachyrhynchus sulphureomaculatus (assembly GCA_019049505.1). Classification (NCBI taxonomy): domain Eukaryota; kingdom Metazoa; phylum Arthropoda; class Insecta; order Coleoptera; family Curculionidae; genus Pachyrhynchus; species Pachyrhynchus sulphureomaculatus. Next base: position 87,625,007 of record CM032456.1, read on the forward strand.
GGAAAGCACGAGCTATGTTTGTGACGATAAAAAATTTCTTCTCAAGCCACGAGATAAACATAAATCTAAAAATTAGATTAATACCTTTTCTCGGTTTTGCTCTACGGGGTAGACGCGTGGACAATAAACAAATAACATCAATAAACTGAAGGCACTGGAAATTAAGTATATAGAAGGGTACTCAGAATACCTTGATTCGATAAACTCACGAACGTTGAAATGTTGCAAAGAATGAACAAAGATCGAAAAATTCTAATTACCATTAAATGCCGAATAATCGAATATCTGGGTCATGTGATGAGAGGGCAAAAATACCACCTGCTGGAGCTGATCATGAAGGGGAGGGTTTAGGATAGAAGAAGTGTTGGACTACGACATCGTAGTTTCGCAAGCTGAGAAAGTGGTTTGGGTGTACATCCACTCTCAATATTTAGAGCCGTAGCTTCAAAAGTATGAATAGCCATCAAAGTTCAAGTCAAGGATTACTTTATTACTGCAAAATTATTACAATGTACATCGAGTTACAGTTTCTTTTAAGTCTTACAGATACAATATGCCTAAAGACACATTCTTGCGGCTGGCTGATAGTCTACCCTGTGGCAATTCGTTGTACTGTTTTTATGTTTTTAATGATGAAGCAAAACTTTTTTTTAATTTAAAAATATTTTGTTGATTTAGTTTTTTATTGGTTCATAGTTAACATTTTGCCGAGAAAAATTATTTCAAAAAACTTTGCTTGAATTGGTCAGGTACAGTCTTGTGCATGCCAGTGGCTTTATCATTGTATCTAATTTATGGTATATTTCTATCTTTCTTCCCCCGCTCTCTTTCTCTCTCTCTCTCTCTCTCTCTCTCTCTTTCTCTTTCGTCGTTCATTCATCCATCTCATTCATTCTTATGTTATACATTTACAGTTCTTAACTAATTTCTAAAAGCAAGTATATATGATATTTACAATTTCGCAATTTCGGATTGCGTTTATATTACATATAGTTTATTTATTTAGTTGTTATTATTTATCTGGGAGATCGAAACGAAAGAGGGAGGACACTAATAGACTTTTTATATCAAAATAGTTTATATGTAATGAACAACTTCTTTAAAAAGAACAAAAACAGAAAATGGACAGACGTAAGTGTCCTAAATAGATGTTCAGTTGCGAGTGACCATTGCATTTTGACAGCAGAAGTGTTTATTAACATTAAACAGGAAAGAAACAACATGATCCTCAAAAGAAACCATAAGAAATGGACAACCCCGGAGGATGTAGTTTCTTATAAAAGAGTGATTGTACGCTCCTTGGAACACAATGAAGATACAGCAGTCGATGACATATTTGAAAACATCAAATATAGTATAGAAAATGCCATTGACAAAACTTGCACAAAACAACAAAAAGAACAGAAATTAAATGAAAGAGTAAAACAGCTAATGAAGCAAAGGAGAAAAATGGTAGATAAGACTACAAATGAATACAGAACAATAAATAGAGAGATATCGAGGGAAATTAGAAAAGGCAAAAGACAAAAAAATGCAGAGGATATTAAAAACGTTATAGAACAGAATAAAAGCTTAAAAGTTTTGAGAAGGAAGAACATAATGGGAAGGAAAGACATATGCAAGATAAGGGATATGCATGGTAATGTAAGAACAAACAATAGAGATATTTTACAGATCATCGAATTAATTTATCAACAAATATCTACCTTACAAGTTCCCGGTGAAGATAATATTGTAGTAGAGGCAATTAAACAAGGATGACAACAAATTATCAAATCTCTTAAAAGGTTATTCAATAAATGCCTCTTGGAATTCCATAGCAAGTGAATAATGCAACTATCGTCATTATGCATAAAAAAGGAGATACTTCAGAGCTTACATATTATCGACCCATTTGCCTCCTGAGCCATATATACACGTTATTCACGAAAATATTTACCAAACGTCTAGCAAATAAATTCGAGTTTTTTTCCTTTCAAAAGAACAGGCAGATTTCCGCTCGGTGTATGGAACAACCATCTGCTTATAGTTAAAATCTTCATTGAAAAATATATAGAATATAATAAGCCTCTTGTACTCATATTTGTGGACTTCGAAAAGGCTTTTGATTCTGTAAATCAGTAGAGCCTTTTGGAAGTGCTTGCTGAGTGTCGTATTGATCATCGATATTGTAATGTAATTAAATACATATATGCAAATGTCACCGTTCATGTTAAAACACAAACTAATCCATCCATCCGCAAATTTCGAATCGAAAGAGGAGTACGGCAGGGTGATACGCTCTCTCCCAAGCTTCTAGAAAGTACTCTAAAAATCAATAAACTGGGAAAGAATGGGACTTAACATTGACGGTGAAAAGATAAAACACCTCTGTTTCGCCGACGACATTGTCTTAATAACAGACAAAATACAAGAAGCACAAACTATGCTACACATGCTTCAGGAAGCTTCAGGAAAAGTTGATCTAAAAATCGATCTATCCAAAACCCAGTTTATGACAAATCTTGTATTAAGCGATACTATAAAACTGAATAACATAGAGATTGAAGAAAGTGCACCAATATAAATACGTGAGACATGAAATCAGCATAGGACGAGACAACCAAGCACATGAAATTCAGCGGAGAATAGGTCTCTCCTGGGCTGCTTATGGCAAACTGGCCTATATATTCAAATCTAACCTTTCTATGTGTTTAAAAAGAAAAGTTTTTGACAGATGCATACTCCCCGTTCTTACGTACGGAGCCGATATTCTCACAATGACAAAGAAAAACATAAATAAAATATGCGGCGTTACTCTTAGAGATCACATCCTAAATCACATTATCAGGAAGAGAACAGGGTGCAAGACGCACATGTTGCTAGGTTTAAGGACGGACGATGGACAAAGAGAATCATAGAGGGGCGACCAAGATCCGCAGCCTATCGGAGTAGAGGTAGACCACCAAGTCGGTGGATTGATGATGTGAAAAGAGTGGCTGGAAATTGGGTACAAGCGGCCAGAAGGTGGTAAGACTTGAGGGAGGCTTTCGTCCAGCAGCGGACAGTATAAGCTGATGATGATGATGTTGATGATTTATCTGCGTCACTCAATTGCAATGTGTGGGTTATTTTATTTATTTATTTATACTGTAAACTATAAAATTAGTCTATTTACAGCAAAACATGAAACTATAAATGTTAGACAAACCTGAACTAACTCTATTTATATTTATTAATTTAGTTGGATGAATTGTTTAAAATTACATTCGTTGCTGCTCCATGCACCCTTAGTTTACCCAGCTAGAATAGCCATGATGATTGCCAAACTCCGCGGCGGAGATAACACCTGAAGAAAAACAGTTTTTGGGAAAAACGAAAATGTTTTTTATCAAACTTCGTATCTATCTGCCTATTATATATGGCAGTTTTCACCCAAAGAAATTTCAAATCTAGTTTCTGAGAATACAAAATATTCGCTTGCTAACTAAAAGCATACTCATTGTTTCTATTCCTTATATATGGAACTGAAATTTATTATAAAATTTCATGCACATTTTAAATCACAGACGCATGCACCCATTAAAACAATTTAATGTGACGAAATTATTATAGTTCCATTAAAAAAATTACATGTCTTCTAAACGATGTAACTTTTATATGAAGCTCAAATAATCAGTTACAATAATACTTTAAAAAAACCCTATATTATCCTGTCAAATTAATTAGATGACAAAATTATCTTTTAAAAATAAACTAACCAAAACCGAGAAAGGAAATGAAATATTGACCATAATGGTTGAAGGGAAAAGGTCTTATTAAAAAAAAAGAAATAACTAACTCGTTGGCCGTTTTGTTATATTCTTGGAAAATGTTCTTACACGCAAACTGAAAGGCACCAAGATCTGTCAAATCGACGAAGCACGGAAAATACTGTAAAGCCAGTATACTCAGTATGTAGAGTATATTCCATAACAAAAATAAGGAACTTACAGCCTTATAAATGTATTTTTATGTAATTTTTAGTGTCCCGTACGGAATACGTATAAGATCACTTCGGTGTCTGTCCGTCCGTTTGTCGCACCCGATTTTCTCCGAAACTATCGGACATAGAAAGTTGAAATTTAGCACTAATATAAGAATTGATTGGTGGAGTTTTTAAAGTCAAATTTTGACTTAAGGGGTGAAATCGGAAGTGAAAAAAAATTTTTTTTACAGGGTCATCGAGTAGGATGTCAAATGAAAGCTTGTAAAAACACGAGTTTAAAAATATATATAATATAATACTTGGGCACACTTTTCTTCGTATTAAACAAAGATTTCAAGGTCATCAGTTTTCAATAAGATCGGAAAAAAACTTTTTTAAAAACTCATTTGGGGTGTGTTTTGTGAAGTCACTGATCATTTTATACCTTCGTAACAACATACTCGTATTTTAAAAGCCATCAACGTACGGAATACTAATTGCGCATGTCCGACTTGCACTTGGCCGGTTTCTATTTTATTTATTTATGCTAAAGATTATTAGTTAAACTTTTCCTAATGTGTTATCTGGTTGCTTTGTTACTTCACGAAATTCAAATTTGGAAATTAAGAAGTTAATATCTCTACGTACCGTCGTTTTATACCTAAGTGGAGACGAACTATGTAATTTATGAAATTTCTTCTAGCCAAATCTAAAATTTCAATGAGCTCGGCAAAAACAAGCAGAAGATAAGATAGACAGATTAAATTACAACTCTATCTTATACAAAAAAAAATGGTAAAATGATTTACCTACTACTTCCCTTGCTAACATGCAATTCTAAAATAAACACTAAATTTTGTTATCTCACACTAAAGAATAATTTAATACAATCCACTTTATGGTGAACTATTAATAAAAAAGATTAGAAATTTCTCCTTCTTCAGCCCGTAGAAGTCCTCGCCTGGATAAAGGCATCTTCTACAGATTTTCATGCCGATCTTTGCTGGGCGGTCTGAATCCAGTTTTTTTTTCCCCGCGTCGCGCTAGATGAAGTCCCTCCCTCGCGCCTGCGGTCGTCCAACACTTCTCTTTGTCTCCCTTGGTCTCCCCTGCATCAGGGCTTTGGGCCATTTAGAGTCTGACTGGTATAGATGACCATCGTCAATTTATACTACCATCAGACAGCTGAAGTACGGTTGGAGCATCAACTATCGGTTGAAATTAAAATCAAGCGGGGAGTGCGTTAGGGTTGTATTCTATCGCCCTTGTTATTCGACCTCTATTCGGAGGTAATATTCAATGAAGCACTTACTAGTGCCACTGAAGAAATCAACATCAACGGCGTTACCATAAATAACATCTGATACGCCAATAATATATTAATTATTACCAATAACAGAAAAAATCTACAAAAACTTATGGATAAAATAACTGACACTTGTACACAGTTTGGTTTAAGACTCAATGCAAATAAGGTAGTGGTATGGAAAGTCTACGATACAACTCTTCCGAGCGGCAGTCAATAAAACGATCATCATCAACATGGTAGCCAACATCATAACCAATAACCGTTGAACGGTCATGGTACCCGAAGAAGAAGATATTAGGTTTTGTTCAAATGGAATATAGACAAATACATTGTTTTTCTAATTTCTACTTCCTACTAAAAATAGTGATATTTTGAAAATCATTCATAAAATTAGAATTATTTTTATAGTATTTTAGGCTCGGGTCAATGTTCGATCTAACCAAAGTGCATAAATTACTATTTCCGTTGTTTTTCTCATGGAATAATCTCTATATATAAAAAGGAAACTGACTTTTGTCATGGGCTACAAGTCACGTGTTTTGGTGCTAATAAGCCTAGTGTAAATAAAGCGTAATTATTGTTATTATCGGTCTGTTAAAATACCATCAAAATATTCCGGCCATAGAAATTAGCGTAAGATGAGTTATGAATTGTAAATTAGCTTAAAATTATCGGCGACCTTAAGGTTTATTACAAACTTCAAGTCCGCTAAAAGATTTGCATAAATGGTAAAATTGACGTAAAACCGTTATGTAATTTTAAAATTTTTATAATTTACAAATTGTTGAAGTATATTGTGTGTGGTTATTATTTCTAGAAAGAGTGAAGCTTAAGAAAACATAAATTTTGTACTTAAAAGGAAGTTTATTTTTATAATGTAGCATATATAGGAAAAATAGTAATAAAAAATTAACTTCCTCGTTTATATCGTATCAGTGATTTTTAGAAGATCTAAATTTGCTCTAGAAATATCTTTATTTTTGGCAGCCAAGCAACCCTAAGCGAACATAATTTTTGAGAATATTCCACAGAACATATTCGTGAATCTTTTTATATGCTTCGTAGATAGCATGTATCTATCTACAGTCTGTCAAATAAGAACGTGTCCGCGAGAATTCATTTTTCGTAGATGCGATTCTAGCAATTCAACAAAAAATCGGTAGAGGGAACCTTTATTTACGACGCATTTTAGTAAAAGTATCAGTCGATTTTGAACTTTCGTCCAAATCACCTAAAATCCAAAATGAGCCACTTGTTTGCGCGTTAGTTCTGGGCCGTCTTTCTTTGTTCTCATCTAAAGGGGCCTAAAATGAGACACTTTGCGGCCGCTAAATGTATTAAAAAGTCGTATCGTTTGTGAAGAAGTGGGGTAATCGTTTTAAGGAGACGAAAAGTGTCGACGACTTGTCAAACAGTAGCTTGGTAGGCAAAGTCACTCCGAAAGTCGAAAAACGAATCGTGTCTTTGTTTTCACGGGACCCGGAATTGACGCTGCGTTAAGGAGTGGAAAAATTAAGAAAATCGTGTTTGAATATGTTCCATGAGACCATTTGGCAACATCTTCGTGCTCACGACGTGTTTCGGTGAAGAAACCTTTGTTGGACGAAAATCACGTCGCGAAGCGGCTCGCTTGGGTTAACGATAAGATACTATAGTGGTCCTCACAATCGCCGGACAACAACCCTATTAAAAACGTTTAGTCCCTTAAAAAGAGAAAGCTCAGAGGAAAGACTCTGAGTACTTTGACTCAGTTGTCACGCGAGATTCGAAAAATTTGGAGATCATCGCCGAAAATCTTGTCGACAACATGCTTCGAACATGTTAGGCGATTATTGACGCAGGAGGCGATTGGAAAATTTACTAATGTAAATGCGCTGTTGTTAGCATACCAAAGAAATCATTGATGGCAAGCAATTTTCTCGAAATACATTTTTTCGAGAATACGAGCGGTCACGTTCTTACTTGACAGGCTGTATCTACGGCTTTATAGCATTTCGCACCTTCAGGTTCCCTGTCGCCAGCCTCTTTTGTCTTCTCAATTTCCCGGCAGTAGATTTCTTTTCGACATGGCTCTCTGGATGCCACCAATCCATCTTGTTCTCTGCCTTCTCTTTCGTCTCTGCAGACCGCCATTTCAAAACTAGCTTTGGAATTTGTTTTTTTGTCGTTCTTTCTACGTGTCCATACCAGACCAGCTGTCTTTGTTGGATCTCGTCCATTATTGCTTTTTCTGTCTTCACATCTTCTCTTATACTTTCGTTTGTGATTTTATTCAGTTGTGATATTCCAGCTGACTTTTGCCAGTAGTCCATGTCGAGAGTAAGAAGTTTCTATTCTTGTTAAATTGCCAGGCCGTAGAATACACCGCTCTTAAAGATTGCGTTATAGAGGTAGTGTGCCTTTTCAACTGATATTTTTTTAACGAAAGGATAGCAGATAGCATTACCTTTCTAATAGAGCAGAATATCAACGCTGGTCTGCTCCTAGGCTTCATACTGTCGTCTACTCCCTTTCTCATTGAAATGAACGATTTGCTGTGATGGACCAGGAATCTAATCTACAACTTTGCGGATGACAGTACGCTTATTTCTTCGTTCACTTTGAAAGCTCGAACACCGGCTACTCATGCAAATATCCGCAGATACAGGAACTCGTTCAACTTATCGAAAACCTGAAAGAAATTCTATCTTGGGATGACAGTCACCAAGAATTTAACGCTACAAAACGGTCGGTGACTTGAGTATTTTCATGGAAAGTGTTCGATGCGTGTAGCCCGCTTAATTCCTCCCAAAGCGATGCATGCTAGGAATACACGTCGCGCTAATACTTTACATCGGTCTGAAGTTCAGCTTGTCACACCTCGTACAACCCTTTTCAAGCAGTCCTTTAAATGGAGACCCTCATCCCGTTGGGATGATTTGTCCAGGACTGTGTTTCCCACCGAGTACAATTTGTAGCGATTGAAGACAAACTTGAATCGCTTTTTTTCGCACACGCTTTGCTCCTGTAGCGGTTTAGGGATTTCCCTGCAGTATGTGTGCTATTTCTATAAAAAAAGTAGTTGTCAAGCTTCCCTAGCGGATTCCCCTGTTGACAAGAATTTTGTATGCGGCATCTATGTACTTCTCCGCCTCTTTCTGTTTCCAAATTCATTCATAAAAAATAATTTTTGTAAGGCCAAATGACTGGAAATATCTCTTGTTAAGTGGCAAAATTTGTCTTTTTTGCTGACACCATCTACGAGGGTCATTCAATAAGTAAAGAGACATTTGGTCTCAAATTCATTCAACGAAATCGCTTCATACTTCTAGCAGTGCAAGTTGGCAATCTTGTGATAAGTTTTAATCAGCTGTTCGATCATGTTATGTAAACATAACCTCAAAATATCTAGTTAACCATGGCGAATCCATTGGAAGACTGCACTTTAGAAGAGCAGCGTTCTGTAATCAGATTTTTACTAGCAGAAGGTGTTAAGCCAAGTGAAATACATTCTAGAATGTTATTACAGTGTAGACAAAGTTACATGAACCGTGCGAATGTTTACAAGTGAATAGATCGATTCAAAAGTGGCCGAAAAAGAGTGTGCGACGAGCAGCGAAGTGGACGTCGAAGTTTCCGGTCCCTCGTTGGAATCGAGGATTGATTGACTTATTCGCGATAACAGAAGAACTGTGAGTTGCTGGAAGACAAAGTTAAGCTAGCTATCAAGAGAAAAAGAGTCATTCTTCAACAGGATAATGCCCGCTCTCGGCTGGCTTGCCTAAGAAAAGCTTCAAGAACTGGGTTGGGAGATCTTGCCTTATCCCGCATACAGCCCAGATATGGCTTCTTGTGGTTTTTACCTGCTCGTGCTTCTCAAAGATGCCCTACGTGGAAAGAGGTTCACCGACAATGAAGAAGTGAAGGAAAAAGTGCAAGAGTTGCTCTGACGTCAACCGAAAGAATTCCTTGCCACAGGAATCAAGAAGCTAGCAGAAAGGTGGGACAAGTGTATTAACGTTGGGGAGGATTATGTCGAAAAGTAGGCAAAATTTTGTAGCAATCCAATAAACCCTTCTTGAGTTAGAGTTATTTGTCTTTTTACTTATTGAATGACCCTCGTAACACAGAAAAATGAAATTTGTTTCTTTGTTACTTTTACCATCTCTCACCAAGTAGCGCAATTTCTTCCTTCGTGCCTCCGGAATTTCCCATCATATTTAGCAAAGTGTTAGATGTTACGGAACCCTTCTGTTCTGTTTATATGCAGGCAAACTGCTTGCATATCAACAGCGAAGTGCACTTGTGCATCATAGGTTACTTGTTTTCATTTTTTTTTAAACGTAATCAAGTAAAAAAACCTTCAATTTAATATGATATTTTATGATTCAGTACGAAAGTATGTCTTTTGTTTCTTTTTCAAGCAGTTCATTGGTTTGTCATTTTATGATTTATTTAATAGAACATAAATCAATAAAATATGTCAAAAGTCATAAAATCTTTACACCCCATTGCAACTAGGGAATGTCAGATTAGAGATCTCGGAATCCGGGAAATATCTCCTTTCAATCGGCAAATGGTGGCCATCCGGAACAACTTAACGACTTCTGCTGTTCGGTCAATCAAAACTGACCATTGACAGCAGACCGTGTGTTTGAAAGCGGATAATGAAAGGGCGGAGATATACGGGAGATGACCGATGTATATAGTGTGAAATAAAATAAATGTCACAAATCATTACTAGTGGGTCGTATAATTCAAAAATTACTAATAAAAATAATATTTAAAATTGAATTGCTCAATTCTTTTGTGTAATATTTCAAATATTGAAAAAGTCGGGATCATAAAAGTGATACTCCAAAATCATCATTATCTTAAAAAATCGGCCAAGTACAACTGGGACTTGCGCAGTTAGTGTTTCGTTTCGCGATTACTCTTAAAACTATTTTGTTACGGAGGTATAAAATGAACAGTAGAGTGACCGGATCTTACAGAGGGGGAAAAAAATGTCGGAATCTTGTTCTGGACCCCACAAAACGATTCCCCTTTCCAGATATTGAGATAGCCGAAATTTGAGCTCGATTAAACGACGTTAACCCGTGCCGCTCGTCGCTCAAAGTTTGAAAAAATCCAAATTTTTGGCCAAAAAGCTGACATATGGAGCCATAACTCCAGAACGGTAAATAATAGAAACACGCTTAATATCTCAAAAGAAAGCTAATGTTGTTCTTCAAAATTTATATTCTATACATAATTGTTGTTATTTTAAGTCAAACCGAGTTACAACAGCCTTTAGCCCCAAAAACGTGACCTGGTACCACTAGGAGCATACTTCGTATATTTTGTTATTAAGTGATAAATTTTGCTTTTTTTTTGGTATATTTTTGAGTTTAAAGTAGAAATATAATAAAAAAACAAGTAATACTGATAAGTCTAATGAAATTTTTTATTTTAAAATATAAAAATTAGGTATATAATACATACAAAACAGACACAGAAAAGATACAGACGTAGTACCTACATGAGTTGATAATTTTGCATAGTTATCTAATCTATTCTAGAGCTTTTGTTAAAGTAGTTTTTGAAACGTCAGGATATAATGCTCGGCATTTACTTACAACTTGCAGGACATATTGCTTTTGGTCTTCATCTTTTGTCAGAAGGTCGTTAAAGTCGGTTATTAATTTAACACCACGCTCAGCCATATCATTAACTACTTTTAATGTTTTGACAGTTTTCTATCCTTCTTGGAAGTTATTATTTTGAGGCCAGATGTTTGGATGTTGTCTTAGGAAATCTGTTTTTATATTAAATTGGTCAAAGAATGTAAACGTTTCTTTGGTAAGTAAATTTACCAATCCTCCATCAACTACCTCTTTTAAGTTTTCTTTCCTAACTTTTGGATTTACAACCCTAGCGTACTGTGATGGTTCATCTGTGCTACTGAGCAATTTATTAGCCATTAACAACTTTTCACCGACTGTAATGGTGGGATCAAAAAACGATAATCCCACCAACTTTGCATTCAAATACCACAAATGGTTCGAAAATTTGGTCAGGGCTATTTCTGCAATGTCGTTGTCACATTCTTGATAGTCTAACAGACTATGCAAAATACCTAAATCTTGCTTTGGTGCAAGATGAGCTTTTGGAGCATTGAACCAAGCTTTACAATAAATTTTAACTAGGAAAACAGAAATGGCACGCACAGAACTTTCTTCTTCTTTAGACATCTTAAATTGACGACGAAAAATGAACATTTTTAAGCAGTAAATAGCCTTTGCCATCCACCTAGCGTGATGAATGGCTCCTGGAGTTCTAAAACCCACAACATTGCCGTCTAGTGATCCAACAAATACAAGAACCAACTGCAATAGCTCCTTGTAGTCATCTCTGGGGTGGCTCTCAGTTAATTTGGTCTCGAATTCAGCAGTAACATTTGCAATTACTTCTGGAGTTAGCTGCTTTTGTATTAGATTGTCACTGATACCTGTGTCGTATTTTCCTTTGTCTATCTTGGGCCACGCAGTGAGGAATCTCTTGAAAATGTCTGGATGAGGTCCAGTGGTTGATCCCATTTTTGTGTCGAATAACAGAATTTCCAAGATATGGTGACGGCAAGCTAGGTATAACAATTCTCTTCCTAACATTTGCTCCAATATGACGCATGCTCCTTTGAGTCTTCCCGTGTTGGATGCTGTAGTGTCGAAGCACATCGCCTTGACGGTGTTGAGAAGACCCCATTCATGTAGGCATTCATATACGGCTACGGCTTGCTCCTCTCCAGAGCTGTTTGCTGTTACAAGAACTCCCAGCAGCTGTTCCTTTTCGCCATATGAAATAGCTATAGCTATTCGCTCACATTGTTCATTTTTTTAAAACACCCGGTAAAAGTTTACCGTCCCAATGGACAACCACGGGCTCTTTTTCAGGAATGTTTACTTTATCAAAAAATTTTTTTATTATATTGTTCTCTGAACATTTGCCTTCTATCATGTAATAACGTTTTCGAGACTTTGCACTCAAGAGGGTCAAGGTTTAGTGCTTCTAGAGTAGCTATTAAAATTCTCGTGGCATTTCTGTCGGATACCTTACATCGATCTAATAAAATGGACAATTTCATGTTTAAAATCTCTTTAACGCCCCTTGCAAATGAAACTTTCATCCTCTTGCTCTCAGATGGTCCTGGATCTTCTGCAGCTTCTTCAGGGATGTCCATTTCCTCCAAGCTCTCAAGTTCCTGGTAGATGCTGTCCTCTTCAGTTTCTTAAAATATCTTCACTAGATAATTGTTCGATCTAACCAGCTCAAAGGCACTTTAGAAACTAAACTGAATAAATAAAAGGTCGGTTGTACGCTGAAGTAAAATCACCATCCCTAAAATAGAAATTAGATTCACCCTCCTTTTTACCTGTCAAACGGGTCTTTCTTTGGTAAACTAGTCAGGTAATCCCCATATAATAAAAGATTAAATTTGAACAAAAGGCTCTTTATGTTTGAAAATTGAGTTCCAAAATACTTTTTAACAAAAAAATGTTAATTCCGAGACACATTATGTAAAAACCCGTAAAATTCTTAGAATACTCCCAAACTGGCTCCTACTGGTACCAGGTCACGTTTTTGGGGCTAAAGGCTGTTGTAACTCGGTTTGACTTAAAATAACAACAATTATGTATAGAATATAAATTTTGAAGAACAACATTAGCTTTCTTTTGAGATATATTAAGCGTGTTTCTATTATTTACCGTTCTGGAGTTATGGCTTTTTGGCCAAAAATTTGGATTTTTTCAAACTTTGAGCGACGAGCGGCACGGGTTAACGTCGTTTAATCGAGCTCAAATTTCGGCTATCTCAATATCTGGAAAGGGGAATTGTTTTGTGGGGTCCAGACGAACAAAATTCCGACATCGATTTTTTGCGGTCACCCTAATGAACAGTTACTTCACAAACCACACCCCAAATGAGTTTTCAAAAATCAATATCTAGGAGATACAAGCTGGTTTGTAATCGCTAAAAAAACTTTCTACAACGTAAACTTCTATATCAGTAGGAAAATTGCAAAATACATTGTCTATCAAGGTTCTGTCTCTAGTAGAAGTAGTATCTTTTATCATTTGTATAAGTCCAATGCTGTTCAAATAGGTGGATAGACTACTCTTAACACATTCCAAAAAATTTATGTTAAAATCTCCGACAATCTTAGATACTTGCTGTGTTTATACTTTTTTCTATACAGTAAATAACATTTTTTTATTAAACAGGATGGGGACTATACAAGTACGAAACTTATATCAACGTTTGTTTTCTATCTTTGTTTTTATATACCAGATTAATTACACAGACCGACAAAACGGGACGAAACTCCAAACTCTGAGACCACAGTGTACTTTCCCAAAGAGTTTTGGTGCGCTCAATCTGAATCCGACCTCGGAATTGCTCCATCATATCAGGTTTTCGATATCTCCTATCTTAAAAATGTAAAAAAACTCGGTTTTTCCCTATATTCGGGTTTATATTACACCTCGAATTAATTTTTCTCCATAAAACTCATTATGGCATATGAAAGCTCTTTCCCATTAAAATGCATTTGAATTTTTCAGATATCTTATTTCTTCTCGGAGAAATCATCTTTCTAGTAGCAACATTGTTTATTTGTTATTATACATGGTTGCCGTTTTAATGTGGCAGACTTCTTAATTTTTTTATGTTCACTTTAGTTATTAGTAAAAAATGTTTCAGACAAAAGTTGAAGGGTTTTGAAAGGACAATAATATGATACAGTTGTGATGACCTTAGAAGATCATTTTAAAGGACATTTCAAGGTCAATTTTATTTTTTAAATGGAAACCCATATTTTTTATGACGGCATCATATTTCTCTGGTAAAAATACATACATAAATAAAATAAAATACATACATCTTTTGTTTGAAATTTTTTTCTCGATAATACTCCGTTCTTTTTTGCTTCATTGATAAAATACATTACATTCTTAATCCCCAAACAAGCATAAGCGCTACAGGAGTGACACGTGTGCGGAAAAAGCGATTCACGTTCCCAAACAAGCATAAAGGCAAATGAGCCTAACATAACCTCAGGCTTCGAGTAAAAATTGATAAAAGATATTACATTGTTAAATCCTAAAAGAATCAAAATTTAACACAACAGAAAGGCAAACACAGCAAACTCTTAACCAAATGACTCTAAACGAATCAAAATTAATAACAGCAGAAATGTACAAACGACTCTAAATGAATTAATATTTAACACAACATAATGGTGAACATCCCAAGCTCTTAACCAAACATAACTAAACGAATCAAAATTTAATACAGCAGAAAAGCACTTATGTAAGAAACTTTTTTTTTTCCGACCCGTCGCATTGAATTCGCCATTTTGAATTTTCTAAGGTTAGGGACAAACCATGACTCGATGGGATTAAACCGACAACGAATTCGGATTCAGCGTTCCAAAAATCTTGTAATTACACTACTCTCGCCTGCCGGATCAACTTTGTTTTTGGTATGGTTGTAACGAAAACGCCAAATTAATTAATTTCAACGGACGATTTCTCCAAAAAGAAATAAAATATCTGAAAAATTCGAAATGCATTTTGAAAGGGAAGAGTAGTACTTTCAGATGGTGTAACGAGTTTTGTGGAGAAAAATTATTTCGAGGTGTAATATAATCCCGACTATAGCGAAAAATCGTATTTTTTGCATTTTTAGGTTAGGATATCTCGAAAACATGATGCAATTTTGAGGTCGGATTTGGATTCAGTGCACCAAAAACCTTCGAAAAAGGATAGTATGGTCTCAGGGTTAGAAAAATGTTGGCCTATGTTATCAAAGGTGATAATTTTTATTCAATTTACACCTTATGGAGAATATTTCAGAATTTTTTAAAAATAATATAAAGAAAAGTTTGCGCGATTACTACATCATATATATTTTTGAACTCGTGTTTTCACATGCTTTCATTTTAAAACCCACTCCATGACCTTGATATTTTTTTTACTTCCTATATCACCCAAATCTCATCCCTCAAGTTAAAATTTAACTTTCATGGCTACGTGGCTGCGATTAGGCCATCAATTTCTATATTTGTGACAAATTTCAACTTTCTTTGTATATGTATATATACCGGTGCCCCATATGTTTGGAATAATGATTCCACAGTATTTATTAATCAGTGTATCAAAAAAATATTTAAACAGAAATTGTAGGGTCTTATACGGCGCACATGCTGACGTTGACAATAAAATGTTTTGAACTGTCAGTTCAAAGAAATTACACCGTCTTGATTTTTTTTAAATGGAAAGCTCTGTTTTAGAATTATTGTCATTTGAAATTTAAAAAATAAAAAAAAGACAAAAAACTAGGAGGATGGATTGAAAAGTTCTCAGCCTCACCAAAAAATAATTATAATATTTTTATTATAGTACCCTCAATAAGTTCATACTTTCTTTGGTTGTCACAGTGTAAAATTTTGTTGCTGTAGAATTTGTGGCTTAAGTTAGAACGAGTTTATTGAGACCAAGTGCAGCGTTTTTGGAAAAATAGGAAAAATTGAACAACGTGCAGTCATCAAGTGCCTGTTTAAAAAAAGATTAACACCAAAGGAGGTCCACGTGAAAAAATGGGTTGGAGAATTTAAACGTGGGCGAGAGAGCATCAAAGATGACTCTCGCTCCGGCCGGCCCACGACATCTGCGACTGAAGAAAACATCGGCAAAGTGAGTGATCTCATAATGAAAGACTGTAGATTAACTATCAGGGAGATTGCCGTCACTATAGGCGTTTCGTATGTACACAAAACATCATTGTCAACAAACTCGGATTTTCTAAGGTTTCCGCTAGGTGGGTCCCCAAATTGCTTTCAGTTGAACAAAAACGAATTCGACTCACGATTTCTCGCGACTGTTTGAAGATGTTTGAGGCTGATCTGCAAGATTTTCTTAACAGGTTTGTGACAATGGAAGAAACTTGGGTTCACCACTATATTCCAAAGTCAAAACAACAATCCAAGCAGTTCTTTTTTTTATGGGTCTAGCACACGTGCTACAGGGAAGTCCATTAAAGCGCTATGGGAGTGACACGTGTGCGGAAAAAAGCGATTCACGTTTTTCTTAGCAGCAGTGGAATAAATCTGATGAGCCGATCTCAAAGAAAGCGAAGGCAATTCTGTCGGCTGGAAAAGTGATTGCGCCAGTTTTTTGTTATGTTAAGGGTATTATTATGGTGGACTACTTTCTGAAAGGCGAAACAATAAACTCGACTTATTATTGCACCCTTTTGCGTCGTTTACGTCAAGAAATTAAAGATAAACGCCCGGGATTACTGATAAAGAAAGTTTTGTTCAATCAGTACAACGCTCGCCTTCACAGGTCTGTTTACGACTTAAATTCGTGATTGTGGTTTAGAATTGTTAGCCCACCCGGCTTATTCTCCTGATTTGGCACCTTCGGACTTTCATCTGTTTCCAAACCTAAAAAAAAACAGCTCGGTGGTCAGAAATTTTCATCAAATGAAGAAGTCGAAGCTGCAGTTTACCAGTATTTTGCAGACGTTGAGAAATCTTTTTTTCAAACAGGTGTGGAAGTTTTGGAAAGCAGGTGGAAGAAGTGCATAGAGCTAGGTGGAGATTACGTTGAAAAATATTTTTTGTACGTACTTTATTTTGTTTTCTTGACTAGGCCGCGAACTTTTCAGGCCATTCTCGTATTAATAAATAAATACTCTAGGTTTATTTTTAAGGTAACAATTTCTCAAAATGCCTGCCGTTGACAGCGAGGCAATGACCCAATCTGCCATAAACAGCCTGAACAGAGTTTTGCGGAGAATCCGGGGTGATCTTCAATATCACGAATTATTTGTTGTAATCTTCTACAGTTTCAGGTCGACTTCGGTAAACTTTGGTTTTCAAATGACCCCATAAAAAAAATTGAGTGGCGTAAAGTCGGGACTCCTTGCAGGCCATTCTACAGCACCTCTTCTGCCGATATTAGGAAAAATTGCATCCAAATATCTACGAACATTGATCTCATGATGAGGAGGTGTTTTGTCTTGTTGATACCACAGATTCCTGCACAAGTTGGAATAAGTTGCTCTTGGAGTAACTGTAAATAGCACAAGGGACTAATGATATGACATCCACAAATCCCTGTCCACACGTTTATCTTTTGTGATCTTTGAGAATGACTGTCGATTATCCAGTGGGGATTCTCAGTAGACCAGTATCAGCAGTTATGCCTGTTAACTCTTCCGTTAAGACAAAACGTGGCCTCGTTAGAAAAAAACAATATTACGAATTAGGTTAGGATCATTATTGATTCGTTCCATCATGACGTCGCAGAATTCAACGCATCTATCGTAGTCATCTTCAGATAATTCTTGCAATAGAATGGGTTTGTATGGATGCAATTTTTCTTCATTCAGTATACGCCTTAAGGTACCTTTACTTATGTTGTGGTCTAGGCAAAGCTGACGAGTGGCTGTATGGTGATTTTCTGTAATTTCCAATAAAACATCTAACTTTTTATCATCACCTGTTTTAACTTTTGGAGGTCCAGATTTAGAACGATCCTTAACATGACCTGATTGTCTAAATCGTTTTAATGTTATGCTAACTACTGATTGGGTAATAGGTTTCCGATTCGGATATTCTACGTTAAAAAGATCACACACCTCCTGTTGTGTTCACTTACGGTCTCTGTATTCAACCATCATTAAGAAATATTACGCTCAAATTGCAGTTTCACAAACTGCAGGAATAAACGTAAATTATTTTTTGACGCGTTAAGTCGTTACCTGACAGTACATGTTTGACACAAGCCAACTTAAATTTTTTTTTAATTTAATTTGATCTCCTTAAATTCAAATATCAATAATTCCAGAACAGTTCAATTTAGACATATGGTACGTTAGACAAATAATATCAAGAAATTTTAGTAGGACTCAAAAATAAAAAAAATATCCTTTCCATTTAAAAAAAAAATATGATGGCGTAATCTCTTCGAACTGACAGTTCAAAACATTTTATTGTCAATGTCAGCATGTGCGCCGTATAACACCCTATAACTTTTATTTAAATATTTTTTTAATGCACTAGTTAATAAATGCTGTGGAATCAAGATTCCATACGTATGGGGCACCCTGTATGTATAGTTTCGAAGATAATCGGCTGTGCTGTGACAGACACCGAAGTGATTCCATAAGAGTTCCGTTTTTTCATTTTGTTAAAATAATTAAATAAACAATATAATAAATAATATTAATAAACGAAAACATCTGACGTGAAGCGTATTTGAAAATTTTGTGAAAATATTAAGATTGCTACATTGGATAATAATAATAAAAATACTTTTTTTCACCCGATATGTGGTTTGGAAAAAATCACCCCAACACGTTTCCCTTGAAATTTATTAGGACGTCTCGTTTCTTGGGGTGTTTATATTCCTTTTCCTATTCCTGACATAGGGTCAAGTAGGTGGACATATTTTCAAAAGATAAATGGGACCTCATGATTTTTTGCGATTTACCGTATCGTCGAGAGGGAGTCTTGAATATTTTATTGTTTTTTTATATTGTTTTCGTTGACGAAGTAGTAGCCTATTAGGAAAATATTTCTTAAGCGTTTAGTGCTATTTACAAAATAAAGCAAAAATAGTACAAGGTGTCCCATAAATAATTATAATTTAGATATATTTATAGTAAAAAATAAATGAAAAAATCATTTATTGTGTAGTCCTGCAAAATTATTTTTAGTGTTTAGTCTGTCACACCCGATTTTCTCCGAAACTATTTGACATAGAAAGTTGAAATTTGGCACTACTATAGAAATTGATAATCAGTAACAGGAAAAACATTATCCAAGACGTAAGTGTCCTAAATAGATGTTCATTTGGGAGTGATCATCGCATTGTGGGAACTAAAGTGTTTATTAACATTAAACAGGAAAGAATCAACATGATTCTTAAAAAAACCGTATGAAATGGACAACCCGGAGAATGTGGATTCCTATAGAAGAGAGATCGCAAGCGCTCCTTGGAACACAATGAAGACTACAAATGAATATAGAACTATAAATAGAGAGATATCGAGGGAAATTAGAAAAGACAAAAGACAAAAAAATGCAGAGGAAATTAAAAACGTTGTAGAACAGAATAAAAGCTTGAAAGTCTTGAGAAGAAGATTAAGGACAGGTATGGTAATGTAATAACAAACAAAAGAGATATTTACAGATCATCGAATTATTTTATCAACAATTATATACCTTACAAGATAAAAGAACAGAAATCAACATACCAATTACCAACTAAATTAAGGGTCGGAGGATATCTTAGACATCACAGAAGAAGAAATCACATCAGCTTTGAAGGACATGAAAAATAATCGGGTGAAGACAATATTGTAGTAGAGGCAATTAAACAAGGAGGACAACAAATTATCAAATCACTTAAAATGTTATTCAATAAATGCCTCCTGGAAGGAATAACTCCATCGCAATGGAATAATGCAACTATTGTCATCATGCATAGAAAAGGAGATACTTCAGATCTTACAAACTATCGACCCATTAGCCTCCTAAGCCATGTATACAAGTTATTCACAAAAATACTTACAAACGTCTAGCAAATAAATTTGAGTTTACTCTTTCAAAAGAACAGGGTGGTTTCCGCTCGGGGTATTAAACAAACGACCATCTGCCTACAGTTAAAATCCTCATTGAAAAATGTATATAATATATTGAGCTTCTTGTACTCATATTTGTTGACTTCGAAAAGGCTTTTGATTCTGTAAATCAGCAGAGACTTTTGGAAGCGCTTGCTGAGTGTCGTATTGATTATCGATATTCCAGTGTAATTAAATATATATATGAAAATGCTACCGGTCAAACCGCAACACAAACTAATCAATCCATCGGCAAATTTCGCATTGTAAGAGGAATGCGGCAGGGTGATACGCTCTCATCCAAGCTTTTTTTGAAACTTCTGGAAAGTATTTTAAAATCAATAAACTGGGAAAGAATGAGACTTAACATTGACGGTGAAAAGTTGAATCACCTCTGTTTTGCCGACGACATTATCTTAATAACAGACAAAATACAAGAACCACAGACTATGCTACATATGCTTCAGTAAGCTTGAGGAAATGTTGGTATAAAAATCAATCTATCTAAGACCCAGTTTATGAGAAATCTTGTATTAAGCGACACTATAAAAACTGAATAACGTAGAGATAGAGCAAGTTTACTAATATAAATACCTGGGACATGAAATCAGCATAGGGCGAGATAACCAAACACATGAAATTCAGCGAATAGGTCTCTCCTGGGCTGCATATGGCAAACTGGCCTAGGGATTCAAATCTAACTTCTCTATGTGTTTGAAAAGAAAAATATTTGACAGATGCATACTCCCCGTTCTTACTTACGGAGCCGATATTCTTTCACAATGACGAAGAAAAATATCAATAAAATATGTATCATGCAACGAAAGATGGAGAGGTCAATGTTAGGAGTTACTCTTAGAGATCACATCCTAAATCACATTATCAGGAAGAGGACGGGGGTACAAGACGCAGTCAAATTCATTCTACATCTTAAATGGAACTGGGCTGGGCATGTTGCTAGGTTTATGGATGGGCGATGGACAAAGAGAATCATAGAGTGGCGACCAAGATTCCAAGCCTATCGGAGCAGAGATAGACCACCAAGTCGGTGAACTAATGACTTGAAAAAAGTGGCTGGAAATTAGGTACAAGCGGCCCAGAACAGAAAAAAGTGGCAAGACTTGAGGGAGGCTTTCGTCCAGCAGTGAACAGTGTAAGCTGATGATGATGATTCTGGAATATTCTCCACAGGGTGTAGATTGAACGAAAATTATCATCAGCGCCTTTAATAATTTATCTAGTATAAAAAAAAACATAAATTTCATTGTGTTGAAAACTCATTTGGGATGTGTTTTATGGAGTCATTAATCATTTTATACCTCCGTAACAAAAATTTTTATTTTAAAAGTAATCAACGTATGGAACATTAACTGCGCAAGTCCAACTTGCACTTGACCGGTTATTTTTTAAAAATAATGTTATTTAACCGTTATGTCAAAGTTACGTTCCTGTACTCTTATAAGTGATCGGTGAAATATTGATTACTGTTCGGCACATCCTTTCCGTGATCGTTGCCATGTCTTATCGGTTATTTTTTATTTAAATTGCTCGAGGGAGCAAATTTTATTTATAAGATATTTCAACAAGGAAAAAACCATTAGCATCAAATCTGAGCTGCATGAAGGTCAATTTATGTTACGAGTACTTCTATTTGAAATTAATGGCCTATCTTCTCTGTCTAAGCTGTTTCGCCTTTTTTTCCTGTATGTATATGTATGTATACATATATATATATATATATATATATATATATATATTATATATATATATATATATATATGTATAGAAGAACAAAGCATATCTGTAAATTGGGGAAAGAGTGAGGTCATACTGTTGTTCAAGAACGGCGATCACGAAAAGCTATCACCCCATCAGCAAGTGGAATTTAACGTTAACAAAAACCCAGGCGGCAGTTTTTTTTTATAAAAAAAGTTAATGTTGCTGAACCCGATATAGTTATGGCGGGGCACTCCATTCTTCTAACATTGTCACTCAATTTGTTGGGTGTTAATTTGGGAACAAATATGTCCTGGTATGAGCATGTTGCAGGCATCGCAAGGAGGGCTTTTCAAAAGTTGGGAATATTATTTCGAACCAGAAAGCTTTACACTCCACAACAACTGTTAATTCTTTACAAAGGTCAAATTCGACTAACTATGGAATACTGCTCCTATGTTTGAGGCTCCGCTCCAAACATACGCTGCATTTGTTGGATTCTATTCAAAGAAGAGCGGTTCGCCTAATTGGAGACTCGGAACTGACCGGCGGCCTTGATTCGCTGGAACATCGAAGAACGGTTGGCAACTTGAGCCTATTCTACACATATTTCCATGGAAAATGTTCGGAAGATGTGGGCCGTTTAATTCCACCCAGAACGGTACATGTTAGAAATACACGTCGCGCAGTCTTTTATATGGAGAACATCATCCCTTTGGAATAATTTACCCAGGACAGTGTTTCCCACCGAGTACAATTTAAAGCGATTCAAGAGCAACATGAATCGCTTTTTCCGCATACGTGCCGCTCCTGTAGCGCTTTAGGGACCTCCCTGCTAGATGTGTGCTAGATCCATAAAAAAAAATACCGAACTCTTTACATTCATGTATGAAAATGCAACATTAACGATTAAATTAGATGAAGATCAAAAAACAGTATCCATAAAAATCAAGAAATTTGGTCGGCAGAGCGACACAATTTCATCAAAATTATTTACCCTTGCATTGGAGGATGTGTTTAAAAGTCTTGAGTGGGAAGGGGAGGGAATTAAAATCGATGGCATATATCTACATCACATGCGATTCGCAGATGATGTGGTATTGATTAGCGAAGATCAACAAGAACTACAAATCATTATAGAGCAACTTAATCAAGCTTTATAAAAAATACGGCTCAAGATGACTATCAAGAAAATGAAACTTCTAAGCGCACAAAACACAAAAATTAAGATCGGTATGAAAGCAATCGCAAGAGTGGACATAAAATTAGTTTACATAGGAGCAGTTAAAAAGCGGAAATACCAAAGCGAGTTGGAAGTTGGACTGCATTTCAAAGACTGGGATTCATGTTAAAAAACAGAGATATCTCCTGACTTTAAAAGTATAAGAGAGCTGTGTATTTCCAATAGGTACGTATGGATTGGAAACCACGACCCTCACAAAAAATAGTCTTTGTCGACTCCAAGTTACTCGACGGGCCATGAAAAGACAGATGTAAGGTGTTACTTTATGAGAGCACATTAAACGCGAGGATATCAGACTAACAACAGGAATTATAGATATCAGTGGCAAAATTAAAGTTGTAATAGGGCAGACATGTGGCTAGAAAGAATGATGGACAACAAAATTATTTAAATGAAGACCATGGGAAAACAGACGCAGTGTTGGAAGATCAATGAAAAGATGGACTGTTGATATTAAGTTGACAGCAGGCAGTGGATGGCTCCATCTTTCACAGGAGAGAGACACTTAGATGAAACTTGAAGAGGCCTATCTGCTATAGTGGAGAAATTGTGATTTAGGAAGGGGAGGATATATGTATATAGAAATAACTATATATATATTATATATATATATATATATATATATATATATATATATATATATATATATATATATATATATATATATATATTGAAATTGGTGACTCCCCAAGTTAATTGGAGACACATAATACTTATTTTTATTCCATTTTTAGTCCATTTGAACATAGTTGCGTAAATGAGAAAGTGACTTTTGAAAGCGAGTTGGAGAGAAACGATACCCCCATCGATGAAATGTCAAAGATAATACCTTTTGTTTACGTTTTGGAACTTTCTGCAAAAATGAATATTGTAAATTAATAATGCGAAAAGTGCTTCAAGTTACTGAGCTTTAGTAATAAGTAAGCTTTTGTAACAGTTTGCTTAATTAAACCATCTGTTATATTTAGTGTATTTTTTAAGATAAAATTTGTAATTGTTAAGAAGAAATAAGTTGTTTGTTACTTATTTCGAAGTATGCAAATAATGAAATAGTCAACTGATTTTAATATTGAAATAGGTATCGGTAAGTAGTTTTCAATTCAGACATCAGACAATATTTTTAGATTGAAAAAATTGAGACCTCTTTAAATTAGCTTTACATATCATTATATGTCAATATTTTTCTTCAATTGCTTTTGCTACAAACATATAGCTGTTTTAATACAATAAATGATTTTCATAACACCATGCATATATTAATAAGTTTATAATTCAAATGAATTTTAAAACAATCTTATTAAAATAAATGTTACATTATTTTTAATTAATAACTCTGTTGTTATACCACTTTTTGAAATCACTTTCAACATTTTTACCTCAATTTTGCATCATTTCATTATCTTTCCTTTAAATTGACGCTATTTAAATAAATAAATAGGTGTTTCTTTTCATGCATTATGATTTCTGACACCTCGACAAAGCATGATAAGACAACAGGATAACAAATAAAGTTTTAATTTACTTATAATCGCCATATAAAGACAGTGTACTTTAACTTGTCTTCGTTAAAGATAGGATATTTATTTTTATAAGGTGCTATTAACGTGTGATATTTTCTCATTTCGTTATAGCAGTAGGAAAATTACGCGGCATTAAATAAATCAGCCAATAAGTGGAATTGGAAGAAAACACTCACTTTTAATAAAGTCAAATTGAGGCTCTAATTCTGGGTTACGACTCTTTTTTTTATAGAAATAATGTGTCATTAAAGAAAATTACTAAGAAAACTTTTGTTGGTATTACAGTATCCAACCTTATGCCTTAGCAAATAATACAATATAATTTTGAATAAGTAATAAATGTAAAAACTATATATTGAACAAAATTTTTGTCAGAAACTACCTACATATACTATTATTTATCGATACCCTGTATTAGCTAATAAATTGAATATTATTATCTTACCTCACCGCCTCACTCCATCTAAAGAAAATATATAAATTATGGATATTTTTAATGATCTTTACATTTAAACGCGATCCAAGATTAACAGTGGATTCAAGGAAGGTGATGAGTTATGATTTGATTGAATGTAAACGTGGTCAGATTTCTAAAATTTAAAATTTTAGATGGCTCACCGGCCTTCACTATCACATTGTATTTATAAGAAACAACTGAATATTTTCCAAATTTGTACTTTAATAATTTATATACAGTCACATATAACCTGCTATTAAAATTAACGAATAAAATGTTGTGGAAAAAGTATTGAGACTATTCGATGTTAGATAGTTTAATGTCATATATCTCAGGTAAAATAAGTCGCATCGGAATTATAACACCACACCCCCGGAAAATGGGGAATTAGGTTAAGTTAGCATTAAGTTAGGTTAAGGTAGGATTAGATCCACATATTAGAAAACTAACCTTAGAGTTAGAATACATCAAATATCTAGACATTAACAAACCAGAATTGTAAAAGGAGTAGAGGGTTTTCCCAGCTCACAAGGAGTTTTAGTAGGTATACCAACCCTTCAGGTTGGTGAGCCCCACATACCTGGAGCACTTTGGGGCACCCTGCTCCAGAAATACATAAGGCGGATTTCTCCCTGTAAAAAACCAAAAAAGTTGCATCGGGTCACAGTTAGCGTCAGTAGTAGACGTGTAAAAAACTGTTGCAATTCGTTAATTCATACTTAATTTAGAGCGCTTTAATGATGAATGAACTTTCTGCAAAAACCTCGGTATATTTTACAACTTACACACGCAAATGCTGCGTAAACCTTTAAAGAAATTTGTGGTGTTTATGGTCAACATAGGTTATATAAAACCAACAGCCAAATGATGGTTCAGTCGCTTCTTTTGTTGTGGAAATTTCGTCGTCGTCACACTGGTAGATAAATGACAGAAAAAGTTGATAGAATATGGGCGAAAGTTAAAGCCAGCATCTAGGTAGCGATGACAGTTCTCTTAATACCAATATTTTTCATAATAAACAAGTAAACAAAAAACTATCCTCTAGACTTAAAGAAAAGAAATATTATATACGGCTCAATTCCCAAAGTGCGTATTATGTTCTTAAAAACATTTATTGTTTTTTTTTTTTAATTCTTTTGGCCTTGAGAAAAATCCCATTTAGCCATGAGCTAATTTTTATTTATAAAGTAATCCAATATACTTAAACCTAACTTAACTTAAGACAAACACAACACCCAAGCAAACAGGCGGACTCGAACCGCCGACCCTCATGACAACAGTGAGTTACTCTACCCACTGCGCTGAGGGCCTCGCCAACATTTTTTGTTAATTTTTACAATGTTGGTTAAAATGTATGTACGTATCCTTTTTCATATGTAAATGGTATATAATATAATTTCAAAAATGCTCTGAAACATAGGCGAAACGTCAACATATCCCTTTAATTGAACATGCCAACATAAACCTAAGAAAATAAATTGTTACCAGTTGGTTCAGGGCAAAAGAAAATATAAATATATATATATATATATATATATATATATATATATATATATATATATATATATATATATATATATATTTTGTAACACGTAGGCTGAAAAGTTCTTGGTCTAGCTATTTAAAATATATTTTTTTTTGGACTTTATTCATCAATACAGTTTCCTTCAAGAGCGATATCCAAGTCCAACGCTTTTCTAATATTTCTATACCTTTCTTATACAAGGATTTGTCTTTGCCTTTAAAATAGGCCTCAGTTTCGGCGATAACTTCTTCACTGGAGCCAAATTATTGTCCCGCGAGCAGTTTTTGAGGTCTGCGAATATAGTCGCTGGGGCCAAATCTGGAGAATAAGGTAGATGAGGAAGCAATTCGAACTTCAATTCATGCAGTTTTGCCATCGTAACCATTGACTTGTGACATGGTGCATTGTCTTAATGAAAGAGCACTTTTTTCTTGTTCATTTGGGGCCATTTCTTTGCGATTTTTGCCTTAAAAGGCACCAGTAACTTTATATAAAATTCGCTATTGGTGGTTTTTCCCTTCTCAGCATAGTCGATGAAAATTATTTCTTGCGCATCCCAAAATACAGAAGCCAAAAGCTTCCAGCCGACT
>CM032456.1:87654461-87677605 GCA_019049505.1 Pachyrhynchus sulphureomaculatus
CAATTGGTAGGTCTAATTATTGAAGGCAAAATAAAGGGCAAACGATCGATCGGAAGACGACAGAATTTTCAGCTGAAGCACATGAGAAGGTGGTTTGGATGTGCTTCAAGTAGTGTTGCGAGATCCATTATGCCAAATTTCGGGGAGGAAGGTTAAAAAAATGGGGATTTGGGTTGTCCAACCGGGATAACTAAAGAAAACAAGGTTTTTATAAATCAACGTTTATTTTTATCATTAGGTGGTGGAAATAATGGTAGAGTAGTACAATTGGCAGTACTTATTTGGTATTTAACTGCGATAAACTTTTTTTGAATATAACAAAACGGGATAACGTGAAACCTCTATCGCGCTATTCGCAGTCACAAAACGATACGCGCGAAGTTTGAACCAATTATAATTATCGATTGACCCAAAATCGAGACATTCGGCGTCCCGATCAAGGGTGAATCGGGACGTCTCCACAGACTCCTGAAAATCGGGACGTCTCGCGCAAATCGGGACACCTGGCAACGCTAGCTCCAAGTGATATTTTTCTAGCAGCAGCTTCTAAAATTCGTTTGGCTATATGGATCGCCAACCTTCGTGAGGAGACAGCGTCGTAAGAAGAAGATAGAGGAAATTAAAAACTACTACGTAGAATATTGTATTTTATTTCGCGGGCAATAACGGACAGACAGACAGAGAAACGTTCCGTTTTATATACGTATTATATAAATATATAATATCTTTGTTTGACACTGGAAGACTAAATTTTGGATCAAGAGCAAAGAACTTACTAATATGATTGATATTAATTTCTGATATGTTCTTTATCCAAGCTTCATTAATTATCAGTATGGAAGATGTCCATTGAATTTCTAAGAAGTTTCAATTTTTCTGTGTGATCTCTTTTTATTTTATTGAAAATGGAATTCTACTTATTGTGTTGTACGTAAATAAATCATCGAAAATGTGAAAAGATGTCAAAAATTCCAAAAGGCCGTTTTTTCTAGTGTTTTGATGTAACAACTAGTTTCAGAAATGCTTACTTTAAGTAAGTTGGTTGTTACCTGTTTTAGGAGTGATTCAATTTTAGTAATATTTCTTGGTGTGAGATTCTGTGGTATCCTCCATAATTTGTTGAGGTGTTGTTTCATAAATTTGGGGTTTAGTTGTTGTCGGCGGCATTCTATTAAAAATATCAACCGGTTTTTGTTGGATGCCAATTTATTGTTAGTATTAATGTAATATTTCACGCTTATAACATCAATTCCATACGAATTTCTCTCTCTCTCTCGAAGAAAGATCCCATTATTCCGCTATAAATAGAAGAGGAAGGTCAGTAAAAGGGCTTACTGGTAACAACGAAGAGGGTTTTTAACTTAGGGATAGCCCTTAGGATTACAGAGTGGACAAAAAGGTCTCAAAGTTCTCAGTAACTGTAGTTTTATTCTAGTATCGAGCTTTCTATGCCAAATCGTACATCATCTTCAAAACCTAGGAGACACAGAAAGAAACCTTATCATGCAGAGAACCACTTGAAAGAAGGCCTAATTTAAAAACCCTTTTGGTTGTTACCAGTAAGCCCTTTTACTGACCTTTCTCTTCTATATATATATATATATATATATATATATATATATATATATATATATA
The DNA here is from genome assembly GCA_019049505.1 of Pachyrhynchus sulphureomaculatus. Taxonomy (NCBI): domain Eukaryota; kingdom Metazoa; phylum Arthropoda; class Insecta; order Coleoptera; family Curculionidae; genus Pachyrhynchus; species Pachyrhynchus sulphureomaculatus. The sequence goes on from CM032456.1 coordinate 87,656,097, forward strand.
TATATATATATATATATATATATATATATATATATATATATATATATATATATATATATATATATATATATATATATATATATATATATATATATATATATATATATATATATATATATATATATATATATATATATATATATATATATATATATATATATATATATATATATATATATATATATATATATATATATATATATACCCCTTGTTAGGAGTGTAAGGCCGGTGGAGTTGAATTATTCTATATCTTTATTTTCCATATTTCCTTCTATATCCTTCCATCCTGTTTAAATTGCCGATTGCCTCTTTTGTTTCTTCTGTATTAATTTCTTCTGTTTGTATGAGTTCTGTATCCTGTTCCAGTATTATGTCTCGATGTTGATTTTGTATGCTTTTCCTTCTAATTTTTTGCATCCATTTCCTTTCATCTCTGTTTCAGTGATTCCTACATAGTGCGTTTGTTGTTCTTCTGTCAGTTCATCCTCTTTTCCGTTTATACCCCTATTATTCCATGTTCTGAATATAAAAACTCGATAATTATTTCCCATTTCTTTCTTCCTATCTAATTCTTTGATTATCTTCTTATTTCTTATTCTCTTTGTATTCATTTTCGTCGTCAATCTACCTATCTCTCTCCTTTTTTCTCAGTTTTTTGACTTGATGGTCGTAGTATTCTTTGTTTGTTCTTTCAGTTTTTCTTCCTCAATGTCTCATTTATATTCTCTTCTTTCGATTACGATTCTTTGATATCCTATATTCACTCTTTTTCCATTCTTTCTCTCGTTCTCTGCTATATGCTTCAATTTCTTTTGAATTTCACGTTGATCTTTTGTTAAATTGTTGTTTATATAAACTCTCTCTCTTAGGTTTCTCAGTTTGTTTTTTATTTTTCATTACAGCTTCCTTATCTCCCGTGTTTCCAAGTTCTATCTTAGATATAGTCGCTCCGAGTTTTATCACATCTTTAATCTGTACTTTTGTGTCGATACTCCTTCCATAAAAAGTTCTACACTCATTTTCAGATCTGGTTGGCTATTCGCTTCAAAACTCATTCCCGATATTACAATATTATTCCTTACGTTGTCTTTTTCGGGTCTACTCATCTTCAAATCCATACTTCTCATGTTTTTTCTAATTATCTTATTTTCCTCTTTCAATACTTCATTCTCTTTTCTTAGTTTCTTCAACTCTTGTTGATATCTTTCTGACCTTGATTCATATCCTTTATATTTGACATTAGATCCCTGATCATTTCTATCAAATTGTCTATCTTATATACTCTTTCGTTTTTCTCTCTCTTTAATGTTCTTATCAGCTTTTTAGTCTTTTTGAATAATCCCATTGGCTCCTCTTTTTCTTCGACTCTTCCTCTTTTCGAGTCTCCTGAGGTATAATCATCGCTATCCATTGTCCTTTCTGTTATAAAAACTTTACGTGTGTTCCTCGTATATTCCATTTTCAAACACGGGAGAAAAAGGAAAAAATTGTTGTTTATATTTCTTATCGGCGTAAACAGTAAAATGATCAAGGTCGTCGCTTATCGTCTCGTTAGCTTCATACAATTTCACAAAATTATTCTCATTATTCTCCAAATTTTCTTACTTATTGTCTTAATCTAACACTACACTCTGCTTTCTTTCTAGTCCCTCTCGTTTGCAATCCACAAAATAATTAAATAGATCGAAACACTACCGCAATAATGCTCGTTGAACGAGTTGACTATTACCGGGCGTTCGATTCATGTGTACACACATCGCGATCGGAAACTCCATATATATATATATATATATATATATATATATATATATATATATATATATATATATATATATATATATTAAACTAAAATTAAACTAAAAAAATAAGAAGCAGGAAGTCCTTTGTTATTTTATAATATTTGACCCTCCCTGAATGGGCCGTTTCACAGGTCAAAACTCGTAAAGACTGAAACAAATTTGTGTGTGGCACCAAAGAAACTAACACTAAGTAGTGTGCATTAATAAGCCGTGAAGTTAAAAAGACGTTTCTTGCGCTAGACAACGTGTGAAATCGATTTCGAGCAGGTAAATCAGAAGCCGGGGCGCCACGCCGCCGGCTAAATGCGCCTGACCCGCCCCTGACTCACTTAATTACAAATAGGGATATTAGCGGTCGCATTTTGAATATTTTGTGGCTGATAGGTTCCCAAGCCTTTGTTTTTTGCCGACGCACATTAATGAAAATTAAATTAAAAATGTATATGACAAGAGATTCTCAGGGCTAATCTAACAAAAGGGCGGTGTGTTTGTTGACATTTGATGTGTGGCACACTAGTTATGGGTAGGTTGGTAAAAGTGCTATAGAATTTTTGAAAAAATTAAAAATATCGCAAAACTTGAAATATAATCACCATCAGTTTCCGACAGCAATCGATAACTTTCAGCAGCGCTTTTCTGCGAATTAGTGAAGAAAAGTAACGCTTCCCGTAATTGGTGTTTTGTTGGCACGTAATTCGACATTTAATTCACAAAAAAATATGTTGTTTATACTTGGGCAAAATAACATAGATTAATGAATGAACATGAATATAGCAACAGTATGCCCCGATGCAGAGGTTCAAAAGGATTAACAAACAACAAACAAACAATAAACCCTATAGATACAAATAAACTGAAGAACCCTGAAATTAGAAAACAAATGTCAAACCGAATGGATGAGAAATTTAAGAAGCAAATAAGAACAGAAAACGAAAGCGTCGGATCTCAATGGGTTAAGATACGAATGAATTAATAGCAGTATAGGAGGAAGAAATGGGTTGAGTGGAGAATAGAAAAAAACAGGAATGGATGACAGAAGAAATGCTTAATCTGATGGATGAAAGACGATTACAGAAAAGAAAAGATGTTTAAAAGTACAACGAATTAAACAGAGTAACACGTCGAAAATGTAGAGAAGTTAAGGAAATCTGGTTAAGCGAGAAATGCCGAGAAATAGAGAAACTGCAAGAGAAACATGACAATTCAACTTACATAAGAAGGTGAAGGAGTTGGGCGGAAAAACAAGAAAAAAACAAGAAACAATTTTGAGAAATGGAAGCAGTGAAGCTATATTGGTTATTAAGGACAAAATAAAGACATGGGAGCAATACATAAAACAGTTTTTCAATGGACATAGATCAGAAGACTTACAGGTAAACAGAGGTAATGAGATAGGGCCAGAAATAACAAGAAGAGAAGTTATTTATGCTATACAACTACAGAAGGATGCAAAAGCAATTGGTCTAGATGAGATAAAGGGAGAAATTCTCAAAATATTTTCGGGTAAAAGTCTATTTATTAATCGACTGGGAATCTTATTTAACAAGATCTATGAAACTGAACAAATTCCTCTTGACTGGCTAAAGTCGACTTTCATTCCAATTCCTAAAAAGTCAAAATCAATGAAATGTGACGATTATCGCTTGATATGTTTAATGTTTTACGTTCCCAAAAGATTCCTGAGAATCATCCATACCAGAATATATAGAAAATGTGAAGCAGAAATAGATAATACATAATTCGGATTCCGAAAAGGCATGGGTATACGGGAAGCTTTATTCGCATTAAATATACTGATCCAACGTTGTAAAGATATGAATGTAGATGTATATGCATATTTTATAAAGAACAATAAGGCTTTCGACTGTGTGATAAATGAAAAATTAATAAAAATTCTAGAAAAAACAAATATAGACAAGAGAGCTCTAAATATTATTAAAAATCTATACTGGAATCAATAAGTCGAAGTTAAAATTGGGCTGACAAAATCCGAAAGTATAAAAATAACCCATGGTATAAGACAGGGATGGATTCTCTGCACCGTTATGAGGGGGTGCCCCGTCGTGTTGAAAAAAAATATGTTTCTAAGGTCCATTAACGGCAGTTCATCAACAAGAGGTTCTATTTGCTGCCTTAAAATTTCTAAATATCTCTGAGATGTGAGTATTCCGTCGTAAATAATTGGATCTATAACCCTGCCTATAGAAATTCCTGCCCACACATTAAATCCAAATCTACCTTGATTTCTTTGCTTCACAACTAAATGAGGATTTTCTTGTGCCCACGTATAACTTGTAAGGTTAAAAATACCTACATTGCATACATAAGCTTCGATTGTCCAAATTCAATTTAATGAAAAATTCGGAACATGGTTACAATTCTCCACAAACCATTGGCAAAAATCCATACGGTGTTGAAAATCACTGTCTCTAATGTGATGAACTTTTCTTGGCCTGAATTTGTGCTTCTTCAAAGTACGACGTACGTTAGTTCTTGGTAGTCCAGTGGATTCGTTTAACTGTCGGGTTGAAGAGTTGGGATTATTTCCGATAGTTCCTAAAACTACTATTTCTTCTAATTCCTTATCCCTGTTTGATGCATAATTTTTGGGTCGTTTCTTTTCAATCTGGCCACTATTAACTAGGTTATGTCGCAATCGAGAGAATATATCCTTAAAGGGTTGACGCCTCTCTGAATACCGTCCGTGGTACAAATTACTTGCCGCTTCCGAATTTTCTCCGGTTTGTATGAAACACACTATCATATCCCATTTTCGTTATTTTCAAACTTTATTGCGATTTCACGCAATTCAATAACTGATCCTGAAGTAAAATTTGACAACTACGAGTAAACAATTGAATTAAACCATATGGCCGCTCCGTCCAAAGCCTCTTCACAAAATGTGCATTTAAAACTCGCGTAAAAAACTGAAAACCTTTATATTTTGAAGTAGATTTAAGCAAAATATAAAGTGTGCTATATTTCTAGAATGGTAATTTAAAGCTCTATTCGGATAAGGAAAAATATACAGGGTATCCCATTTAAAAAATATATTTTTGTGTTAATAACTATTAAAATATTAGTTGTAAAAAAATGTAACTTGCACTGTTGAAATCCACGTAAAAAAGTGCTTTGAGAATGTTTTTACAGAAATCAAAAATTTTCAATAGGAAAAGAATTAGAAACATTTTTCCAAAATGCAGACTTTTCAAAAACATTCTGTATATCTGAAACGGTACTAGATATCGATATGCAGTTTTCACCATTGAGTTTATCATAAAAATTGAGCCTCAGATACCGACATCAGTTATCGTCTATCTCCTTTAGATAAAGTGTTCCATTTGGACCACCCTGTACATTTATAGACGCCTTCTTCACATCTCCTGGGAACAGAAAATAAAAAACACAGTAGTACTGGAAAGAATGAACAAAGTGAAGGAATTATTAACAATCATAAAAATAATAAAAACTGAATACTTCGGACATATAAAGAGGGACCCACAGCACGAATTCCTACGTCTAATTTTATTGAAGGTAAAATAAAGGGCAAACGATCGATCGGAAGACGACAAAATTCTTGGCATGTGCTTCGAGTAATATTTTTCGAGCAGTAGTTTCTAAGGTTCGTTTAGCCATATAGATCGCCAACTTTGGCGAGGAGACGGCGTTGTAAGAAGAAGATGCCCCGATGCGATATAAGACAAGTACTGCCAACTCTTAGAAATGCACCAAAATTAATTCACACTCCTTATAGCTAACAATTGTTTTCAAGAATCTGCTCCGGAACGTATTTGTAATTACACATCATAGTCACTTCCACCAACTTTAGTTTTCTGTTAATTTTCGGAGACGTACTACTATGTTCAAAAATTAAGAGTACTTTTTTAATCTGTGTGCTAGTACTATCTACTTAGATACTTATTTATTAACTTTTAAAATAGCAATATAAATATTTAAAATTTATATTTGCTTATAAAGCATCTTATTCCTAACTAGCTGAAACTCTATCTTATTATTTTAATTTACTTGAACACCTACGTATTTACACTCCTGATTTTACATTATGTTTAACTAGCACAACTTAAATAGCATAGTATACCGTGGTTTCTTTTTTTGCCATTAAATATCTTAATATCATTTAATATTACTTGTTTATCAGAATGCGTTAATAAACGGCGCGGGTCCTAATGAACTTTTCACCCCATATCCGCCGTAATAATAATAATCAACTAGAATTCTGTAAGCAATTTAGATCTGTTTATCGAAAAACGATTAAAGAAGATGATGGATGGATTGACGGCACCGGCAATGAAAGAAGCAGGCTTGATCACAGTAATTTGCCCATCACTCGGCTCTGCAATGTCCACGAGCATAAAGGACTCGTTTCGTTTCAAATTTTATATTTATGAAGATGAATAAATAAAACAGGCAGACAATATTTGCATAAATAGAAAACAGTAAAATATATTTTACATGCAAGATAAAAGAAAAAAGGAATGATTTGGAGTAGATTTGAAACATATAATTGGTACCCTCGGCTCGCTCTCTTACGATCTTATTATTCCTTTCTTGTTTACCGTAAACCTCAACTATCTGTCAATGTTTCTGTGGCTTGCAATGTTGGTGATGGCTGGTGACCCATCCAGTCCGATTTCCGATATGTGTCCCACCTGAGAACAAGTAAGACACTGTCCCTATCATTATTAGTCTAGGACTTTGGTTCCCAACCGGTGGGTCGCGACCCACAAGGGGGCCACCTTGGCTTTTTGGGAATTTTAAAATTTATGTTACATACATGTTACAAACATTAAAATGTTAATTTATTTATGCTTTTTTTTTATCTCTCACCTCCCCGCCTCAGTAGGGATTTTACCCTTTTTCCATATCCCAAGGATATCGGCGAGGGATGTCGTAATACCCGTCAACGTTGTCCAAGTGCCGAAACATACATTTTTGTATTTTACGGCGCCTTTTTTTAAACAACGCAGTAGTGGTGCCACGGACGTTATTTGCATTTCTGCAAACAACTACTACCTATGTACGTGGCCAGGCCAAATATACTTAAATAAATTAATAAATAAGTATACCTACCTGCGGGTATGAACCCTCGACCTTCAGCACAGTAGCAAAGTACTACGCCACCGAGCCACGGCCAGCTACATGCTTGGTGACAATTGTCAATTAGATAAAATCTGGTGCGCTCAATTCTCGTCTGTTCAACTATACAAAAACAGGAACTCTGATCACGAAGTTCTCCTTTTTTACACTGCTGTTCGTTGGTTATGAAAAGGAAATGTTGTTGGCCGAGTCTTTGAATTGAAAAACGAAATTAAACAATTCTTACAAATGAAAGGAAAACATGAGTTTATGACACACTTTAATGATGAGACCTGGATCTAAAGAGTAGCTTATGTATCTGATATCTTAAATCAGCTAATTAAGCTATATTAGGAACTGCAGGGTAAGGAAACGCACATTATTTACTTCAGAGATAATATCCAGGCGTTCGTATTAAAGCTACAAAACTGGTTCCGTACAGTAAATCTTGGAAACTTTACCATGTTTGAATACCTTTGTACCAAGACTGAAGAGTCGGAGACGGGAATTGTAGATAATTTAAGAGAGGAAATTAATAACCACCTTTGAGCCCTTGAACCTGAAAAACAACGTTATTTCCCAGAGTTCCCTGAACAAGAAGCTACATGAGTACGAAACCCATTTGATGTATCTTTGGATATTACCGACATTCTCGATGAAGTGTAGGATGAATTTTTGGTGCTGCGAAATGACTCATCAGCACGTGATTTATTTCAGGAAAAATCGTTACCTCAATTTTGGTGTGATATGCGTCATTCGTATGCTAAAGTTTCCATGCTTTCTTTTCGAATATTAGTGCTATTTGCTTCTACTTACCTCTACACAAGTGGATTTTAAACCCTTATGCAAATCAAGACAAAAGCCAGGAATAAGCTAGACGTTTTAAGATGACATGATATTGAGATTGGTCTTCACAAAAACTCAACCAAGAATTATAACGCTCTGGTATCCTGTGGATCCTAAATGAAACTCAAAACTTTTCTGCTGCCGAAAATATCTACCAAACACACAGGCTTCATTCCAGGAAGAAGGATTGGAGAACAAATTCTCGATATACCTCAGATAATAGAAAAAGTGAGGGAATTCCAAATAACAACCAATATCTCTTTTATAGACTACTCTAAAGCTTTCGACTGCATACAATGGAACAAACTCTGGTCGATTCTAATTAGCACGAGAACACCTATATATCTTGTAAACCTTATACGATCCCTGAATGAGAATACAAATGGCAGAATTAAACTGAATAATTCTTTTTCCGATCCTTTTATCATAGAAGCTGGCGACAGTCAGGGCTGTATTCTGTCACCCTTACTTTTTAACATATATAGTGAATATAAAATAAGATCTGTTTTGGATGGCTGGAGTGGGGGTGCGACAATGGGTGGAAAAAAGGCTAAGTAACCTTAGATATGTAGATGATACTATTATACTTGCAACGTCAATATAAAACCTAGAATTAATTATGGAACGTCTTGAAATCACTGGCAAAAACTATGGATCGGTAATTAATAGAGCGAAAACCAAAGTAATCTTTGTTAATTGTAATGAAGATCTGTCACACATAAATGAAATTGCTGGTTCCACTATTGTAGATCATTTCAGCAATTTGAGATTCCTCATAATAACAATGGTGACTGTGAAGCGGAAGTAAGAAGACGTTTGGTTATGGCTAAAAAACTCGACGATCAAAACCATTAGAATCTGGAAAGAGCTAGCTGTCACAAAAAACACAAAGTTAAGATTGCTATCCAGCTTTATATTCCCCACAGCAACTTACGCATCGCAAATATGGACTATTAAACAAGCTGATGCGTTTGAGATGTGAGCATATCGAAGAATCGTCAGAGTATCATGTTCCGAACAGTGTACTAATGTATCTATTCTTGACAAGCTTAGTATAAATAACTGACTTTTAAATAGAATTAAAAGACAGTACCTGAAATATTTTGGTCACATTATGGGGAAAGTGGATGCCATGGAAAAGCTTGTAGTAACCGGGAAGGTAGAAGGTAGAAGATTAATGGGACGGTCTCCAACAAAATGGTCCGACCAGGTAAAATTTCTTCTTGGTATGGGTACGCACGAGTCAAGTCAGGTCGCGCAGGATCGATATGCCCGGACAATGACTGTTGATATAGCAATTGCATAGTATCACCGATATTCCTACGGTATGGTATAGGTACTTAAAGGTCAATTTTACCTAGAATTAAGAAACATGGAACATATATCAAAAATAAACAAATTGTACAATCACCTATAGCTGATCATTAACACTATGCAGGTGACACCTTCAATGTGAGAGAAATAATATTAATACAGAGACTGGTTACAGTCTGCATCACACGTGGAAAGTGATCATTATACTAAGACATGGTTCAATGAATCTTGACTTTTTCGAGCTTATTTAGTGTTCTAATCTCAAAGAATAAAGAACCTTGAAGATAGATTATTTATTTATAGGCAAAACATCGGAAAATTACTCCAAATTGGCATAGTCTAGTCCCCAGAATCACCCTTTCTTAAATTATTTTTTATTGGTTAAACCAAAGAAATGTACCAAAAGAAGGAAGAGTATTTGCTTTTGTTCTCCATTAAAGATATTCTTGTAATTCAGACGAATTTAGCTCTGGTGTTTCGAAACTTATTTAATAAAGTTTTTTTTTTTAATAATGAACGCTTCCTCGAAACATACCTCCTGGGCAGACTCCTAGGCTCATTTCTGATGTGTATCGTGTAGTTCAGGTCATGTATTGTATAAAGAAGAATCCGTCTCAACTCAATTACAAAATAATCTCAATTGTTTTATTTCACTGTTCTACCAATATGGCAACATTGAAAAACAAGAAAAACGTGTTCTGGTCGACGTCGGTTACCGGTTGGGCAGCTGGTCAGACAGACTCGGCGTGCAGCTATTTTTTAATTGGCCAGTGTGGGAGGCGGCATAAACTTCACTGAGAATAAAAATCACTACGAGAGTAAAAATGTTTTATTATGTTGTTTGTAGGTCATATATACCATTTAATCACAAAACGACGTGTATAAGTTTCAGAAAAAAAGTTTTATCTTTTAACAGGGCTTGATTTTTTTCGATTTTTAGTAAGTGAATTACGAGTCAGTTTAATTTAACTGATGGCAAAAGAATTTTTTGTATTCATTGATTGATATTATACAATTTATAATTTTTTTGTTTGGGTAAAGGCCACTTCAGATCCCGAGAAAAAAGGGTAAATTCGGGATTTTTTTTTGAAGAGTGTAATAAAGGAGTCGAAAATTTATTTAAAGTACTTTATTAAACAAATATTTAAATTCTCAAAAATATTTTTTTTATCTTTTTAATTCAAAATTGCCACTTCAGAATCTAGGACAACAAAGTGCCTTTTTCAAATTGAGCAAAATGACAGTTGCCACAAATCTTTATCGATTCACTTAAAATTTTGAGAGTCATTTTTCAGCGTCCGGATTTTGTGATAAGTTATAAACTTCCTTTTTTATAAACAATTTTTCATGAAACTTTTAGGTGAAAAATGAACATTTCTTTTCAAATGTGCACCACTTTTCGAAAAAGCAATATTTTCAAATTTCGTAAGTTTACCTGAACACTAGTTCTTGACATATATTAATGAAAATTTTTTGGTTTCTTGTTCTAGGTTAAAATCGCATAAAAGGTGCCTTGTCGACTTGGATTCTAAAGCGGCCATTTTGAATTAAAAAGATAAAAAATATTTTTTGTACCCTTAAATATTCGTTTAAACTTTAAATAAATTTTCAGTTGCTTTTAATATACTCTTGAAAAAAATTTCGGAAATTAGCCTCTTTTCCTGGGACATGGAGTAGCCTTACTCCTTAAGTGGGGACAGGGGTGCACATTTTTGATTTGTATCTAAAAAGCACAACACTGAAACATTAAATTATAGGTACTTCATCTATAATATATATAAAATGCAACGTCTCTCTCGTCTCTGTCTGTCCGTTAGTGCGCTTATCACTGGAGAACCACTTATCCGATTTAAGTACTTTTTTTTTTAATACATACATATGTTCTCTGGCCAAGTTATAGGATATATTTTATTACGTTAGATATGATAAGGAATAAGCAGTGACGATAATAATGAAAAACGTTTGTCGCTAGCGCGTTCTCTTGCAATACATCTAAACCATTAAATATGGAACAATATCATATAGCATAGAATATAATATATATATAAAATGCAACATCTCTCTGTCTGTCTGTTTGTCTATCCGTTAGTGCGCTCATCAATCGAGACCCACTTATCCGATTAACGTGATTTTTTTTTTCATACATTTGTTCTCTGGCCAGATTATCTATTATGTTCTATAATATATGTAAAATGCAACGTCTCTCTGTCTCTGTGTCTATCTGTCTGTCTATCTGTCCGTTAGTGCGTTTATCACTCGAGAACCATTTATCCGATTTGCGTGCTTTTTTTGAAACATACATATGTTCTCTGGCCAGGTTATAGGATATACTTTATTACGTTAGGTAATATAAGGAATGATCAGTGACGATAATAGTGAATAAGGTCCACCCGAACGGAGCCGCGGGCACGGCTAGTCTTATATAAAAAGTAAAAAAGGGCATTTTAATTTTTACTTTCACGAGCATTTTAAACCTTACCACAGATTCAAATATATCCTGATTCTTCAGCTGCTTAAAAATTGTGTTTTGTTTTTATGTGACGCCCTTTATTATTTAAAAGCATTATTCTAAAAAAAATTTAACTGAAAATATGGTAGGCGGTTTACAAATTTAGTGGAACCGTAATTTTAGTTAAAATATGACTTAAAAACTAATTTCACAAGCGTATACCAACAGAAGTTAACCCTCTTACGACGTTATCTATTTTCATGGGTTTTAAACCACAACTTAAATTGTCACGATGGGACTAAAAGGAAGTGTAAGTATGAATATTTCTTTATATGATATATATTTTCTCGAGTATTATTCTCCTAAAGAGCGAATATGGTAGTCGAAATTAATGATACGAATTATTGTCATACGGCATGATAGTTTTTGTAAAATTGAGAACCTTAATAGATTTCCTATTAGAAATCTTAAAACTCCAAATAGGAAAACTTAAAAAGTGTCTTGTAAACGTAAAATTTCAACTGTCAAAGTCTGAAAAATGTTAAGACGGAATAAACTTGATATAAAAGACACGGTACGAGCTAATAAAATTACGATTCAAGAATGGCAAAAATATTTTTAAGAAATTATATAAAGAAGAAGAGAATAATGAAGTCATTAACACAGAATGCAGAACAAATATGAGACTGGGACATCTACTGAGCAAGGAAGTAAAAATAAACTCCGGAATAAGACAAAGCAATTCACTTAGTCTCTTTATCTTCAACCTAGTCATGGACAGACTAGTAGAAAATCTTTCAAAAACTAGAGGATACAAAATGGGCAACACACACTTCCACACAATCTGCTACGCCGATGATGCGGTCCTCATCTCCGATTCTGAGGACAACCTTCAGAAGATGTCTTCAATTTGGAAGTGAGAAAACTAAACATAATTATCAATACAATCAAGACAAAACAAAAATGTATGGTAGCTTCAGTAGAATTATTAAGATTCAAGCTCGAGATCCAAGGAAGTATTATTGAACAGGTTAATAATTTTAAATACCTGGGAATAATGATAAAAAGCTATGGAGACTTTAACAGGGAAGTAAAACAACAGTCTATGAAGGCATCACTAATAGCAGGTTGCTTGACGGATATAGTATGGGAAAATAAATTACTCACAGTGAGACCGATCCTCACATATTCTGTAGGAACAAGAGCTGACACATATAAAATAGCACAAATGATGAAGGCAACAGAAATAAAGGTGATTAGGGATATACATGGAAAAACTATCCACGATAGAATCCGCAACAAAAATCTACAAGAACTATGTAAAATCCAAGAAATATCCAAATGGACCAGAATTAGAAGAAAACAATGGAATAAACACGTAGATAAGTTGGACGACAACAGACAGGTAAAAAGGGTCAAACTTAATAAACCTTGCGGTGGAAAAACTAGGGGCAGACCTCTGAAAAGGTGAAAGGAATGCTGGAAGTCCACATCGGAAGAGGCCTAATGGGGATAAAACATGTTTACTTATATATAAGAAAGAAGAAGAAGAAACTGTAATATTCTTCATATATGCACTACGAAAACTTTAGTATTTTCATGAAATTAACAGTAAAACGTTAACTTTAGATGATTATGAAGTTCTAATATTTATTAAAAGTTTTTATATCGGAAACAAGTTAGTAAAATACTTTTTGCAATCAAAAATTTTGAATGAAATAGGACGTAAATAATGGTATTTGTTTGAAAAGCTAGGACAAACTAGTATCGAATTATTAATTTTTTTTAACGTAAACCCATACAAATAAAAAAATGTTTTAAAACATAATTGATTTAAACAAAAAAAAATGGTAAAGCAACTGGCGTTGAGCTATTTGTGATGGGTTAACTTTTATATGAAGACAAATTCCCGAGAATTTCAACTAAAATCAAGTTGTTTTATGTATAATGACACTAGTTAATTATTCTTTATTGTATAAAGTCAATTAAAACAATTGTCTTAGCCACCAATCACTACAGTAATACAATTAAATATAGTCATATGACTCCTCCTTCCTCCAAATTAATATTATAACACCCTGTAGACTGCTACTTCAGAAATTCTTGTTTAATCAAGACCGCTTAATAGCCTTCTAGCTTTTCATGGCAACATACGATTCCCGATTCCTCCAAGGCACTAAGAAATGATGGGGAAAATCCAGAAACGGGGGTCGCAGTCAGGCATTCGCGATGCGGTTTCTGATTTATTCCCTTTGACACGCCCACTGAGGTCTCTTTTGGGAAAGCTCATAGCTAGATTAGGACAGCACCCTTCTTATGCTGGAACACGCGCTTGAAAGTGTATTGAGTTTTTTGGATTTTATTGTTTTTCTTAGGTTCATTATATTGTTATACGTTTTATAGGTCGAACTTAGGCTGATTTATAAAGTGTGTTCTCTAAGTTATAGCATGATTTTTAACAGTATATAATACAAAAATAAGCTACTTTTTTAAGTAAGGGAAATAGGACCCCTTAAAATATTCTACAATTTTAAATTCGGATCTGTAAAACGCTAGTATCGCTTTTATTTTAACAAGTTGTTCGGTATTTCTTATCTTCTCTATCCTAATACTCAGTGGCGTAGCTAGGCTCAAGAGAAGAGACGGAGGTATATGGATACACGGGGCGTTTCTTTAAGAAAATAAGAGAATACTAAACGTGGAGGTACTTATGGAGGGGGGGGGGCGCCAGACGACAACCGGAGGCAAAGCTCTTTGATGAAAAAACCGCCTTGCACTGAAACTCTAAGAGCTGAGACCTTCCCAACAGAGTGAACAAAAAATCGATAACGGTGGAAATTCTTCACATAAAAGAACCCTTTCATACAGAGAAACTATAAAACTTACATTCCATTTAAACATCGATGACTGCGGAAGAGAAGGAGATTTTTCAGTCTGTAGCTTGAATCCGTCTTAACCTGGCAGCAAAGTTGTCCTACGGAATTATTTTTATGCATAAGAGTATCATGAAAGTAAAAACGATTTGTAACGAGCCATCATTTCCTGATGTAATTTACGCAGTAATTTTCAACGATATTATACCATACTAAGAGTTCACTGGCTCATTATAATCATGTGAAGGCGTGCCGCTTTTAAATTTAGTTAAAATGATTGTTTATTAGTAGACAATAAAATAGCTCACTGGAATCTAAGATCTGTTTTCTTAAATTGAGTGGTCAGAGATCAATAACAGGTCAAACCATAGTAATAATTTAAAGTAACGGAATAACGAAGATTTTATATAGCCTGTAGCTGTATACTCGTTATAAAGTTTACTGAAAATATTTATTTATTATAAATAAGAAATAATAAAAATAACAATTAAGATATTTGTTCTGTTGATACCGTTTGTCAAGTAAGAACATGTCCGCAATAATTCATTTTTGGTAGGTGCGATTCAAGCGATTCAACAAAAAGTCGGTAGAGAGAACCTGGGTATACGACGCAATTTAGTAAAAGTATCAGTCGATTCCGAACTTTCGTCAAAAATCACGTAAAATTCAAAACAAAATGAGTCACTTGTTTGCGCGTCGGTTCGAGGCAGTCTTTCTTTGTTTTCATCCAAAGGGGCCTAAAATGACACATTCCGCGGCAGCTAAATATATTAAAAAGTTGGTGTCGTTTGTGAAGAAGTGGGTAAATCATTTTAACGAGACGAAAAATGTCGACCACTTGCCAAAACATGGCTCGGTAGGAAAAATCACCCCGAAACTCGAAAAATGAATCGTATCTTGTTTTCACGGGACCCGAAATTGATGCTGCGTCAAAGAGTGGCAAAATTAAGAAAATCGGGTTTGAATGTGTCTCATTCGATAACATCTTCGTGTTCATGATGTCAAATTCCGAAGCACGTTGAAGAAATCTTTGCTGGGCGAAAATCACGTTTCAAAGCGGCTCGCTTAGGTTCACGATAAGATCCTAGAGTGGCCCTCACAATCGCCGGACGCCAACCCTATTGAAAATATTTAATCCCTTATAAAGAGAAAGCTTAGAGGAAAAACTCTGAGGACTTTGACTCAGTTGTCTCGCGAGATACGAAAAATTTGCAGAATATGCAGAAAATCTCGTCGACAGCATACCTCGAAGATGCCAGGTGATTATTGATGCCGAGGGCGATTGGACAATTTACTAAGATAATTGCCCAGTTGTCAGCACACCAAAGAATACATTGATGGCAAAAAATGTACTCGAAACACATTTTTTCAGAAATACGCGCGGTCAGGTTCTTACTTGACAGACTGTAAATCACAAGCCTTCCTTAGGGGTTACGTATCTGGAGCTCTAAAGAAAACTAATGTTTTTCGAGTTGTATTTTAGGGAGTATATTGTTAAAAATAAGACAAAATATTAATTACACATTATTTATTGATCTTCTAATGGTAAAAAAAATGATAAACGTAATTTTTTTATAATAAATTATAAGTTGTAACTGAGATTTTTTAGGCAACTGTTCTAAAAACGCAGTTTTAAGGTCTGCATAATTTCTTTGGTGTGGGTCGCTGGATCTGAAGAATTCAAAAAGATTCCTGTACGGTAATGTTTCCGTTATAGTTTTTCGAGCCAAATTTTTTAATTTCGAGAAAATAATTAATTTATGACATTTTGAAGATTAAAATTTTTTTTATCAAAAGTTTAGTGTTTTATGGTATATAAAACCACATTTATCGCTATAGCTTCATTATTAATACGAATTTTCCAATAATTTTTTTAAAAATGACCATAAAAGTATAGATGATAGTAACAAATATGAAAAAAAATTGAAAGTTCTGGAGGTATGTAGCCTCATTGGCCTGACATTTTTTAATAGTGTGCAGTTAAGGGATTCCATACACCTGGGAGCTGCAAGAAGTATATATGTTATATTTAAAAAAAAATAATAAATGTTATTCAGTGAATAATAGAAACGAATGACGATTATATATTTTTATTGTACTTTAAATTATAAGAATTTTTGTTTTTAAATAAGTTTTAAAGGTTAACATTATTTTTTATCGGGTTAATGAATGATGAAAACTCTAGCGCCGCCTTGTCTACAGAATAACTTCACAAAAAATAATCCAATCTTCAAAAATAAAAATTAGTCTTGTAAAATAATGTATTAGTTAAAAATTATCAAAGGGTTTGTTTTTTCAAAAATAAAAAATTTACGGTATTTCAAACTTTAGTATGCAATTTTTGACAAAAAAATGTATGTATAATTATTTATAAAAAAATGTCTATTAGAAAAATTAAAAAACAACTTCTCAACAGTTTGTAGAAAAAGTAATTGTTAAGATTTTTTAAAAAAAGTTAAAAAATATTAACAATTGACTGAGTAATATTGCAGAAACTGTCTGAAAACAGGTAGCGATCCCAGTCCGACGCCAGGTCACATTTAATGCTATAATTTTATAATGGAATGGAATTTTCTTTTTTTTTTTGAATAATTCTTAGAAGTATAGAAAATAAAAATCCGTAAAAAAAAAACAAATTGAAGTTTAAGTTTTTCATAATGTTAAAAGTTCTACATTATAGTATACTTTCCTAACTTTTTTGTGAAGAAACCAATATTAAGCAAGTTGAAAAACTAAAGAACAACCCCCTGTTAGCATCACCTTATTTTCAGAAAAAAAACTTTCATGTCGCCCCAGACAAATAATACGAATAGATCCTTGAGTATGACGTACATTACAAATATTTTTAAAGGCAAAATAGCAAAAAATCAAAATTATGATTTATTCGCTTCTGGATCAGAAAAATAACTTGACAAAAATAGTCAATGGTTTTCATATTCTCATTCATTTCTGTAAACAAATACTTTCGACACATTATCCAATTAAAAACCACACTCAAAAAATTCTTATCAACTTACCCGTAACGTAACGGCCTTTGCAGGAATGACAGTCGACTATGGGGTGACAGCCAGGTGTATAACGGACACGCCCTCTGGTGTCCATAGTAACGCACGAGCGTGGGTGTGTCCGATGTCACCTCGTAAACGACACGGTCCTTTATTATATCCACCACTTCTTGTGTCAAGTTCATTAATTTTGACATGCACGCGTCATAACATGTGTGTGTGTATTTTCGTAGATTAGACTCAAAAACGCCCTTAATGAGGTGTTTGGGTCATATTTGTGTTTGTGTATGCTTGTATGAAAAAGCAAGCTGTAATATAATTGGGAAATTTAACAGAAATTGATATTTTGATTTTTGGAAGACTATTCAACTTTAATAAGGTTAGTAACCAGAGAGGAATGTTAAAATGTTAGATGTTTTTAACTAAAATTGGAAAAGAAAATAAACTAAATTTTCCTATATAGAAAAGATAATCAAACTGGATATTACACCGATGTGATATTTTAGTATACAGAAAAATACTGAAAGAAAAGTTAAAATTGTGGACTGGATCTTATTATAAGCGGACTAGATTAATGCGCTGTTATTTGCCACAGAAACAATATGGACAAACAAAAACTGCATATTACACATATGAGGGCTGTCTAAAAAGTTAGAGACGTGAAATATGTTTTATTTTTCAATATAATCTCCTGAAACTTCAATATTCCAACGTTTTTCCAATAATTCAATACTATCATAAAAGTGAGAAGGTCCGCAAAATATCCATCCACGGCTGCAATAGCTTCGTCATTTGATGTAAAGTGCTTTCCAGCTAGGCATTTTTTTTAGGTTTGAAAACAGATAATAGGCAGAAGGAGCCAGATCTGGTGAATACGCTAGATGTTCAAGCAATTCGTATTTTAATTCGTTGAATTTTGCCATCGTTAAACCACTTATGTGAACACGTGCATTGTCACGAATTTTTGCATCCAAGTGATCCAAAAGGTTACAATAATATTCAGAGTTAATTGTTTACCTTTTTGAAAATAATCGATCAACAAAACACCTTTGTAATCCCAAAAAACTGTTGCCATAACCTTCCCTGTTGTTGGAACCGTCCCTGCATTTTTTGGTGCACTTCCACCGGCTTCAATCCATTATTTCGACTGTTCTTTTTGCTCTGGGGTATAGTGGTGGATCCAAGTTTCATCAACAGTTATGAAACGATGCTTGAAATTTTGGCTTAAAACGATCCAAACACGCTTGAGAAATACGCATTCGAATGAGTTTTTGGTTAATTGTCAGCAAATGTAGCACTCATTTTGGACAAAGCTATTTCATATGTAATTCTTTATACAAAGTATTTCCAATTCGTTCTATTGACATGCCTATGGCCAAAGCTATTTTATGCACTACACTCATCGATCATCTAACACCAAATCATGAACTTGTTGAATGATTTGTGGTGTTGTAGCAGTTTTTGGACGACTTCGCATCTTCGAGGCTTGTACGATCAGATTTAAAAAGCCTATTTTTTCACAGTGGAAAGTGAAGGTGACACATCCTTATACACTTTTAACAATTTCTGTTGGTGTTAAATCATCCAAAACAAATAATTTAATCACTGCAAGATATTCAATTTTTTCCATTTTAAAAAAATCAGTGACGTGTGAATATTAAACAACTGCTACTACTCGAATGAATTGACACATCGATATAAAATTTTACATGTGTTTATATAAAGAATGGAACTTTCCAATACAATTATGTTTTCACAGTTTCTAACGCCATCTATCATAATAACTTGATAAAATTATTATAGACTAAAAATTCACCGAACTTGTTTTATACATAAAGTAATTTAAGCACAAAAACCTCGTTATTTATTTAATGTGTTCAATTTAGAAATAATATATTTTAACATAAGAAAACAAAATTAGTTACAATTAACTGTGAATCAAACTGATAAATACAAATTTTCATTGAAAAACATTTGTATATTAGTTTATAACAGTTTACCATCTAATCTAAAAAACTAAAGTTACAGTACCTTCAAAAATAACTCCAGAAAGCATGTACGGTTGGACTGGAGGAATGATTAATTATTAATCAAAATCAAACTTCCTGTGTATGTATACAATACTAATAATAATAATGAAAATGAATGATCTACAATGATTTAAAATATATAATTATAAAAACAGAATAATTAACCTCCAAAGCAAGGCGATATTTAGCCACTAGGGCTCCACACTTTACCTGTTTGCCAAATTAAAAAAAAGGATAATAAGAACTAACATTTAATATATAAAAAATACAAAAATAATCAATTATATAAATACACATACATACATACACATGCAAAAACACCTCACTTCTACATATGCTAATAATGTTTTAATATTAATAAATTATATATATATATATATATATATATATATATATATATATATATATATATATATATATATATATATATATATATATATATATATATTTATATATATGTAATATGTCATGAGTTAAAAAGTATGTTCAAAAAGCAGTGTTCAAGCAAATGTTTAATTAGCTAAGCATTCTGTTGACTCAGCAGGATATCTTTGCTTAATTGTTCCATACTGAGTTTTTTAAGGCATTAGGAATTTTGTTATACTGATGTAAAGGGTGTCAAGTGAAGCACTTTCTCAATTAGGCCGTCGTGTGCTTTGGGATGCTCTGCAAACCTCTATGTCTTATGCTAAGATCATGAATCTGATCGGCCGCGACAGTTTATGTCTAAGATACTGAGGGATCGACGAAACATGATTTTCTGAACTAACACATGATTTTCTGAACTAGTACAGTTCTCTTTTATGATGCATGTTCAGCTAACGGAGAGCTCCAAAACCCTCCTAGATGTGATCAAACCTTTTTAAATAAGGTTGCAAGACGAGTTTTGAATTCTTCGTATTCCATTTCTATCAATTAGATCAAGAAATGGTCCAGATACATAATCACACTAATTAAAGGAGGATAACACCAGAGATTTACACAATAATTTTTAAGAGTTTTTGAGAGCAAATAATAATTTCAAATTAAATTTTCTTTAATTACTGCTATGTTCGGTGAATTTCAACTGTTCAATTACTAATTCTAGAGATGTTACACTGACTTCCACTACTAACGGACTACCTGCTCTTTAAATATTCATATATTTTATCATCCGATCCGCCCTGGTGCCTCCAAAATATATAATTTTCGATTTGAGAGGATTCAGTTCTAGGTTATGTAGCTCTGAGATTTGTCTCATAGCTTCTAGCTTCCTATTCATCACATACTCCCATACTCGGAAACTGGGACTCAACTAGAATGTCATCAATATAAACATGATACTGACAGTTTCTTTTACTGCTAAGCACATCTGCCGAATATATGAGAAACAACAAGGGTTTCAATGTTGAACTCTGAGGAGCACCTGGATTTAACCGGAAGCGTCCTGCCAACAACATCCTCTGTACATCTGTAGCCCCACTATATATATATATATATATATATATATATATATATATATATATATATATATATATATATATATATATATATATATATACAGTTATTTAAAGTCTGGGATACCATTTAAAATCATAGGTGGAGTTAGCACAAAAAAAAACTAAAAAGAACCCCGCATGTCTAATGAGAATATATCTTTCTGTGGAATTGGCTACAGGCCTTCTAATCACAAAATCAGCCTGTGTTGAATACTAATATTTCTCCGTATTTCTGAGTGATTGAATTGCTTGCTTGAGTGAATTTATATTCACAGGACCGAGCGTATTCTTGTCAGTATTTGATAAAAATGACTAACTATGCCTGTCCACTGCGGATCAAAAAAGACGAAAAACGGGAGAGGAAGCATAGATAGAATATTAGTATTCAACACATATGCTTATTCTGTGATTGGAAGGCCCGTGGCGCGAAATCCATTCATAGAAGCAAGTTATGTCCATGGAGACATTTTTGTTCTAACGACGAGGACTACAATATATCCAAAAATTAGCCAAATCTACAGAATCTACATATTCCCATAAGATTGGTGCGGGGTTCTTTACCACTTTTTCGTCAATAATGAAAGATGATGTCAAATCATTTCCAGTATAGAAAAACAA
>CM032456.1:87677705-87685205 GCA_019049505.1 Pachyrhynchus sulphureomaculatus
TAACTCATGAAATTTTGCCATGGCGATAACACAAGTCTGCACGCGTGCATTGTCTTGATGAAAGATAATTTTTTTCTTCGACAAATGCAGACGTTTTTCTTTCACGGCATGGTTGAAACAATCCACTAAGTTGACGGAATACTCTCCATTAATCAATAGTTTTGCCCTTTTCAAGGTAATCGACGTGGATTATGCCTCGTGCATCCCAAAATACTTTGGCCACGACTTTGATGACCTATAAAGTCGTCTTGCCTTCTTTGGCGCCGGTTCGCCACGGAAAAACCCACTGTTTGGACTGTTTCTTTGATCTCTAGTGTGCTATGATGAATCAACATTTCGTAACAGTTATGAATCGGCGCCAAAAATCATTCCGATTTCATCGTCAGATACTCTTTTGAAGTTGCGTGTTTATTGTCAATTGTGAGCAATCCCGACACTCATCATGCGGAAAACGAGTGGTTAAAATGTTCTGGACCCATTCACATGCAATGCTCATAGTCTCAGCAATCTCGTGCATTTTCATTTTCCGATAATTTATCACTATATCGTGGGTTTTTCTGATGCAGTGACCTCATATGGACGACCTGGACGTTCTTCATCAAAAATGCTTGTAAGCGTTTGAATTCAGCTGTCCAATATTTTACGGTCGATAACGAAGGTGCAGAGTCCCCATAAACTTCGCGAGTTCCGGTTTTATTTCATTCTTGGTTGTCTTTTTCAAAAACAAATATTTTATCGCTGCTCGATGTTCAAATTTGTTGTTGTTCTATTTAAATGGCTGCCACTCATCAACTACATTACGCAAAGCCTTGAAAATTTGAGAGGATTCTTGTGAAAGGTAATGTTTATGAAAAATATAATTTTTTAAATAGTATTAACCCCATCCCTGGCCAAGGCCAGGTACTTATCATACAATCCTCGTAAAAAGGAAATATCAACAATTCAATGCATAAGAGAACGTACTATTTTCTTTATTGCGTGCTCGAGTGAAAACTATGATTGACACAGCGTATGATGATTACATTACAAAAGCTGAAAGCTCCATTACTATTGAGCCTAAGACCTTCTGGGCGTTTGTGAAATCACGGAAATCCTCTTTTTTCATCCCTGAAATCATCAGAGATGGGGCGACCCAGTATTCAGACCCACAGGATATTGTAAACGCGCTTGCTAATTTTTTTAGTAGTGTTTTTACTGGTCCGTCCATTCAAGAACCTGACACTCTTCTACCAAATACCAATACACTCATAAGTCTCAGAAATATCTCGTGTGACGAGATCTTGAATGCTTCTAAAAGACTAAAAATTAAAAGTACTCAGGGTCCTGATAAAATTCCATGCTTTTTAGTAAGGGATTGCATTTCTGCCTTCTTGGAACTGCTCGCTTTTATCTTTAATCTTTCTCTTAAAACTAATAGTTTTCCAAACATTTGGAAGGAAGCAGGAATCGCACCTGTCCTTAAAAAGGACAATTCCACCGAAATTTCAAATTACAGGCCAATATCAATCTTGTCTGCCTTTGCGAAGGTCTTTGAGACGGCAGTGTACGAGCGGGTTAGTACCCAGACAGCCCAACTGATTACATCCAATCAACATGACTTTATTTGCAAACGAAGCACTATTACTAACCTAACTTGTTTCACCCAATACGTAAGAGCATATCAACCTGCGCCAGCAGGTTGATATGCTCTATACGGACTTTTCGAAGGCTTTTGACAGGGTGGATCATAGGTTATTCCGAGCTAAAATTGATGCTATGGAATTTGATAACAACTTGATCAGTTTTTTGCTTCCTATCTCACTGGTAGATTTCAATATGTCGAAATTCGCGGTCACAAGTTTACAAGTTTTTCAGCAATGAGTGGTGCGCCACAGGGAAGCAATTTGGCTCCTCTGATTTTCTCTTT
Source organism: Pachyrhynchus sulphureomaculatus (assembly GCA_019049505.1). Taxonomy (NCBI): domain Eukaryota; kingdom Metazoa; phylum Arthropoda; class Insecta; order Coleoptera; family Curculionidae; genus Pachyrhynchus; species Pachyrhynchus sulphureomaculatus. The sequence goes on from CM032456.1 coordinate 87,679,612, forward strand.
CTTTATTAACGAAATAGTCTCTGATATTTCCAGTAAAGTGCTCCTATTCGTGGATGATCTAAAACTCTTCCGAATAATAAGCACCACCTCGGATTGCCTTGACCTGCAGGCGGATCTAGAAAGAATCATTTTATGGTGTAAACGTAACAACTTACCGCTGAATATCAAAAAATGTTACGCCATGACTTTTTCCAATAAGTCAAGTATTCGTTACAAATTTGAGTTAAACGGTTCGTAACTTCACCGGTGTTCTGTTGTTAGGGATTTGGGGATTACTTATGATGCCAAGCTTGCTCTTGACACTCATATCAACAGCATTTGTTCAGAGGCGTTTAAGGCACTGGGATTTGTTTTGCACAATGCCAAAAACTTTACAAATATTCAAACACTTATACTACTTTACTTCTGTTATGTTCGCTCAAAACTTGAGTATGGATCTGTGGTCTAGAATCCAATATATAATTGTTATATCCAGAAATTGGAAGGCATACAGAGGAAATTCCTTAAATTTTTTCCATTTAGAGTTGATGGTTCTTTTCCTCCTAGAGGCTGTAACCATGAGGGCTTGCTGAAGAGATTTGAAATACTATCACTGCTGCGACGCAGGAACTAGTTACTTACGAGGTTCTGGCAAAACTTATGAGGTATGTTATTGTTTGCCCTGAGTTATTGTCCCAAATCATGTTGCACGTGCCTGGTCGTACAATGAGATCCCCCTCGACTTTTATTGTGCCTACCCCACATAATAATTTTCTATTAAAATCACCACTTTACCGAGCAATGGCATTTTATAATGAAACATTCCATAACACTGATATTTTCCATTTATCACTTCCTCAATTGCTTAGACTCTTCAGGAACAGGTTATTGAGGTGATCCAAAATTTTTACTTAGCATACTTTTCTTATTGTGCGATGGATGGGCTGAACAGTATTTGTGGTATGTAGTTGTTTAATTTTGTAATAATTATTATTATGACTTAATTAGTTCTGATACTTATTTCACCCATTGTTAAATTGTCTTGTAAACGGATGTAGTTCTGTTAGACAATAAATGCTTATTATTTATGTATAAAAGTTTGTTCACAAAATTACTTAATTCATTTCCCTCATTGGCTTAATAAAAATACCTCAGAATCAACTCCTTATGAAAATGTATGGCGCAGAGACATGGGTGTTTCTAGACAAGTTTAGATTCAATCAGAGGTCTATCGAAAGAAAGATACTGGGGATTGTTTTAAGAAATACGAAAAGGAATACCTGGATTAAACAAAAAACTAAGGTCAAGGATATCGTTAGGGGAGCGGCTGCACTGAAATGGTGCTGGACAGGATATATCACCGGAAGTACAGATAAATTGACTGGCAAACTTTTAAGGTGGATACAATGGATCCAGGAGAAAAGTGTGGGGAGACTTCAGGCACGATGGGTTGATGATATTAAAAGATTCAGAAAAACAGAAGGGAGGCATATATGCGAAGAATAGAGAACAGCTGATTGAAAAAAAAATCAACGAACGATGGTTCTTACTGACCATATACTATAGCCAGCCACAATCATTAAAAGTACATAAATGTCATTATAATGTCCGTTAGTTATATTTATCTCTACCATAAAAGTATAAATTTCAATTTGACAATACGATTATCATAAATATATTCTAAAATTTTATATGTTTTTCCATCATCGTCAAGTAACAAATCCGTAACTCAATATTAGGCTTCACACAAAATTTAAAATCTATTATTGTTGAAGTAAGTATTTTCATTTCATAATATTCATTTGGAAATCAGTTAATTTCCAGAAATAAAGACACATTTTTAAAACTTAAATTATTAAGAGAGCTATCTGACTACATTTTAAATCAGTGTGCTTGTGTTTAATTATCAATGCAGCAGTCCTACCCAGTTATGTTTCCAAAGTCGCCGACGCTTGTTAAGAAGGGACAGATACATTCGACGTGGACATTTGTTTTACCAATGGAAAAATGCAATTACTTTATTAAAAAATTAATTTGTAACGTCCTCATGAAGTTGTTTTACCCGCACTGTGTTAGTTCTTGCAGATAATATGTGTATAATTATGCCGCTCGTATGAGGACTAGTAAAAAATAGTCTTACAAGGTGCGTTATTATTTCGCAACGATATATTATAATAATTTAATGTTGATGAAATGTAAGCTTAGTGGTTATTCATAATTTAAATGACAGACAGTGTCCTTTATTAGTTGTTAAAATAATAAATTAAATTGGCAGTTCATATTAAGTGAAATTAGCTATAATAATAACAGAGGATTGCCGATGAGGGCGCCCTTATCTATTTTTTATGGTTTTGCTATAGATTATCTAGTAAAAAGAAAAATCTGCCCCCACCCACTCATTGATTTTTTTTTATCACGGGGCTTCGCTCCCCGATTTACACCTTTTACCCCCTGTTTGTCGATTGATGCATCCCCTCTTTAGTACCTCTGCCTGCAAGTCCCATTGTTTTTTTGTTTAAAGAAACGCCTTTTGTATTCATATGTTCAACCATCTCCTTGAACCTAGCTACGCAAGTGCAGCAATATATATATATATATATATATATATATATATATATATATATATATACATATATATACATTATATATACATATATGTACATATATATACATATATATACATATATATATATATATATATATATATATATATATATATATATATATATATATATATATATACATATATATACATATATATACATATATATATATATATATATATATATATATATATATATATATATATATATATATATGTATATATATATATATATATATATATATATATATATATATATATATAATATATATATAAATTGACGACTGTTTTTGGAATCATGATGTGTTTGTTTTTTTTTTATTGTAATTACTCTTGAAAAAGCCGAAAAAATCGGCGAAATATCGAGTTAATAACAGCAATTGAGTGATTAATAAAATATTGACAACAGACCGCATTCCCGATATACTTTTTTCACAATTTAACTATTGCCACGGTCGATAAATAAACTTGGTAATATATATATATATATATATATATATATATATATATATATATATATATATATATATATATGTATATAAATACATATACTTATACATATATATATATATATATATATATATATATATATATATATATATATATATATATATATATATATATATGTATATATATACATATATATATATATATATATATATATATAGGGTGTTATAAAAAATAGTTTAATACTGGAAATAGGTGACTCCCCAAGTCAATTCGAGACACATCTAATATTCATTTTTATAAAACTTCAACATGGTTAAAGATTTTATCAATTACTGGATGTACTTTTAAGAAGAATACCTGAATGAAAGTGAGGAGGAGTTTTAAAAGTAAGTGGAAGAGAGACAGTATACTCATCGATAAAATGTCAAAAACAATACCTCTTGTTTACATCTTAAAATTTGATGAAAAGTAAATATTGTAAACTGGTAATGCCAAAGATGTGTAACAATTAATTTTTGTCACACTTTGCTCAATTAAACAAAAAAGTGTTGTTTTTATGCGGAGTTTATCGAATCTAATTTCTAAATAATTAATCTAGAATGTGCGATTATTAAGAAGAAACAAGTTGTTTGCTACATATTTGAAGTAAACAATGAACATGACAACTGATTGCAATAGTAAAATAGGTATCTGTAAATAGTTTTCGATTCACCGTCAGAGAGGCATGGTCGGCGATATTTTTAGAATCAAAATTCGAGACTGCCAGACCACAGAGGTATATTGGTTTTAATATATTAAACGATTTTTATAACACTATATATATATATATATATATATATATATATATATATATATATATATATATATATATATATTTATATGTGTATATATATATATATATATATATATATATATATATATATATATATATATATATTATATAATTTGGACTTTAGGGTTTTGTGACAGCACTCTCCAGTCGTTATTTATTTGCATACCTGACATGTGGAAAACCAAGTTATGATGTATATATCATTGATCTGCATTTTCTTGGAGCGACTCTTTTTATTTTTTGATTTCCTAAGTAAATTAAGTAGAAAAATCAGTTACAAATTACAAATTCTCTTTAGTTGATGTGGCGCTCTCTTGTGTTTTTACTTGTAGGAGAAGGTCTCCTATAAAATTCGTGGGAAATGTCTCCTTCCTTTTTCTTTTATAGTTACAGTTCTGCCTGTATCATAAACAAATGAGGCACCGTACAAATAAGCAAAACGAAAGTAAACCAAACCCATCCGTCAATCGTCAAGAAAATAATTTACGCCAGCAGTTTTGCGGCAAATTGATAAACGTTTTAACTTCTCCCTCGCGGCTTGTACTGCACGCAAATTTGTGGTTGGAAACCGCCAACACGTTAACGTATGACGTGCCAATAATTGTTTAGCAGCACTTACAATACTTACGGCAGTTGGTTTTGGACTGGGGTGGAAATTTGCAGGGTGTTAAGACAAATAGAGTTGTTTTAGTATGAAATGGAATTTTGTTTAGCCCTATTTAGTTTCTATTTTAAAACGCGTAGAAATAATTATTCTTATTGTTTTATTTATTATTTTATGTATTGCAACGCATAATATTCAAATATATATGTATTTTACTAAATGAGATAATACGTTTAAAAGAAAGATGCATGTGCCATTTATTTTATCAATCCTTAAAATTAACAAGACAACACTATGCCACTGATATATTTCTGGATGTAGGTCTCCCTTCTTCGCCTCCAATGGTATCGGTTTTCCTTTCGCATCCAGGATAATCTTGTTATGCGCTTTTTTTATGAGTATAGCGCACGTGCTGCAGGAGAATCCCTAAAGCGCTACAGAAACGATGCGTGTGCGGAGAAAGCTATTCACGTTGGCATTGAGTCGCTATAAACTGTACTTGGTGGAAAATACAGTCCTGGAAAAATAATTACAAAGGGATGAAGTTCTCGATATAAAGGACTGCTTGAAAACGGTTGTACGAGAAGTGACAAGCAGAACTTTATACGGATGTGAAGTATTAGCGCGTTGTGTATTCCTAACATGCACCGCTTTACGGGCAATTAAGCGGGCTACATCCATCAAACTTTCAATGAAAATACTTGTAGAATATACTCAAGTCGCCAACCGTTTTTCGATGTTCCAAGGAATTGAGTTTGTTGGTCAATTCCGGGTCGCCAATCAGGCGAAGAGCTCTATTCTGAATATATCCAACAAATGTAGTCTACAGCATTCCATCGTTGGTAGAATTTGACCTTTGTATAGAATTAACAGTTGTTATGAAGTGTAAAGCTTTCAGTCCTGATATACGTCGTGCGCATTGGTTGTCGACCTCTAGATCTCCTTCCCAGATATGGCTTCCACGTATCCATTGAATTTTAGCTTTCATCCCAACACCTCGCAACATGTCCAGCGAATCCCCATGTCAGATCGACAATAACTTCGTAGACGTCCTGTATCTTTATTATGCCTCTTATTAGTTAATTCTCTGCATCTGTCTCTTTATAGGTCTTTGTGTTATTAGCAAA
>CM032456.1:87690205-87709695 GCA_019049505.1 Pachyrhynchus sulphureomaculatus
TTGTGGTAGCAAATCTGTTTTCTACACAAATTTTCTTCAAACATCTCTCTGACCGTGGAGTGAAAATTGGTTTTCTACCGCATCTTTTCTTTCTTTTCGGGCTTAATTCCTTCCCTGACTCAATTTTCTTTTTTTATGCGTCGTACACTAGCTTCAGAAACCTCCAAACTTCGTGATATTTTTCTCGTTTTGTAAATGTTTTCGCAATCACAAAGATCGCCTTTTCTACCCATAATGAAAATAGTCCAATTACTTTTTTAAAACACTGCATACAAAATAAACTAATAACTGAGTAGTATAAAACTGTTAAACAAATAATCACAGTCCATAAAGCCACAGAAACACGTCCGTACCTGACTCGATTCCGATCGCGACTGATACAGGTTTGTACTTGTTTACGTTCATGTATCACTTTGTCAACACAGTGTTGCCATATGTTAAAAATAAATATAAATATGTAGTCTACAACAATTCTTTTAAATAAAAAACAATAATATTGTAGTTTAAATATACCATTATTGCATAAAAACTCTTAAGAAACATAAAATTACTAAAAAAAATACAGTGCGTCTAATAATTTGGCCAGGGACTGTATATATATATATATATATATATATATATATATATATTATATATATATATATATATATATATATATATACATATATATACATATATCGTATGTATAATACACAGGACCACAAAAATTGTAGTTGAAAGGTGAAATACTATACCATATGTTTTTTGGTGTGTGCTCAAAACGAATCCTAGGTCAGAATAGGCCCATCACCCAAGGATTTTGACCTAACCTCAAAAACATCTCAGAAAGTAAATTAAAAAACACGTCGTAACTAAATTAAAAAATTAAATGAACATCATATCTATACGTATTTTGGGGTGCTTAAACCGATTATGCCAAAAGAATTGACCTATTAAGTCAAGATCTTGAAATAACCTCAAAAAGTCCCTTCTTTTCATTCACACGTTTTAAGGTGAGTCCCCTCGCTTCTCGCCCACTGGATGCTTTATTAAAATGATTCCCTCGCACATCTCCACCGCGATGCTAGATAACAGTGAGTCCCCTCGCCTCTCACCCCAATGGAAGAACTTTATAACCAGAATTCAAATCCTAACATAACCTAATGCAAGAACTGTACTCCAAAAACTCTAAACCTAACATAGCCTAATGCAAAAAACTTACACCAAGAAATCTAAGCCTAATGCAAGAAACTTACGCCAAGAACTTTACACCAGGAACTCTAAATGTAACATAGCCTAATGCAAGAAACTTACATCAAAAACGCTTAACTTAACATAGCCTAATGCAAGCAACTTACACCAAAATTTTTACACTAAGAACTCTAAACCTAACAAAGCCTAATGCAAGAAATTTACATTAAGAACTCTAAACCTAACATAAGCTAATGCAAGAATCTTATATTAAGGACTTTACACCAAGAACTCTAAACCTAACGTAACCCAATACAAGAAACTTATATCAAGAACGTTAAACTATAACCATAACATAACCTAATGCAAAAAAAAAAACGAGCAGACTACCATATCTATACGTATTTTGCGTAGCTGAAAGCAAATATGTCAACAGAATTGACCTATTACGTCACGATCTTGAAATATCCTCAATTAGTACAGTCCTTTCATTCACAGGATGCTGGATTATGGTGATTTCCACGGCTTTTCACCCTCGGGATGCTTTATTAAAGTGAATGCAATGCACCTTGCATCATCGGGGTGCTTTATTCAAGTGAGTCCCCTCGCCTCTCACTATCGGGGAATCACTTTAATAAGGCATTCAGTGGGCGATAAACGAGGGGACTTACCATACTCCAGCAACCTGTGAATGAAAAGACTGGACTTTTTGAGGTTATTTCAAGTTCTTGACTTAATAGGTCAATTCTTTTGGCATATTCGGTTTAAGCACTCCAAAATACGTATAGATATGGTGGTGGTCTGTTCATTTAATTTTTTAATTTCCTTACAGACGTATTTATGACCAGTTTTGAGGTGTTTTTTTGACGTTATGTCAAAATGCTGACGTGATGGGTGAATTCTAAACTTAGATTCGATTTCGGCATCCCATATGTGTGCTCATTTACATTTTTAATTTATTTGTAAAAGTATTTTTGGTCATTTTCGAGGAATTTTTTTGAGGTTTTGTCAGAATTCTTGCGTGATGGGCCTCGGATTCGTTTTTGGCACGCCAAAAAACATATGATATGGTGTCTTACCTTTCAACTACAAAATTTTTTTTTGGTGGTCCTGTTATCAATCACCAAACTGCTCGATAAAACAAACAGCGAGAACTTTTCCGCAAATACAAACACAAAAACATGTTTAATAACTAATAAACGAAATATATAAATTTTTTAAATTATATCGTTAATTTCAATAGTAATTAAATTCCAAATTAATGATGTACACTTTGAAGCCAAGAAATTACTCGGAAGCATCCCAACTGCCCTATGCTAATTTTCAAATGACGTACAGTATTGCCAATGGAGTCAATGGGGATGGGGTTAATTAATTATGCTTTGTGTTGGGGACGCTCAACCAGCTCGGCTCTGGGGTGATGAATATTCACTAATTATCGATTTGGGAGAGTCAGTTTATTAAAATACGTTTGGAATTAAAATTATAGAGCTACTGATGGCTAATATGCTAAATGGTGGGATATAAACAGGTTTAATTAGTGATATTTACGTTAATTCATTAAAGAATTCTCTTGTTGGCAGAACTGTTGAATTATTAATTTATAAAGGCAGTAGTTGATCCTTTATAACATAGTTATTTTGGATAACCGTTTTTATTTTTAATGAAAATATTTTTGAATATCACATATCTATTTTAGTCCAAATAGCTGTAAAAGATCTCAAATAGTCCAATCGCCAGGGGTTTTGAACTCTCATTAAATGTTAAGAAGCTGCATTTTGGGACACAGGTAGTTTTTTTTTGACATACATACGATAAAAAAAAGTTTGCTAAAGTTTGATGTACGCTAAGCCCACAAAATCCAAAATAAAATAAAAATTTCGGTTTTTTCCGTAATGTTTTGAAAAATAAATAATCGGTCAAGTGCAAGTTGAACTTGCGCAATTAGTGTTCCGTAGGTTGATTGCTTTTAAAATAGAATTTTTTTTTACGGAGGTATAAAATGATCACTGACTTCAGAAAAACACACCCCAAATGAGTTTTCAACAAAGTTTGTTTCCAATCTTTACTGAAAACTGATGACCTTGAAATTTTTTTTTTTATATACCAGATAAATTATTAAAGGTAATGCACTCGTGATAATTTTCGTTCAATCTACACCCCGAGGAGATTATTCCAGAACTTTTTCAAAATTTTTTGATCAGTACTTTTCGAGATAAGGGGGGGACAGCGATTTTTCTCGATTTTTTAAAAATAATACAAAGAAAAGTGTGCGCAAGTATTACATTATATATATATATATATATATATATATATATATTACTCGTGTTTTCACAAGCTTTTATTTGACACCACACTCGATTACCTAGTAAAAGATTTTTTTATATATTTATTTTTATTTTTATTTTTATATATATATATATATATATATATATATATATATATATATATATATATATATATATATATATATTACTCGTGTTTTCACAAGCTTTTATTTGACACCACACTCGATTACCTAGTAAAAGATTTTTTTTTTTTTACTTCCGATTTAACCCCCCAAAACTAACCCCTTGAGTCAAAATTTCTTTCAAAACTACATGGCTTTAATGAGACCATCAATTTCTATATTATTACCAAATTTCAACTTTCTATGACAAATAGTTTCGGAGAAAATCGGGCGTGACAGACGGGCAGACAGGCAGACAGACACCGAAGTCATCTTATAAGTGTTCCGTACGGAACACTAAAAAGATATCGAAAAACTAATAGCACTACGTAAAAGAGTTGGAAATTTTACACAAAAATAATATATAGATTTTTTTCCAGATTTTTTTTTATTAGCGTGAGAATTTATTGAAAATTTAGATAGGTGATTCAAAAAGTATATCGCTCGAAGGTTAATGGATATTATTTGTTTTCAGAGTGTAGAAAAAAAATTAAAAGATATCTTTTTGAAGAGGAGACTTTCAGCTTTCCGATGATACTAATAGTTTTTTATTTTCGTTGCTTTTATAATTTGTAAAATTTAAAACGAAATCTTTGTTTGCGTGATTCTAACGGGCATACAGTAAATTACAAATACTTAATAATATAGAACTGAAAAAAAAAATCGTTTTGCATGTATCATTTTTATACCTTAAATTTTAATATAAGAATAATTAAAAATACCCACACTGTCTGTGTTATTTATAAATTGAGTTTTAAAATATGAAAATTTGCCTGCTGTAGTGCGCCGCAATTTTATATTCAAAGAAGTACGAAATAGTCAAAAAAAGTCGGACATTTTTTTTAGTTCAGGTTAAAAGTATACTTGACATTAGAAATTCATTAAAAACTTTAAAAAGTTTTCTCTTTTTTTCTAATTTTGCTCTTAAAAAAAGTGTTCATGATAAATGTATTTTTTGCTTATTATTAATCATACAACTTAAATTTAAAATAAAAAATATATTTAAAGGTGGGAAATGAAAGATAAAAGTCTAAGCTTTAAGTATAAACTATTTATATTTAATTTAAACATCCAGGTACAAAGAAAACAATTATTGAAAACACAAAAAATTCTGAATTACTTCAAGGAATTTTGGTAATGTCGTTAATATTGGATCCGCCAACTCCTTAATAGCCAATTTCAAAATATTAGTGGTATACACAAACGTTAATTTAATCTTAAATGAGGTTGGAAGCATGATTCCCACTACAACAAGGGCTTAAACCAGCCATTTTATTTTAAATATATTTTTTTTAAAATTACAGTGAAACTAAAAAAAAATAATCTGTATACCGTTTTTTGTAAAATTTTCCATTCTTTCATGTGGAGCTATTCGTTTTTCGATATCTTTTATTTTTTTCGAGATATTTGCGAAAAACCGAATTTTTCATTTTATTTTCGATTTTGTAGGCTTCGCGTACACTTTAGGACAGCAAACTTTTTTTATCGTATTTTACGTCCAAAAAACTACTTGTATGCCAAAATGCAGCCTGTTAACATTTAATGAGAGCTTTTCGTCAAAATTTGCCTCTGACGACTGGGCTAAAATACATTGACGAAAAATATTACCAAAACCAATATCAGAATGTATACTTCGAGTGTCTGTGAATATGCTAGGCAAGTTAGTTTCATGTGAGTCAACTCTAGTTGCCCGATTTATTTTTTAAAATTTTATGTATTTGAAGTTCTTGGAAAATTGTGTTTAAAAACAGCGCTCTTCAAAGTTAGAAATGAAATTATTGATAACTGCTCAGTAGGTTACAGACCAAGAGCTATGTGAAAAAAAGTGGCGTGGGCAGTAGCAACTTGCCTCTTTGACAGGTTGATCTGGCACAGAAACTATTCACCTTCCAGATATTTTAGGCCGTTACTCCTGGCTCCAATCCAATAAGGCTCAACTTGAATATGCCATTTTTAGCGTGAACGATAGCACAGTAGACGTGGTACAGTATCCTTAACCAGTTCAGTAGAACTTGCGCTCAATAATTGGCAGAAGTCGATGTTGGCCCGGCGGCCCTTTTTTCTTGATTCAAGAAAAAAGGGCTCTTCGGACGCAAGTTCTACTGAACTGGTTAATGATATTATACCACGCCTACGGCGCTATCGTTCACGCCAAAAATGGTATATTCGAATTGAGCCTTATTGAATAATGGGCCAGTAGCGACGGCCCAAAATATCTGAAACGTGGACAGTTTCTGTGCCAGATGAACCTGAACCTGAAGGGGCAAGTTGCTACTACCTACGCCAGTTTTTTTCCCGTGGCTCTTAATCCATTATTACAGCGATTGTTCTCATTTCTTGCCGGATACAATTGTTTCGTGGAGTGATGACTGTTACTGCAAACTTTAAAGTTGAGAAATCTCAAAGTGTTGCTAATCGGTGGATATCAATTTATTCGAGAAAATTACTGGAATGGCTTCCAAAAATGATTTTGAAGTATGTAATACATTATTTCATTATATTTGAAGCGACTTTAAAACAATTAAATTTAAAATTAAATATAGCAGATAATTTGTACACCTATTTAACTTTATATGAACATTTGCTATTTCATCTGAATATACACTTCCGTCAGAAAGTATTTGCCCATCTAGAAATTTCAATGTAACTGCCAAAATTTAATACCTAATTAAACCCTTTTATTATATTAGGTAAATTTAATTGCTCTTAACAAGTATCCATCATAAAATTCTTTACATAAGCCTGTTTGGTGAAATCACAAATTAAAAAGCAATTAGAACAAATTTCCAAATTTTACATGATAATCGTTTTGAGGCGTTTTCTGAGAATTCCAATTGAAGCAAGAACTCATTTCAAGTTTCTAGGGATTATTGAAATTCCTAGTGACATTTTATGATAAAAACTTTGCTATAAATACCATTGTCTTTTTGGAAATTAACCATTCGCAAACAATACTTCGTCATTGATACATGCTCAGTTGTTTTGTGAAAACGCCAAAAACGAAAGAAGTTCCCGTTGAAAATAGGGCTTTGATAAGTGCGAAACATCAAAATGGTCACTCGAGTCGACAAATCGCGAGTGATATGCGGATTTTTAAAACACACTAACATCGCTACATTTTCTTAACGAAAATATTGTTTAAATTTTATTGTAGTTTTGTTATGACTTATGTAAAACGATACAAAATATGATTTTTATTATTGCAATGCAAAATGGCCGGCAGCTGAATTGTTACTGATTACAGGTTGCGCGATGGTATGCACGACAAACTATATGATGCTAATAGTTTAGAACCAAAAAGGCCAGTGACTCCAACTAGCGGATGTTTTAGAACTTTTACACAATTGTGTTTTTAAGCTTTTGCTTCGGTAGTATATTGTGTATTTTCTTATAGTGCAGAAAAAAAAGCATTTGAAATTGCACAGTGTAGATACAGCAATATTATGATTTTATCCTCTCTGGGGTATCACAAGGAGTTTTCGACCTCGAAAAACATGTGCCCTTTTGTTTATAAACAATTTAAGTTTTCAAAACGCGTTTTTTGAGCTTAAAATGTCAATAACTCCGGTTATATAAGTCGAATCAAGACAAAAAAAAAACCAAACATTTTGTAACAAAATTTTCAACAAATCCGCCTTGGTTTTAAGTCGCTCAAGTGCATACATAACCTACAAAATTAAAAAAAAAGGTAAAAAAAACTGTTTTTTTTCTTCATTTTATTGTACAAGTCGATTAAGTGAACCGATCGGCTTGAAACTTTCAGAAAATATGCCTTTTGTTATAGCAAAAATATCCTGAACTTTTTTAAACCATTAAACCCAGTGGACACAATTCAATTTTTTGTTTTAAATTTGAATTGTCCGCCACTTTATGTCATCTGGTCCAAAATGGATCCTTTTTTTTTTTTTCAAAATTTAGTTCTCGGCGCCAGCTTTCCAACGCAATTAAAAAAAAAAAATTTGGAGTCGTTTTACGCGTTTTTTACATTTGTTTATTAATCAAATAGTAACAAATGCGTTTTTTCGGTCCTTTAAAAACAAAAAAAAAATTATCTCATCTGGTAGAGAATCGTCAGACCCTCATTTAAAAAAAAACAATTACGTTAACGTGAAAATGACCGAAAATACGCATTTGTTGTTATTTGAGACCTAAATTTGGAAAACAAAAGATCCAAGTGGCATAAAATGGCGGGCAATTCAAATTTTAAATAACAAATTCAATTGTGCTCACTGGGTTTAATATTTTTATACCAAAATTTTGCTATAATAAATTCCATATTTTCTGAAAGTTTCAAACCGATCGGTTCACTTAGTCGACCTGTCAAATAAAATTTAAAAAAAAAATCAATTTTGTAGGTCATGTACGCACTTGGGCGACTTAAAACCAATTAGGATTTGTTGGAAATTTCACTATGAAGAGTTTGTTTATTTTTTTTTTGTTTCGATCCGACTTATATAACCGGAGTTATTTACATTTTAAGTTCAAAAATCGTGTTTTGAAAACTTAAATTATTTAGAAATAAAAAAGCACAAATTTTTCGAAGTTCAAAACTCAGGACAATACTCCTGGTGATACCCCAGAGACGATAAAATCAAAATAAAGCTGTATCTAAACTATGCGTATCTCATCATTATTTTGACCTTTTTTTATTGCACTATTAATATAGTGATCTCAGAAGAAGTGGCAAGAATAGTGGAAGGATTTTTACCGATATTAGACAGAATAATCATGATTCAAATAAATTGCAAACCCCACAAATTCAACGTCATACGAGTCTACGCCCCAACATCATAAAGTACTGATGAAGAAATCGAAATATTTTATGAAGATTTAAATAAGACTCTACAACACACTAAGAAAAATGAGATAAACATGATAATAGGGGATTTCAATGCCAAAATAGGAGATGAAAAAGAAGATGATATTGTGGGGAATTATGGCTTGGGTAAACGTAATGATAGAGGTCAGAGACTGATCCAGTTCTTCAGAGAAATGCACCTTTCTATTATGAACACTTATTTTAAATTGCTACTCCGACGGTTATATACGTGGAAAGCCCCTGCAGATGGAAAATATAACAAAATCATCCGAAATCAAATAGAATATATAACCATCAATAGAAGACGAAATATAGTCACATCTACCAAAACCTATCCTGGAGCAGATATACATACAGACCATAATTTGCTGTTTAAAACTATCAAGATTAAACTAAAAAAGTTAAAATATGGACAAACAGCAACAAATATTAACATCGACAAACTTAAAGAAGAAGTCATAAAGAAGAGGATTCATGAGGAGATTGGTTGAAATTTGGATACAAACAAGCTGGGAATTCATCAGACACCGAAAGAAAAATGGCACCACATTAGAGAAATACTGGAAGAAATAATGGATAAGAACCTGACACAAAATACAACCAAAAAGAAACAATCATGGATGACGGAGGAAATATTGGATATGATGGAAGGACAACAATAATATAAAATACAAAGAAACGGACAACCTAATAAAAAGAAAGAAAAAGGAGGCTAAATACATGTGGCTAAATGAACAATGCACAGAAATAGAAGCATTAGAAAAGAAAAACAACACATTTAATTTACATAAGAAAATCAAAGAAGCGGCTGGACTGAGGTTACAAAGGCAACCACAAGTAATAGAGGATAAAGAAGGTAAACTACTACTGAACATACAAGAAAAAATAGATAGATGAGAAGAATATACGTGTATAGGGGAAATGTATTGTAACATAAGTAGACAACATAATACAAATAAGCTTAATACATCGGGCCCCCCATAAATAAAGACGAAATATTAGCAGCCGCAAATCAGCTTAAAAACAAAAAGGCAGTTGGAGAAGATAATATACCTACAGAAATCATTAAAATATTTCTTGAAAAACATAAAGACATTATACAGGACCTCTTCAACAGCGTATACAACTTCATGATTGGTTGACATCAATTTTTATACCACTTCCAAAAAAGAATAACCCTAGAAAGTGCGAGGAATACCGGAATATAAGTCTAATGAACCACATCTTGAAACTCTTCCTTAAAATAAACCACCAAAGAGTATACAAAAAAATAGATGAACGTACTGGACAAACACAGTTCAGGTTTAGGAACGGACTAGGAACGAGGAATGCACTATTCTCCATCCGCGTTCTGACTGAAAGATGTAGTGATGTCAACTCTGATGTTTATTTATGCTTCATAGATTTCCAAAAAGCCTTTGATATGGTAAATTATGATGATGGAAATACTACAATCGTGTAACACTGATGACAAAGACTTACAAATAATATCAAGTTTATACTTCAACCAGACTGCCAAAATAAAAGTTGAGAATCGCATGCAAAAAAGAAATAAAAATAAAGAAAGGCATACGTCAGGGTTGTATTTTGTCACTCCTGTTATTCAATGTCTACTCGGAGGAAATCTTCAATAAAGCACTTTCTGATAACGATGGAATTACAATTAAAGGTGTGTGTGAAAATAACCTCCGCTACGCTGATGATACTGTCATTCTAGCTGACAGGGAAGAAGGCCTACAAAGACTAATGAATGGAATTGTTGATGCATGTGAAGAATATAAAGTGAATAGGAATAAAACAAAAACAATGGTGGTCAGTAAGAATCTTAATACAAACATAAATATTAAAGTACATCGACAAATACTTGAAAGGGTAATAAAAATAACGTACTTAGGAAGCGTAATTAGTGAAGATTGGGACCACTCTCTTGAAATACGCTCAAAAATTGAAAAAGCACGTTAAAGAAAGAAAAATCACTTACTTTGGCCATATTATGAGAAGCCAAAAGTATGAACTACTGCAACTTATAAATGAAGGAAAAATAATTGGTAGGCGAGGACCAGGAAGGCGCCGCAATTCCTGGTTGAAAAACTTACGACAGTGGACAAACATGACATCTCCTGAACTATTTAGAGCGGTAACAGATAAAATTAGATGGGCAAATATTATCGACAACGTCCTTAGAAGATAAGGCACACTAAGAAGAAGAAGATTAATATTTTGATCAGAGAACAAAGATTTAAGCCTAAAAATATATCTCATTCATTTAATGAATTTTTAATAGGGCGTTTCGGTTTTAATAACGGCAGATTGCTCGATACATTCTAATGATCTGAACGCTATTTGTTCAGATAAGAAAAATATAATGAAATGTATAACATAAACGATTAAATTGTTATGCCTTCAAAAAAGTGCGAAAAATTTAGGTATCAACTTTTTTTGAGCTGACTGTAAAATCAATTAAGTTGCCAAATGTTTTCAACTAATTCTATTTTTGAAAGTTTTTACAAGAAAAAGTGTTATAAGAATTGATTCCTAATAATCCGATGGACTAACGAGTATACAAAAACTATAACAAAACAAACTTGACAACATCGTCTCGTCGGCACAATATACTAAATCGACTCTGTAACTGCTTCGGTCGGCGAAAAAAAAAAGAAACAAACGATCTCTCGGTCTCGAAGCCCAGCCTCCTTTTCACATTTTGACTGATGTAACCGAAGCACTTACCGTCATTAACTTTTGTTTTTCCATTTGCGGTCGACTTTTGCTGAGCAAACAGTTAAAAAGCTGAAAATGACTCGGACGGTCCAATGCATTTTGGCGCCCGGCATTTACTTTTTATCGACTATGTACTTTTTAAATTGGTTTTTGAAAGAGAAAATAAAAAAGGGATTAGATAGATACCATTAATTTTCATTAAAAACCTCTATTCTTATAATTTATTTATAACTTTATCTAGATTTAGTTAAGATATGTTGAAATTTAAAAAATTCACTAGTGAATTAATGTAAGAGTAATCCTTTCAATCACTAATACCACCTTCAAACATCACTCAAGACGACTTTCCACCTGAGTGTCACCGGAGGGGCATTACAAAAAACAGATTGATTATATCCTAGATGAAGCTCATCTATATTGAATGTAACATACCGCCCAGGCGCGTTATGTGGTTCAAATCACAAGTTATTAAAGGCTCATATGAGAATAAAACTAGCCACCTCTAAAAAAGCAAAAACAAACAAGAGAATTACAGTATCAGACAGTGCTCTTTTCCAAACAATGATCAAATTTAACATTCCGGAAGTCACAGAGGATATTGACAAAAACGTGCATAGATATTAAGAGGTGAATAACAGATGCTACACAATGCTCGGCAAAAATAGAAAAACACCCTAAAAAACATTGAATGACCGACGATACTCTAACGCCTATAGAAACAAGAAGAAATATAATTTTAATAAACAACACATCGGATCGTCAAGACTAAATCAGATCAATCAATAAAGAAATCAAGGTGGCTTGTAAAAAGGACAAAAACGCATAATGGAAGAGTATATGTGAGGAGCTGGAACAACATGTACGAACAATCGACAACAAGAACTTATAACGTCAAGAAGCGGGCCATTTTTATAGCCTCACGTTGAAGCGCTATTTTGTAACGTCTCGTTGCGGCGTTATTTTGTATAGCCCCAAATTTCTTTATTTTTAATAAATATTTTATTTATTAAATAGAAGCCGTTATATGCCCCTTACGGATATCTTAATTTCTGGGAATGGATTGAGTGGATATTAATACTGAAAAAATTAAAAAAATTAGATATAAGTTCGTTTTTTTTACTGGTAGAGAATATGGATAAGAGATAATTTTTGTACGTTTTTTTGAAAATAGTCTTTATAGTTGTTTAAAACTCGGCTATAGTGTTTATTTTTTTTGGGCACCATTCATTTTAGAATAAAAGGAATCTAATTTCCGCTCAAAAAATGAAAAAATACTGAAGAGTTATTTAACTGTTAAAATAAGATTAATTTACGTACAACCGTTGCGTCCTGAAAGAAAGAGCAGGAGTTTAGTGAAACGCTAACAAAATAAAAATTCCTACTTTTAATACACTCTTAAAATTACATCTACTAAATAAAAACCCCTTATGTTATGAGAGTGTACACTATTGCACAGAGTCTTTAAGTTAGGATTATTAAGTTTTCAATAAAAGGCTTTTTAAAACACGATATTAAAAGTTTGTGAAATTAATTCCGCGTGTTGAGTAGTCGTTGGAAACGCACTTTTAGACAGGAAGTGAGATATTTAGACTGGTGTGCTTATGAATTATTGATTGGCTTCTCCTCGTGGGTTTTCCAAAAGCTACTTGGCCTCTCTTGGTGAGATTCTCATAAAGATATTATCTCAGCCATTACCATCCTAGTTTCATTTGGGTTGCTAAACACTTTTTGACCCGAAATGCCTGGGGATGAGCAGGATATTTCAAGAAAGGAAAAAGCCCTTAAACTTGAGAGCTAGAAGCCGTTACTGCACTACTGCATCACTAAAAAAAACACTTTGGGGTCTACGGCCTACTGGCGGAAAAAAGCCCTTCAAAATTCGAAATGACTGCTTAAATATCCCCTTCTCCTTGGATCCCGACATGCAAATCTCGACGCATTCAGTGCGAACCAAATAAGTCAAGTCGGCAACACGCGTTACACACTACCGGTTTAAATTAAACTGCTGAAAAATTTAAAACACTGTTTTAATATAAAAATGTAATAAAATATAAATTATAGGAAGAAAAACAGTATCGTAACATGATCTTAAAATCTAAGAAAAAATGAATGTTACAAACTTTATGAAAAGGTAAAATACCTATCGAAAGAATTCAAACCTAAAACACAAATAATCAGAGATAAGGAAGGTAGAACAGTCACCGACATGCCTGGAATCATTGACGTTTGGAAGGATTACTGTAAAGAACTTTTTGTGGCTCAATTAGTGGGTGACTGCAGTGTCGACAAAGAAGTCGCAGAAGAACAAAAGCCATGTATTCTTAAGTCTGAAGTCAGGAAGGCTATTCAAAGGTTAAAGAATCGAAAAAGCAGCAGGTACTGACGAGATCATTGCGGAAATAATAAAGATGATGGGAGAAACCGCCGTGACTATGCTACATCAACTGTGCAAGGAGGTATGGAAGACTAGAAGATGGCCGAAAGACTGGTGCGAATTTGCATTTATATCCTTGCATAAGAAAGGATCCCCTTTGGATTGCAGCAACCATAGAACAACCGCTCTAGTGTCGCAAGCTGCTAAGGTGTTTCTCTGGATCCTAAATGAAAGATTCAAACCTTTTCTGCTGCCGCAGAATCTACCGAACAAACAGACTTCATTCCAGGAAGAGGGACTAGAAAAAAAAGTCTCAACATACGCCAGATAATAGAAAAAGTCAGGGAATTCCAAATAACAACCTATATTTGTTTTATAGACTACTCTAAGGCTTTCGACTGCATACAATGAAACAAACTCTGGTCGATTCCAATCAGCATGGGAACACCTATACATCTTGTAAACCTTATCCGATCCTTGTATGAGAACACAAATGGCAGAATTAAACTGAATAATTCTTTTTCAGATCCCTTTATCGTAGAAGCCGGCGTCAGACAGGGCTGTATTCTGTTACCTTTATTTTTTAACATATATAGCGTTTTGGATGGC
Source organism: Pachyrhynchus sulphureomaculatus (assembly GCA_019049505.1). Lineage (NCBI taxonomy): Eukaryota > Metazoa > Arthropoda > Insecta > Coleoptera > Curculionidae > Pachyrhynchus > Pachyrhynchus sulphureomaculatus. Next base: position 87,704,348 of record CM032456.1, read on the forward strand.
TGGAGTGGTGGTGTGACAATCGGTGGAAAAAAGCTAAGTAACCTTAGATATGCGAATGATACTGTTATACTTGCAACCTCAATGTAAGACCTAGAATCCATTATGGAGTGCTTGGAAATCGCTAGTAAAAACTATGGATTGACAAGTAATGAGCGGAAACCAAAGTAATGATTGTTAATCGTAATGAAAATCTGTCACACATAAATAAAATTGCTGGTTTCACTGACGTAGACGATTTCAACTATTGGGATCCTTCATAAATAACAATCTTGGTTGTGAAGCAGAAGTAAGAAGACGTTTGGTAATGGCTAGAAACTCTACCATCAAACTCACTAAGGTCTGGAAAGAGTCAGCTGTCACAAAAAATATAAAGTTAATATTGCTGCTATATGCATCGGAAACATGGACCATTAAATAAGCTAACAAAAGACGAATCGATGCGTTTGAGATGTGGGCATATCGAAGAATCCTCGAACACCGTACTAATGTATCTATTGTTGAAGAGCTTGGTATAAATGAGCGACTTTCAAACGGAATTAATAGACAGTACCTGAAATATGTTGGTTTACATTATGAGGAAAAAGGATGCCATGGAAAAGCTTGTAGTAACGGGGAAGGTAGAAGGTGAAAGATCAAGGGGACGGTCTCCGACAAGATGGTCCGACCAAGTAAGATCTCTCCTTGGAATGGGTATGCACGAGCCAAGTCAAGTCGCGCAGGATCGAGATGCCTGCAGATTGACTGTTGAGGCAGCAACTGCATAGTGCCACCGATACTCCTATTGGGGTGAAAGGATTGAAAGTGAGAATCCTTCATCACGACAAATGCACGGCTTTATGTATCCGGTCCACATTGACAAGTCCATTCCCAGCGGCAGTTTTTGATAGTTTGGCCTGTACAGGGGGTGAGTCAACGATAGAGTAAAGTTCATTATCTCATTTGTTTCGGGAATGATGAAAAAATGTTAAATACCATAGTTTTAGGGAATGTTAAGGTGCACAGTTTAAAATTATTTTTGAGTATACAGGGTACTTCAAAAAAGTGTGGCCGATATAAAATATGTTTTCTTAAATGGAACATCCTATTTTCTCATTTATTTGCCTACATTTTTGCTTTGTTTTGGCAACTATGATGTTATAGCGTAAGTGTATTAAAAACAAGGGTAAAAATTGAAAAATTCAAAATAAATCGAAAACTATTAGAAATAGGTATATGACATACTTAATAAAAGTTGGAGGTTTTTGTAAATCTATCAAAAAAAAAAAAAAAATAATATACAGGGTGTGCCAGTTAAAAAATTTGAGATTTTTCAATTTAAAATAGTCGAAATGTATAAATTTATTTTGAACACCCTGTAGCATCTAACTCAAATTTCTTGACATATATCTTTTTTTTCATCTGTATAGAACGCTTGTATCAATTATGAGTATTCCATCTTCAGAAACAATGGCGCTACTGGCAATTTTTTACAAAACTGAAAATTAGTTTTTTTTTTTTAAATTGAAATATTAGAAAAACTACTATACTAGGTTTAGGTATATAACATTATTAACAAAAAAGTTATAAAATTTTATTCATAATTTAAAAATAAATTAGAAAATACGATGTTCCATTTAAAAAAAAAAACATATCGGCCACACTTTTTTGAAGAACCATGTATACTCAAAAATAATTTTAAACTGTGCATCTTAACATTCCCTAAAACTATTGTATTTAACATTTTGTCGTCATTATCGTTGACTCACCATGTACAAGCGACAATTGGTTTTGCTCAGCATATTTTTTTTTTAAAATACTGTTATCTCTCTTACCAACCATTATCATTGTAATCACTCTTCTTCCACTTAACCTCTATTTCTTTGCTTTGGGAATGTATACCAACAACTCCAAGACTATTTATTAGTTAACAATTTACAAAGGTACACTTACAATTGACCCAAGATATCTATCAGTAGGCGAAGGTAAGATGCCTATTGAAATCATCAAAATATTTCTTGAAGAACATAAAGACATTATACAAGACCTGTTTAACAGCTTATACAATACAGGCAGGATATCTTATGTTTAACTAACATCAATTTTCATACCTGTACCAAAAAGGGATAATCCTAAAAAGTGCGAGGAATATCGAAATATAAGTATAACGAAATACATTTTGAAACTCTTCCTTGAAAAAAATCCACTAAAGAATATACAAAAAATTAGATGGACAAACACAGTTTGGCTTTAGGAACGGAATCGGAACTAGGGCGCATTATTCTCCGTCCACGTTCTGATGGAAAGATTCTCATGTTTCATGTGTCAACTCTGATGTGTATCTATGTATCATAGATTTCCAAAAAGCACCAAAAGATAATTTATTTATTTATTTTATTTATTTATTTATTCATTCCTTTATTGCCATCGAGATTACATAACGTAAAAAAGCAACGTCACAAAAAAGTAGAATATATGCATATAGCCAACAAAATATAAGATACCGTACAGAGGACAAAATCTTACAACTATTTATAACTAAAATTATTGATCAAAATCAAAAGAATAGAAACATTCTGAGAGAGCAAACCTTTTTGCTTCCCTTTTGAATCTCTCAATCCCCTCAATGTTCCTGATCTCCAGTGGGAGAAGCCGATATGCCTTTATGCATTTAAAATATGGCCCTTTTTCAAAGAAAAAAGTAGCATGGTAGGGCACTCGTAATTCGTTTCTACCTCTAGTCGTGATTGCCATATCTGGAGCATATTCATTCCTACTTGTCAAGAAAAATGATGGATTTTTCCTAACAAAGGTGACCAAAGCCATGAAGTAGAGACCCGGACCGTAAGTAACCCCATTTCAATAAAGTATGGTCGATACGATGTTAGAGGATGTAAATGACGCATGCATCTAATAATTCTCTTTTGTGCCCTAAAGATATCACTAGCAAATCTTGAAGATCCCCAGAAAGAAATCCCATAGTTTAATTGGGATTGAACATAAGCAAAATAGAAAAGTTGTATGCTATTTGATGATACAATATATCTAACGCTTCTAATAAAAGCACACGCACTGTTGAGCTTAGACCGAAGTTTCACTGCATGTATTTCCGAACAAATACTTGAGTCAATATTAACCCCCAAAAATTTTATCGTCTCTATATTGGGTATTGACTTTAGTTCATGTCGTACATATAATGATTGTGTGGGTATCTTATTTTTATTAAATAATATAAGGCCCGTTTTATTCCCATTAAGACAAAGGTAATTCTTTTCACACCACTCAGCCATTATACGAGAACAGATGACTGACAGGCTAGCGATAGAAGAGCTTGACAAAATGACCGATGTGTCATCAACAGATTGATAAGCCATTCCATCCCCATCATCATCATCCACATCCTGCTGCCGCAGCAGATAGTCCTGTAAATCGTTCACATATAACAAGAAAAACAGTGGACCTAGTATCGATCCTTGTGGTGCACCCCTACACATGCTGTTAGGGTCCGAGAAATAGTCCCGGAGGTTAATCCTAACATTCACTCACTGGAATCGTTTTGTAAATATGACTCCAGAAGTCCCAGGGCCACTCCCCTCACCCCATATCTCTCAAGCCTAATGAATAGCAGTGAGAAATTTATGGTATCAAAAGCCTTTGAGAGATCAAAGTACAGGCCAGCTACTTTCTCATTTCTGTCAAGTTTCATAATGATTTCTGTGAGGGCTTGATAAATAGCCATCTCCGTGGATTTTCCTGGTAAATAGCCGAATTGGTTTGATGAGAGAATATTGCACTGTAAAAGAAAGGGCAAGAGTCTGTTGTAAATTGATCTCTCAAACACCTTTGACACCGCCGAGAAAAGAGACACTGGCCTATAGTTTGCCGGATCATGAATATCACCCTTTTTAAAAATGGGTACTACTTTCGCCATTTTAAGAGAATCTGGGAAAGTTCCTAATGACAAGCAGTTGTTTATTATAAATGTTAATTGTTTACTAATGTAGTAAGCAATGTGTTTTAATAGAAATATAAGAATTTCATCCATTCCACTGGAGTATTTATTAGGCAGAGCCATTATGATTCTGAATAACTCATTTTCATCCACAGGCTTAAGAAACAGTGAATTAGGGTTCCTGGGAACTTCAGAGTTATAGTTATTTGCATTATAGTGAATATCACTTGATAGATTAAATTGTTCTTTAAAGGTATTTAAGATATTTATTGGATCTTCAATCAATGAATTATCAGCAGAATTTAATCTAATGTTGTTTTTTTTTGGTATTTTTATTACATTCTTTGTTAAGAATTTTCCACATTGCCCTATTTTTGTTTTTCGCATTTGCTATTATGTTATCATTTAAACTACATTTAAAATCAAATATAAATTGTTTAGATTTTCTCTTCTCTTCTTTATACTGATTCAAAATATTTTGACTATTAGTTTGTTTATAAAAGATATACAAATCCTTAATCCTATTTGCATAGTTCTTAATTTCGGTATTGACCCAAGTAGGGGAACTTTTTATTCTGGACGAGCAAACTGGAAAAGTAATGGTAAAGTGATGAGTGAAGATATTTTTAAATATATCATATTGTACGTTTGGATCTTCTTGATAAAATATATCATCCCAATTCTCAGTAGATAACAGGTTTTGAAAATTAAGAATATTACAACTGGTGAAAAATCGTCTCTTGACAAATATATCCTTAGGTTTGTCATGAGATAGATTAAATGTTATTTTTTGACGATAGTGATGAGAGATATCTGTAATAACAGTTTGATAAGATACCACACTCGGAACGTTACTAATGATATTATCAATACAAGAATTACCAGTGCCACTCACTCTTGTGAACTCACTTACATGTGGTCTCAAGTGAAAGCTGGTTAAGAGCTACAAGAGACTTGTGAGACTCCCGCTTGGTTTTAAAAAATCAATATTAAAATCCCCACATATGATCAGGAACTTCTCCGGATCATATATCTCGTCCAACAAAACATTGAGGAGGCCAAGAAAATCACCAAAGTCAGCCTGAGGTGATCTATACATAGCTAAAATGATAAAATGTTTCTTTTTAATTACAGATTGAGATAAAAAAAATTCAAAAATTTTATGAATAGGTAGTACATGGGTATGAATATTCTGGCTTTTAAAGTCCTGTTTGGCATAAAGAGCAGTTCCGCCTCCTCTCATGCCAGATCTTGATGAGTAATTCACCAAGCTGTGGAGGACACATTCACATTTTGAATTTCAGCTTCTGGCACCCAGTGCTCGGTCAAACAAAGTATATCGGGTTTTTTTCTTGCGCTAATAAAATATCAAGATCTAGCACCATGTTATTCAAACTTCTAACATTCAAATGCAAAACAT
>CM032456.1:87709795-87712295 GCA_019049505.1 Pachyrhynchus sulphureomaculatus
TCGCTTCGAGATACACCTTCTTCTTCCTGATCCTGTCTCCGTGTAACGTCGGTAGATTTTGGAGACAGCTGACTGGCTCAAGTGCAGTTGCACAGCGACTACACGTTAGCTATGCCTTTCTTGCAATAGGGCAATGACTTGTGCCGTTTCTTCCGGGGTGGTATCCATTTTTCTATGGCGTAATTAGAGAGCAGGTATAGCAGAGATGTTGACGGTTCAAGTCCCGATAAAGGAATGATAGGAAAATGCAGTTGAATGTGTTTTTTATAGGGATGAATAGCGCGTAACGAGTACGTGGCTGAGCGAGCAAACACGGTTCTATTGAGTAAAACCGTTTTAATCAGTAAAACTTTTTGGAAATCCAAATGTTTTTGATATTATTGGAAAGAGTAGAAAATCAGCATTCTAGTGATACCAAAAATAATACCACTGTTTGAAAACTAAATCGGTGTTAAATGAAACAAAATCATTTGACGCAACGTTAACTTTTTAGAAAAAACTGCCGCCTGGGTTTTTGTAAGGTTAAATTTTACTTGGTTACTGTCATCCCAGGAAAGAATTTTTAAGAGGTCTTTGTTAAGTTGAACGACGAAGTGCTACATGTGTACCAAAATTGAAATCAGCATATTACCTCATTTGAGAATTCTTGTGCCAATGGGAAAATATATCTTACATAATCTCAAAAACTTAGTTATTAGTGTTATAATAATGGCGTTCAGCGTAAGCACAGCACCAATTATAGACATAACAGAATTTTGTTAAATGTTTTCATATAGCTTTAAAATTTAGTTCTTTTGAAATATGTTAAGAACATACTGCAATAAGCTTGCTGCTCGCTTCCTAGTATTATAATTATGGTGCACATTGCCCAAATATTATTATTATCATATTTTATTTGTTTTTTATTTTATATAACATCATTTCAATTTCATTAATACCAAATAATACTTTTAACAGAAAAAAAAATTTCGAACATGCAATTTTTATTTTTTTGTTACAAACAAAACAAAATCAGCGAAATCAAATTTTCTCTCTTGAAAACAAATAAATATATCGACTCATAATAGCTATAATTACAACTTGACTCCTAAGCTCATCTCGCTAACGATCTTTGCGGTCCATACCGGCCTTCTTTGATCCTCGGGGGTTGTCTTGCCAACCCCTGGGCTAGCTGGGGGCTAGGCGCGCAGCCTCGCGCGCAGACACGCCCCTTGAAGGCGATCGTCATCTGTTTCAGATCGTCACAGCCGCAATCTCAGTTATTAGTGAACAGTGCGGCCACGGCCACCTAGATAAGGTTAAGTGTTGAACTATGATGGCCTCTCAGGTAGTGCAGTATCCTGGCAACGGCGGCGGCAGCGGAGGCGCGGCGCAATCGCATCAGGTGCGTGCTGTTAATGATAGTGATCGCGATTCGGGACACCCTTTCATTACTTATTACGGTTTTATTAGAGTTTATACTGGGTGTACAACATTTTTTTCTGGGATTATTTTTTGGAATTTATTCTGTTGGTTGTGTGGTAATCGCATAAGTTCTTGCTAAAATAAATTTCTTAAAATATCTTGTATTGATAAATAAAATACACACTTTCCTAACATCTTAATATAAATATTTTTTTAATGTTCAATTTTAAATCTGTACGTAATCAAAAGAACGATTAATTTACCAATATTACTATTTTTTATAATTAATTTTTTTCCTAAGTTCATTTTAATTTTGCCGCAAATATTTTATTGATTACAAAAATTTTCTAATTTTAAAAATTTATTTATTTTTTCTTTCTTATTTATTTAATCCACAACTAATGTATTTTCCAAATATAATAGCTAATTCTCAAAATTGACATTTAAAGTTTGAGAAATGACTGAGATATTAGTTGTTATTTTCTAAAACTTTAGAATGAATTGCAAACAATTAAAAATTAAGAATATTGTAACACGCATACAGAATAATTGCAATAACTTCCGATTAAAATTTATAGAACCACCCTTTATGTTATTTAAATCAAATCAATAAAATCTTGTTCCTGAAAAATAGTTCTTAACCCACTGAAATAATTGTATCCTAAACCCATCAAGAGTGGGAATAGGATAAAATAAAACTTTTAACTTTATAAAATTACCAACATTTCGACCACATTTTAAATGTTTACCAAAAGATATTAATAGTATAAAAGATTTTGTTAAATATCTAACTCTAAGACGCATGAAAAACACCACGAGGCATTGACATCATAAAAACCATTAAAACAAAATCAGGCTCAAGTTACCGAGTATGTTGTTTTTCGGTTTATATGTTTCTATATAGATTTGCTTTTAATGGTTTCTGTGTCTTCAGTGCCTCATGCTGTTTTTTTACGAACTGTTTGGTTAAAAGTTAATAGAAACTTCTGCACTATAAATAACCTCCCTAAAGACTTTATAAAGCAAAAAGTTCTATTTCGCAATAGACTCCCTATTGACCACTTAATTATCATTAACTTATAAGAAGTCCATCGAA
>CM032456.1:87717295-87804795 GCA_019049505.1 Pachyrhynchus sulphureomaculatus
TTATTGGATCAGTTTGATGTCTGTCTATCCCTGTGTCTGTCTTCCATAGCTGATTCTCTCCGAAACTATTTGAGAAATATAGAAATTGATGGCTTAATCTGAGTCGTGTATGGAAGCTTGTGAAGTTGCGAGTTCAAAAATATATATGATGTAATACTTGCGCAAACTTGTCTTTATTTTACTTTAAAAATCTGCAAATCGCTGTCTAACCACCCTATCTCTAAGAGCAGTAATCAAAAAATTTCGAAAAGATTCTGAGATATTCTTTATAATGTGTAGATTCAATGAAAATTATCACGAGTGCATTACCTTTGATAATTTTTCAAGGTCATCAGCTTTCAACAAAGATTGGAAACAAATTTTGCTGAAAATACTATTTGGGGTGTGTTTTTGTGAAGTCACTGATCATTTTATACCTCCGTAATAAAAATTTTTATTTCAAAGGCAATCACAGTGCGGAACACTAATTGCGCAAGTCCAACTTGCACTTGACCGGTTTTTTTATTATCTGATTTTATTTGTTTTTATTTACTTTCAGGTCGACAAAATGAAATATTTATAATTGGGACAAAAATGAGATATATTATTGTATTATTAGCTTTAAGGTATTCCAGTGCCATGAACAAAATAATAGTTATATTTTGTGTAGTTGGACTATTGATTTTTTTAAATTAAAAATCGAAATATTTCCATAAATAAATATTTAAACAATCTAGTTTCAAAATTATCATTGACAATTTTTGTGGTAATTCGTTAATATGTTGAAAAATTTTTGACAATAAAGAAATAATTATAAAACAAATATAAAACATTTTATTTTTTAAAAAGTGTTTTTTATTATTTAGCTCACTTAATTTAGAAAATCATTAGTTTCTTTTTTATATGTTTGTAAATAACTTTTTTTTTCTGTAAAATGAACAATGTTTCTTCTAAACTAAAAAGCTACTACTTGTCTACACATCGCAACCGATATAGTATATTACTGTGTATAGCATTAAAACTAAAAATACCAGACTGTGAGTAATGGATATTTATTTTAATTCCAGCAACTTTCTTGAAATGCAATTGAGTATCAAATGAATTATATATTTTTACCGCTCGTTAGCACATGGCTTTAATTTTTTTAAAAGTTAGTTACTTGTTCAATGGCTGTATGCAGTAGTAACCTGTAAAATAAGAACTAAATTTGATACAAATGTAAACGCCAGGGTCCAAAAACGTTAATAATTTTGTACTATATTGTATATTTATTGTTTATATTTTGTATATAAATTATCGCTGTTAAGTTAAAATAAATTGTTTTTATGTAATATTTGTTGTTTCTTTTCTTGTAGCCATTACATTTATGTAAATATAGTTATTTATTTTATAAAAATATTGCTTTTTAATATACATGTTAAGAGTCTACATTTCAACATCTTCTATTTCTAAATCCTAGGGTTAAAAAACCCTTAAATTTCTTTTGCCTGCTCCATAAAACTCGTTACCCTTATCAGCCTGCTAATAAACCTTCGAAGTCTGCTTTGATTAGTGCTGCACCCTTTCGACGTTTTCTGAAACCTAACCTTATATTTTATTTCGAGAGATGGCGGCAGCGTTCAGGATAATTGAGGGTGCTATTAAATGGGCGGGTTTTACGTATGCATGGCCGCCCTGATAGAGGAGGGCAGCGAAAGAAAATAAGACAAAAAAGGCAAATTATAGTGTAATATTATGTATGCGCGGTGGGGTGCACAGTAAGGAAAAAGCTAGTTCGATTTAAGTCAGTTTCAATCAAAACACATAAATGTATGCCACTTTTCAATTGTTTTAATATCTGTCGTAGGTAATAAATCCAAAAATAAACGCAACCGCTTAATTTGTTGATATTAATCGCTTTACCCGTTGATGGCGCTACGTACGCGTGTGTAGTGTTTGATACCTTTTTGACATTGTGTAGAGTGGTGCCTACAGGATTTTACAGATAGGGTTAAGGGAAGCTGTCAAAATGGAGCGGCAGGAGAGGGAGAAGGGTCGCGGATCACCAGAATTATTAACTGTAAGTTATATAAGTATTAATGCACGCGCACACTATGAAATTTAAAACCAGTTGATTTATTTTAGGCCTAAACAGGTTTGGGTATAAATAGAGCTAAGTTTGACATATCATTTGACGTAAGAGTTAGGCGCGTTTAATAGAACTAAATCCTTACAGATAAACGGCCATTTCTAACGGATTCAAAAACATATTTTTGGCGGTAAAATCAAGAAAATATGATTTGAAAAATAAACCTTAGTAAATTAATTCTGTTGCACAAATCAGGTGTTGATGATTGCCATATTTTAATGAATTGATGAGTATTTTAAAATATTCAAAAAGTATTTTGGTAAATATAAGTAGTAAAAAGCCTGTCTTGAATATAGCAGATGAATTAGGTGTCTCTAGATGCCGGCAATACTATTAAAAAATAAATCATTACTTACCATTGTTTTAAATTATTTGTTGGAAACACATTATTTTTCAAATGGTTTAAAAGAGCTGAAATAACTGGATTACTATGGATCATTTATCATTAAAAAATGAAAACAAAATATCGTAACGGATATTCTAGAAGATTTTTTTATCGATCCCAGTATTCGCATATTAATGCAGTATTTCTAACATGAAAATAATTAGCTTTGTGAACCTATCAGTTAAAATACCAAAATAGAGTTTAAAAAAACTCTGAAAATTTTGGGTTATGTCCGTAAGTAAAAAAGCAGAGTGAGTGTGGGTTTCACTTAAATTTAAATACTTATAGTGCAGAGTTTTTGCTTATGATGATGTCTTTACTTTATACGTATATATATATATATATATATATATATATATATATATATATATATATATATATATATATATATATATATATTATATATATTAGGATGGAGTGAAATTTTTTTTTCTCATACTCCGAAAAAGTCAGTCTTATATGTCAATAAGACGTAGTCCAAATATTTCTGAAAAATATTAAGGTTTTACGGTTGCACGTTCAATTTAAATCATTGATTTTTTTGTTTATCAAACTAGTACTATATATTTTTAAAATGTCATAGCGGCCATGTTTTTTTCTGATTCCCACTAAAATTGATATTTGTGTTCAGTATTGTTGGGCCAATCCTTATAAAAAGAGACACAGTTACACAGCATAAAGTTGATTACAAAAATAATGAATCTATTCGGGCTATGTTTTGCGCATTATATGAAATTTATGGTCAATACACAGCTTAGTTTTTATAATTTAATTCAAAAATTGGAGTCAAATAATAGTATTTGTGATCCTTAGAATTCAACCCGTCAAAAACGTAAACGTATTGTTGAATATATAGATGGTGTGAATCAAAATCCAGAACAATTAAACGTTATTCTCAAGAACTCTCTTATAGTACTACATGGAATATTCTTCATAAAGATTTGCATTGGAAGGTGTATAAAATTCAATTGGCCCAAGAACCTAAACGATCTGTCCATTTATAGCGTAGAAATTCTGCAAATTGGGCTTCAAAGTAACTTGAAACAACCCATTACTTCATGAAAAAATCATCTTCAACGATGAAGCCCATTTTTGGTTAAATGGCTTCGTGAATAAGCAAAATTGTTGCATTTGGAGAAATGAAAACCAACAGGGTATTCTTAAAACACCTTTACAGCTACAAAATTAACGATTTGGGGTGGTTTATGGCCTGGAGGGGTAATTGGACAGTACTTCATTGAAAACGAAAATGGCAATGCAGTTATGGTCAATAGAGAACTTTAGAAAAACATGATTACTATTTTTCTCTGGCATAAATCCAACATATCTATCAGAACAAGTTGAATAAATATGAGCCTAAATTATTGCTAGATGTTGCACATTAATGCCACAAGAGTAAAAATTCATAATAAGCATGCTGCTAATAGCGCACGTAAATTTTTTTTATAAAATAAAAGCAACCTATAGCATTAAGCGAATGATTTTTATTTATATTCTTAACGTTACTTTCTTAACTTATTAACGTCAGGCAGCAAAACACCATGTCAAAAAATTATGCAATAGTAATTAAAATTGATAGAAATACGGAAACGACTGGCAAGTCATAAAATTTTCATCATTTAAATTTTGTAGATATATTTCATTTGTAATATTAAACAATAGTGTTTTTCTAAATTACCCGGACACTTATAACAAAGTAATATTTTATATGTTTTCAGCCAAATAAGCAACATGATTACAAATCAACAAAAAGTTTCCATGATTTCATTTTTTGGTTACACAAGGAACAAATTTTGAATAATTACTTTTACAGAGTGCTTAAAAAATACAAAATCATAATTGGAGAACTTAGATTTTTGATAAATGAAAAAGTCAGAGTTCATGTGAAATAAATATTGAACATTTGTCATACAAAAGTTATTAAAAAAAAACAGCTAAGTGCAAGTCAGTCTCGCGCAATTAAAATTAAAATATATTCTTTCCCGATTTTTGTTTTTATAGACCAGATAAATTATCATGTAATGCATTCGTCATAATTTTCATTCAATCTACACTTTATGGAGAATATTCCAGAATTTTTTCGAAATTTACTACTCTTAGAGATAGGGTAGGTAGACAAGTAGTTTTGGCAATTTTTTAAAAATATTATGAAGAAAAGTATGCCTAAGTATTACATCATATATATTTTTGAGCTTGTGTTTTTACAAACTTTCATTTTGAGACCCCCACTCGAAGATCTTGAAAATTTTTTTTTCACTTCCGATTTCACCTCCCAAAACTATCCCCTAAAGTCAAAATGTAACGTTCAAAACAAAACATGGCTGTAATTGAGTCATTAATTCTTATATTTGTAACAAATTTTAACTTAAAATTTTAACAAATTTAAACAAATAGTTTACGAGAAAATGGGCTGTACAGACAGAAACCACACACTGAAATATTGAAATTGATATTATAACATTAAAGAATTACTAAATTTCAAAATTTAATTTAATCACAAGAAAAAGTTGAGCTCTGATACGAGGATTGTAAGATAAGTATCAGGTCTCGGCCAGAGATGGCGCTACTACTATTTAAAAAATTATATATTTCGTAACTCTAACCTTTTACAAGAATCGTGTGAAATTTTCAAGTCGTTGCATGCTTTAGTTTGTGAGTGGCAGCTATTTAAATAGAACAACTTTTGTGACTTTACACCAAGAGAAAAAATTGAATATCGAGCAGTGACAAAATATTTGTTTTTGAAAAAGAAAACGAATGATGAGATAAAAGCGGAACTCAACGAAGCCTATGGGGACTCTGCACCTTCGTTATCGACCATAAAATATTGGACAGCAGAATTCAAACGCGGCCGTACAAGCATTTTTATGAAAAACGTCCGGGTCGTCCAAATGAGGTAACCACATCAGAAATGATTGAAAAAATCTACGATATAGTGATAAATCATTGGAGAGTAAAAGTGTGTGAGATTGCTGAGACTGTGGAAATTTGGATATGAGAAAGCTTTCCGCAAGATGGGTGCCGTGGTTGCTCTCAACTGACAATAACCACACACGTGTGTCAACTTCAAAAGAATGTCTGGGATATTAAAGAGCAATCGGAATGATTTTTGGCGTCTATTCATAACTGTTGACGAAACATAGGTTCATCACAGCACACCAAAGACCAGTCCAAACAGTGGGTTTTCCGTGGTAAAGCGGCGCCAAAGAAGACCAAGGCGACGTTATCGGCCAACAAAGTCATGGCTACAGTGTTTTGGGATGCACGCGGTATAATTCAAGTCGTTTACCTTGATAAGGGCAAAACGATTAATAGAGAGTATTATATTAACTTAGTGGATTTTTCCACCATGCTGTGGAAGAAAAACGTCAATATTTGGCGAAGAAAAGAATTTTCTTTCATCAAGACAATGCACACGTTTCCATGGAAAAATTCCATAATTTAGAATGGAAAATGGCTTGGTGCAAAAAAATGAAACAAACGCCGATTTTGAAGGGTTGGAGAATTTGTATTTTTTGGATGGGATACAAAATATAGAAAAACAACCCTCATATTTACTATTAAAGGAGGACTTTTTTATAATAATACATGTTTGTTTTACTTTTTACACTATATCCAAAAAAATAGGAAAATAATTGGAATTTAAAAAGCTTCTTTTTAAGGTTGGTTTTTCTATGTACGGGTGATGTTATTTAATTATTTCTAGTTAGCTTATTATTGGCCAAACTTGACAGGTGGCAATTATTTTAAGAACATATTTAGTTTCATGACAAAATATTAATACCAAAAAAAATTGCCAAAAATAAAAGAAAACGTCCATTTTTGAGATGTAGATTTGACTATTTTAAAACTCGAGGCCTCGGAAACAATTAAAAATAATTGCCGGTATATTTTTTAAATCGGATCCATAAGAGCTACTACTAATGGAATGGTGTGCCTATATAGAAGGGTTATTGGTTAAAAAGGTACTAGTTCACTTTGCAATATATCAAATTTGACAAGCGATGAATTTTTTGATAATATGTACCAAATAAGGAAATAAATCGAGTGGGACTGTTAATGAGGAAGTTAAAATTTTGTTCAATAACTTCGATGCTCAGTACCGCGAGGAAGACTAAAAACGACGAGAACACTTCTTTATTTTCCACAATAGATTGGGAAATGCTATTTTTTATGTAACTATACACGATTGTTTCCATTAAAGAATTCCAAATTGGCATTGTAATTCGACAAATTTTTCAGGTGTTATATCCCTTAATATCATATTTGATTTTTTCATAAAGAAACGAACCAGAATCACTGATGTATTTACTTTTAGCGGGTCCTGTTTACGCTATATCATCTTATATCCATCGTCATAATGCAGCGTTGCGTGTCCTAATTACCATCTGAGACATTCATACTGTATTGGTGACGTTCCCAGACTGCCGTATCTTCTGGGAGAGATCGAATTTGTTGTAGAAAATGACAGATACCGCGTTTATTGGAATTTGGCTTTTTCGACCACACGGCGTTTGCAAGCCAACAAACCTGATATAGTACTTTTCGATAAAGCAGCAAAAGAAAATTTATGTAATGGAGTTTTCGGTATCTTCAGAAACAAACAACAATCGTACAGGAGGAAAAACGTTCTAAGAACAAAGATTTAAACTACGAACTTCGCGATTTGTTCCCTCGACATTCAGTAAGAGGAATTAAGAATACATTCCTAAAGATCCTTAAGAAGATACCGGCTTGCTGTGCCTTGACTGATTCACTAGCAATGAATATGCAGAGGACAGTTATTCTTGGTTCTCTCAGATTGACAGATGAATTTGGTCAATGGTCACTAACCGAACAGACGTGAGGCGTGATCATTATTTTCGGATTACACCGCGTGTATGCGTCGAAATCAGGATTTGTAGCGCCGGATTCGTTTTTTCTCTTTTAGATAGTAATAATACTAATAATAATAATCTTTATCGTCTAACAGAATATATCCGCTTATGAGACAATATGACATATTAAACAAAATATTAAAAAACTCAATATATATTTATTTAGAGAAAATTTATTTACACATTTTGGAATACTCTGTCTTTGATTACGTTGATAAAGTGAGATGAAGACAGGCCGCACAGATCAATGTCATCGCAGGTTATATTAAAGATATCCATAGATTGATATAGTGGTATTTTTAATTACGACATTTGTAGACGGTGTAGGCAAGTATAACATAGCAGCAAGTCTGATAATTCGTGAAGGAACATGAAAGTTTGTTTGTGATAATATCTCAAAGCAATCTATAAGGGATCTATGTACCTAATATATAATTTCTACGATTAAATAAAGGCAGTATTTGAAATATATGCAGAAGAATGCTCTGTTCCAGACCTTTAGGAGGATATACCCCATCGTTCTTAAATACAACAAATGAAACTAACTTTCGTTTGATATTTTCCAATTGAATAATATATTTAGGAAAAATGAGATTCCATACAACCACACCAAATTCCAGATTAGATCTTATCTCATCAAAGCTAAAATAGAGTCTAGTCAGTATATATTACCACAACAAATTTACTAGTCAATCATCGCTCCTGATGAAGCTAACATGATTAGCGAAATGCGCCTCGAGTGCAAAAATAAAGTGTTTGGTGTAGTGGTGATATATACTGTAACATTCATTTTTTCGTAGATTTTAAGATCATGTTACGACACTTTTTCTCCCTAAAATTTAAAACAGTGTTTTAAATTTTTAAGCAGTTTAATTTAAACCGGCAGTGTGTAACGCGTATTGCCGACTTAACTTATTTAGTTTGCATTAATTTTGCGCCCGGAAGTGAGACATTTTAAAGATGTGACTTTGAAGAAGGGGCAAAATATATATAAACGGCCATCTCGAATTTTTAAAGGCTTTTTCCTCTGCCATGCAGTAGTGGCTTTTTCCACCATGAAGTAGTAGTGGCTTTTCCACCATGAAGCAGTAACGGCTTTGTTCCGCCAGTAGGTCGTAGTGGCTTTCTTCTCCACCATGCCAGATTGTTTTTTTTTCTCAATGATGTAGTAGTGCAGTAACGGTTTCTAGCTCTCAAGTTTAAGGCCTTTTTCCTTTCTTGAAATATCCTGCTCATCCTCAGGCATTTCGGGTCAAAAAGCGTTTAGTCACCCAAATGAAACTAGGATGGTGGTGGTGGCTGAGACAATATTTTTATAAGAATTTCACCTGGAGAGGCCAAGTAACTTATGGAAAATCCACGAGGAGAAACCAATCGTAAGTCCTAAGCACACTAGTCTAAAAATCTCACTTCCTGTCTACAAGTGCGTTTCCAAGCCTTTTATTAAAAACTTAGTAATCCTGATTTAAATACTCTATGTAATAGTGTACACTCTTCTAGCTTAAGGTGTTTTTATTTAGTATAAGTAATTTTTAAGAGTGTAATAAAGTTAGGAATTTTTATTTTATTAATATATATATACCCTTCTATATTTAAATTTAGTGTTTCACTAAACTCCTGCTCTTTCTTTCAGGACGCAACGGTTATACGTAAATTAATTTTATTTCAACAACTAAATAACTCTTCAGTATTTTTTAATTTTTTGAGCTGAACTTAGATTCTTTTTATTCTAAAATGAATGGTGCCCAAACAGTACAACCAAATTTTGAACAACCTAGAGACTATTTTCAAAAGACGTACAAAAATTATCTCTTATCCATATTCTCTACCAGTAAAAAAAATGAGCTAGCTGATATCTTAATTCTGTCCTCTATCAGTACTAATATCCACTAAATTCATTCTCAAAATTAAGATCTACATAAGGGGCAAATAACGCCTTCTATTTAATAAATAAAATATTTATTAAAAATGAAGAAAGTTGAGGCTATATAAAATAGAGCCGCAAAAGTGAGGCTATAAAAACGGCCCCGCTTCTATACGTTATAAAATTGCGCCTCAACGTGCCGGATCTTATAATACTGACTAGTGCCATTAGGCCAAAGATTCTATATTCTCAAGATAACTAAAATAGAGTGTTTTTATTGTTTGAATATTTGTAAAATCACTGAAGTTCCTTAGTATAAACTCGAGAATTCTCGTTATAATATGTAATGAGAACGAAACCTTGTGGTAAAAATGACTGCAAGTTAGTTAAAAGTGTCACAAATCGTAAGTTGTACAACCCCTATGTATGATGATGATGATATGATTAAAGTTAAAGGGATCCGATTTATTCGTAAGTGTCGTAGTCAAGCATTTGTTAATATTAATTTAAATGAGTGTAGTATAAATATTTTTTGTGAATAACATCCGATGATTACTTACGAAGTATGTCTGAAGCGTAGCCTTGTGTAATTAATCACATTATTACGTTTAGTACTTCATAAGCATGAAAGTTGTTCCATATTATAATAAGGTTCATGCGTGTGTATATTGCTCGCTCAATTTTGTTCTTGTTTTGATTGTACCGATATAAGAAATTACTGCACGCATATAGGAGTGAGCCAATAAACTTGTTATAAGTTCAAAATAATTTATCAGATCTCGAGCCAACATAGTTTTTAAGTGGTATTTTTTGTTTTCCCATTAAAGTGGGATATAAGAAAATATTGGATTAAAATATGTAGTTTTATTACTGATATAGTCAGTTGTATCTACGGAATTTATATATATATATATATATATATATATATATATATATATATATATATATATATATATATATATATATATATATATATATATATATATATATATATATATATATATATATATATATGTATATATATATATATATATATATATATATATATATATATATATATATATATATATATATGTATATATATATATATATATATATATATATATATATATATATATATATATATATATATATATATATATATATATATATATATATATATATATATATATATATATATGTATATATATATGTATACAGTAATACCCCGCTTTACGCGAGGGATACGTTCCGAAAAAAATCGCGTTAACTGAAATTCGCGTATATCGAGGTTTATGATTAAACATAGTCAAAATTTAATACGAAAAAATACAAATCATTTTAATCAATCACTTTAATTCTAAGAACACTTTATGCAATACATACTCTTATTTTTTACGGAAAAATACATCTATTGTCTTTTGGGTAACGTTTTGTTTACGTTCTTGTAAAATACGTTCATAACACCCAACACTGTTTTTAATTGTTTGACACACGGTCAAGACACGGTCATCATTATTGTCTATACTCTGCAATATGTCCAAACCTGAATAAATTTTTGAAAGTGCATTTTGTATTTCCCCTGAAGATAAAACTTTCTCTTCTACTTGTTCTTCCTCATCGTAGATAGGATTATTCTGTAACTCGATCAGATCTTCATTGCTAATAGGATCGTCGTGCGTTGCTACAAGTTCTACGAGATCTTCTACCGTGACATCTTCAAGTTCAGACCCCTCAATCATTGCAGCAATGTCTTCAAGCACTTGTCTCTGCATCTGGACAATTCTTCTAGGTGCTTCCACTACATCTGGCCAAAGATTACGCCACACCCCATTCATACAACTCATTTTAACTTCCTTCCAAGCCTCTTCTATGTTGTGAATAGACTTCATAATGTTGTATGACTTCCACCACTCTCGCATAGACTGTCTTCCTTCCCCGTCAGTTTCATGAATTAGTTGGCTAAAAGTGCGGCGATGGTAATAAGCTTTGAAGTTTGCTATTGCTCCCTGGTCCATAGGTTGTAATATTGACGTAGTGTTTGGTGGAAGGAACTTTACGTACACTTTTAAGTCTCTGGGCGTATCAAGTGAGGTTGGATGTCCTGGGGCATTGTCTAAGAGTAATATAACTTTAGGTTCAAGCCCATTTCTGTCACAGTATGATTTGACTGATGGGCAAAAACTATTAGAATACCATTCTTGAAAAATTTCCCGTGTAACCCACGCCTTTCTGTTTGATCGCCACACAACTGGTAGACTTGTCTTGTCTGTGCCTCGCATTGCACGGGGTGTTTCTGAATGGTACACTAGTAAAGGTTTCAGTTTGAAATCACCAGTGGCATTACCACCCAGCAGAAGTGTTAGTCGATCTTTCGCAGCTTTGAAACCACTGGCTTGACGTTCTTCCTTAGAAATGAATGTTCGAGATGGCATTTTTTTCCAGTAAAGTGCGGTCTCATCAACATTGAAGATGAGACAAGCAGGAATTTTCTCTCGTCTAACGAAGTCTTGAAACTTGTCTGGAAACTCAGCTGCAGCTTGAATGTCCGCGCTGGCCGCCTCGCCTGTTATGTGGATATTGTGAAGATTAGAACGCTGCTTGAACCGATGGAACCAGCCTCTGCTGGCAGCAAAAGTCGGAGTGGCACTCCCTTCTCCTTCTTTTGTTTTCAGCATCTCATACAAAGATTTTGCTTTTGTGCATATGAGATCTTGACTTAGTGGTGTGTTCTTCTTATTCAAATCTTCGATCCAGACTGACAGTCGATTCTGAGAGTCCAAAATCTCTCCCAACAATTGTTGCTTTGCCTCCATTTTCCATTCTTCTTAACACTTTCATCTTCAATTCCAAAGTGACGCTTTTACGCTCTTTTTTCTTTACAGGCGGCATTTTTAACGTAGGGTTAAATTATGTATGTATGTATCTCCAATAAATATTAAAACAAAACTGCCAGCCGACCGAACTAACATTACGGAACAAATGAACACACGAAACGAACGAGGAAATCCCCATAGAACAAAGTCGAAGGACAGGGAATTCCCAATTCTTCAAAGAGAATATTCAGAGAAAGCGGGGATCCCCCCGCGACCATAGAGAAGTTAATGACTACATGAGCGCGAAATTTGAAATTCGCGTTATAGTGAAACCGCGCGTAACGGGGTCGCGCTAAGCGGGGTATTACTGTATATATGTATATATATATATATATATATATATATATATATATATATATATATATATATATATATATGTATATATATATATATATATATATATATATATATATATATATATACATATATATATATATATATATATATATATATATATATATATATATATATATAAATATCTTCTTCTTCTTGAGCCCATGGAAGCAGATTCTTGGACGTAGGCCTCTTCCAGAGATTTCCATACCGATCTTTGCTGGGCGCACTGAATCAAGTTTTTTCCTACATGTCGCTGGAAGTTATCCCTTCGTCGGGCAAGGGAGAATGCAGCTGACTTCTTCGAAGGTCCTCCAGTTGAGGCTAATTTGCCGCGTTATCTCTGCCGTCTAATTTTCTTTTCCAAGTTTGATATTATGTCCTAGATCAGGGATGTCAAAGATACGGCCCGCGGGTCGCATCCGGCCCCCGGGACGTATCAATAAAGCCCGCGATCGCAATGTATCACACAGAAAGAAGAATATTATATACTATATAATTAAATAAATAAAATGTTATAATAATTCAGTACATTTTTTTTATTTAAATCTGGCCCGCCTACACATTCTAAATTTAATATATGGCCCTCTGCAAAATTGAGTTTGACACCTCTGATACATATATATATATATATATATATATATATATATATATATATATATATATATATACATATATACATATATATATATATATATATATATATATATATATATATATATATACATATATATATATATATATATATATATATATATATATATATATATATATATATATATATATATATATATATATACATATATATATATATATATATATATATATATATATATATATATATATATATATATATATATATATATACTTAAGAATTCCTTTATTCAGACTTAATTTAGAGCGCTTTGAGGATGAGTGAAATTTAAGCAAAAGTTCGCTATATTTTACACTTTTATTTCGTCACAAATGCTGCGCAGACCTATGAGGAAACTTGTGCTGTTTATGGTTAAGATACGTTATAGAAATCAACAACCAAAAGATAGTTCAGTCGTTTCCTTACTGGAAATTTTGAGGTCAGAGATGTTCCTCGCACTGGTCGATCAATGACAGAAAAAGTTGATAGAATTTTGTTAAAAGTTGAGAAAGATCAGCCAGTAAGTAGGCATTACATCGCAAAGGAATCCATTGCTAAACAATTTTAAATCGTTTAGAGAAAGCCGGCAAACAAAAAGAAGCATGACGTTTGGAAGCTAAAAAAATTCATTTCTGGTAGATGCGATTCTAGCGATTCAACAAAAAATCGGTAGAGGGAACCATTGTCTACAACGCATTTGAGTAAAAGTATCAGTCGATTCTGAACTTTCGCCAAAATCACATAAAATCCAAATTGAGTCATTTCTTTGCGCGTCAGATTAAGGCAGTCGTTCTTTCTTTCCATCCAAAGGGGCCTGAAATGACACATTTCGCGGCCGCTAAATATATTAAACAGTAGGTGCCGTTTATGAAGAAATAGGTAAATCATTTTAACGCGACGAAGTCGAAAAAACGAATCGTGTCTTTGTTTTCATGGGACCCGAAATTGATGCTGCGCCAAGGAGGGGCAAAATTAAGAAAATCGGATTTGAATGTGTCCCATAGACCATTCGACAACAAGAAACCTTTGCTGGGCGAAAATCACGTCACGAAGCGGAGGGTTTAGGCCCACGAAAAGATACTAGAGTGGCCCCCACAATCGTCGGACGCCAAGCCTATTGAAAATGCTTGGTCCCTTGTAATGAGAGAGCTCAGAAGAAAGATTATAAAGACTTTCACTCAGTTATCCCTCGAGATTCGAAAGCTACGAGGCGATTATTGATGCAGGAGGCGATTGGACAACTTATTAAGATAATTGCGTCGTTTTTAGCACACCAAAGAATACATTGATTGCAAAAAATGTTTTCGAAACGTATTTTTTCAAGAATACGAGCGGTCACGTCTTACTTGACAGACTGTACGTCATTTAATAAATATTTAAATTGTGAAGGTAAAATACTAAAACCGGACAAGGTCCTGTCCTCTGATCTGTCAATTTATCTCGGGACACGTCTGGAAGTATCACGGCTACTCAGACGAGCTAGAATAGACGGAGAAAGAGAATAAAACTTCCAAGTACTTATCGCAGTACCAGCGCAGCGCAAAGAATAAGTTAGAACAATTTGCGCCTCTGGCTGATGTAAGCGTAACCTTTAAGGCGTACCTGTCCTCAGTCGGGGGCTGTTAAAGGTCACAGACCAATAGAAGATTTGTTCAGTGAGTTGCTAACAACTACCGCTTGTCAGTGCTTTATCAGATTCCACTCCAAGTATATAAAAATCAATATAAACTACTAAAGTCTCCTACCTCGGCTGAGGAGTTGTGATAATGCGAAAAGCGTCCCGAAGTGGATTGACGAATGGGAGAACAGTAAAATACTGCTGAAACATGGACTTTGTCCAATTTCAGTAGTTTATATGGATTTTTGTATACTTGGAGTAGAACCCTACAAAGTGCTGCCAAGCGATAATTCTTAGCAACCCGCGGAGCAATTCCTCTATCGTTCTGCGACAGGTTCACTCAAATTTAATCACTGTGATTAAAAATCATCATCAATATAAAATAATATACTCCTGAAAACTTGCTTCTAATTTTCAGTAAACACCATAAATATCCCATGGAATATTATGTTATGGAATTCATATTATACAAGTTATTTTTACATAAACTTTCTATGACATCTGGTTATCATGAAAATTGTAAGGTTTTCCTATTTATTTTCTTAACAGTATAGATCATCTAAATTAGAATTCTTACAAACTTTGAATTTTAAATCGCTCTAAATAGTTTCCACGATTAATACTAACAGGAAATTTGTCTGGCTTTGTTTTTTTTTTCAACTTAAAAAAAACTGAAATATAAACCAATTCCATATTCATCTTTTGACTTATAGATCTAAACGAAATTTCATTAGGAAATAAAACAATAATAAAAATTTCGGTTACTCAAGTCTGAAAACAGATCAGTAATAAATCATTGGAATTCCGACTTCTGGAATTTACTTGTCCACAAATCATTGTCGTTTCCAGAGAAGTGTAATGGACAATGATACACAAACATACACAAACGGCTTTCAAAGGCATCATCGACATCATATATTTCATTAATCCAATAAACATGATCAAGTGTGCCGTGGTCTAATTGACAATGGACGACCGCCGCGGTAGCGCCGGGGTCCCGCAGAGTCATGGCCTGCTGCCTGCATGCAAAGAGCGTGAATCACGAGCATAGAGCACAAAAGGATACTTCTCTGTTTGTTGTTTAGGGTGGTTTTAAAAGGGGGGCTTGCAGTTTTTGAACCGAATAAAAAATTGTAAATAGTTTTTTTTAATGTATTTAAAATGTTCAAAAAAAATATTCCGAGTGTAAGGTGTGTTTATATATTTTTGGAAATGTATTTAAGCTAGAGATTCTTCTGTGCTTCCCGTAAAGTCTTGTATATTCTCTTATGTTTGTTATTAAAACTATTTTTAGTAAATATCTAGTTTATCTCCCATTATTCACTCTCTGTAGAAATATTGACCAATAGAAGTCGAAATCCTACAAGACCTGCCACTGTTTCACTATGGTTTAGTATCCACACAACTGTGTCATAAAGTTGAACAAATTTTCCAACTGATGTGATGATTGGAGAATCAAAGTCAATTCGATAAAGACATAAGCAATTCTCTTCTGTAAGTCAAACAGTATACGTCTCAGGGAGACCTTACACTACCAGGCTTGCAGGGCAAAAAAGCTTCAGATTTCTGTACCTACATTAGCACAAAGAGGCTGGCATGAAAGAATCAGGATGCAGCTACGACTATCTTTAGATGTGTAAAATTCCGTATAAACGATGCCGAATAAGGCTCCAAACAATCCTTCGAAACGATTAGTTACACCGAGATTTGGACATCCGGAAGCTGTTACCATTCAGCACTAGTTCTTAGAGAAGTCAGCTTAGCATGCCAATCCTACAATTCGGGTTTCAAAAATTTTTTATTTTATCATAAATGGAAAGATCATAAGTTTTATAACAAAACTAGTTTATTTTTTCATTATAATTAAAAAAAAAAATTCGTTATAAAAGAAATTGAAAATAAATTTTTGAACTTAGTACCGATGACGCGCCGACAGTTTGCAAAAAAACCCGAGCAGGTGTGACGTCACAATGTTTATTTCTCCTCAATATCACAGACAGCTGATACGAGTGTTTTAGTTTTCAATCAATTTATTCTTGTTATTATCATCAGTGTATTGTTAAATTTATTGAAATGTCTAATCGAAAAAGTTATCGCGCCTGTTTCGTACCATTTTGTACGAATACTAGAAAAATAACACCCGAAAAAATGTATTTAAATGTGCCACAAGATGTTAAACGTCGAAATCAATGGTTCCAAGCAGCACGACGTATTAATCCTAAAACAACATCAAATTTTTTCTGTTGTGAAGATTACTTCGATGTAAGTACTTTAATATAATAATGTATTTAATAATCATTCATCATATATATATATATATATATATATATATATATATATATATATATATATATATATATACAGTCGACACTGTTTATAGTGAAACTCTATATAGTGAAAAACTCTTTATAGTGCAATTTTTTCAATTACCAATATAAAATACATACATAGCAATATATATGGATTTTTTCTTTATATAATGAAAAACTTCCTATAGTGAAATTTCGGTCAACATTTTGGTCTTTCACTATATAGAGTGTCGACTATATATATATATATATATATATATATATATATATATATATATATATATATATATATATATATATATATATATATATATATATATATATATATATATATATATATATATATATATATATATATATAATATATAAATATAATTTATATAATCATATAATTCAGCTGAATTGAACCGAATGTCATATTTGAGAAAATCTATGACCATAAAAATATCTGCAGCTGGTATATTATAGCCTGTCCCAAAATATAAGATCCTGATTTTTGCCGTTTTAAGTGGGCGATATAAAAATTCTGACCTTTTGTTTATGATAGGTTGCAGAGATGGACTTAAGAATTTTTTTCATTAATGCAAATAAATAAAATTATAAGTGTTTTTGGAGATGTTTATTTATAGATGCATGTAAAAACAAATGGATAAGAAGTAAAAATATACAATTTGATTGAATGGGGTTTACAAAAGGGGACATATTGTATAAATAAAAATATATTTTAACTTAAGCCTAATTCGGTTTCACTATCACTGTCATCAGCTGAGGCAATTATCAGTGGTTTTATATTATTTACATAAATATATGAATCTTCAACTTTAACATTTATAACTTTTTTTACTAATTCAACCACTGACACGTTTAAAGTAGGAGAAACATTTTGTGCGCTTATTTTTGATTTAACTTGATGTCAAATATGTTCAATTGGATTAAACACACAATAATACTGAGGAAGCCGCAAAACAGTGTGTCCTATTTTGTCAGCCATACTATCAAAAACACATTTCTTTTTCAATTTATAGTCTTTCAAAACTTTCAAAAGATCCCTTTTTTATAACTAAAGTCAAAATAAATGTATTTCCGATTTGGTGTTGGCTACATTAGGACCCTTATTTAGTTGGCGACTATGGTACCTTGCATTGTCCATAACTATTATACTCTGTTCGTGAACATTTGGCAAAAGGGAATTTTGAAACCAATTTTCAAAAAGTTCTGCTGTCGTGTCTTCGTGATAGTCCAAATTAGAATCTTTTATGTTTTTTTCAGATAATAGTAGACACTTTGAAACCCAGCCCTTTTCAGATCCAGCATGCAAAATGTTTATTCATTTACCTTTATTTGAAGGTGCGTTAGACTGACATTTTGTACTGCTGTCAACCCACCCTTTTTACACAGTGTCATGGGTATCGAACTGTTTCGTCAAGGTAAATTATTGGCCAATTCTCGGATCGATACTTTTTAATTTCTTGTAAATAAGTATGTCGCAAGATTCGTAATCTTTGTGACTCCATCACTACTTGCCTTCTGTTGATTTTTCGGAACGTGAATCCCATTCTCAAGAGAATTCTGTGAAGGGTTGATCGGCCACAATGTATATTGGTCCCGTTCTGCACCAGTCTTAATTTTATTTTGTCTAGTGCCGGCACCAACTGCTCTTCATACATAGAATATATTTTTTTCCTGATGACTTTTTTTCACAATCGTCTACATGATGCATTTGAAAATCTTTCCGTTTTTTCCTGTTCCTGAGTGATGGTTTTCCTACAATACCCTTAATCGTAGAAATTGGAGTTTTTGTTAGTTCACTGGTTTCTTGCAAAGCACTTTGTTTATTCAAATTTCTTTTTACCAAACTGTCGTAAACATTTTTCACTGTTTGAAATGTTTTCTCTTGCGATAGCCACTATTGCAATTTCCCCACGGACGCCACATAATTAAAATAGAACCGTTACGTTGTAAGTAAAACTAAAAATAAAAATAATGAAAGTATCTTTCGAATCCTAATGGGGACCTGTGGTCATTAGGCCTATATTATCAAATACTTAAAGGCTCCAAACCGGGTTGTCAGGTAGTAAATATATAGGTAAAAATAGATCCAATATAATTGCAGGTGCAAGTGAGGGCGGTATGCAAAACAGGTAAAATAAAAATACGTTTATCGTAATAGCTGGCAACTATGCACAAACCATAATAGGGTCGTTTATTGCCCCATTGAAAAAGCAAAAAGGCAGGATCTTAAATCTTGGGATTTACCATATCAGAACTGGTCTTGGTAAACCCTTTGTCACACATTACTGAATTAAATTAGTAACCAATAATAATTTTTTCTGCATTAAACTTCAATTATTTTGACACTATATACACAGGTCGAAGCTGTTGACAGTACTTACGTGAAAACACTTTAACATAACGACGTCATAAACATGGCAGCCAATCGTGGTGCTTCCGAAATCACATGATTTTTTTTTTTAATTTTGTAAATTTTAATTTATTTATAATTAACTCTAAAAAAATTTTAAAAAGTTTTTCGCATCGATTATCAATATAATTTATGATAAACCTTTAAAATAAAATAAAAAAATCGATAATTATTTTTTATTCAAAAACCCAATTTGAAAAGTCCTCAGACGGCGCCAAAATATCCCAGCCAATACAGCATTAACAAATAAGGTAAGATGACAAAGGGCGATACTCTAGTGAAGAGAGAGAGGATGCCATAGATACGTTCATTTCGGTAATTAGGATGCTGATAGTTCTAAGAGACAGAAAACTGAAATATGAGAGGAAATGTTTTTTCCATAATACTTGTAAGATATCCTATAAAGCACACCGTTATTAAAGAAGGCAACATAATAATGCTTACGTGTGAGACATATGTTTCTTTGGACACTGATTTCCAATCAAATATTACCATCATATTGATTGTTACAGTTGTATGGAAAATTTTGTTCAAAATTTTTTTCTTCTAAGAACATACCAAAATAGTTATATTATAATTTACTTTTAGGATTAAAAGAAACATTTTCTTTGCTATATTATTATATAAATGAGTAATATATTTTTGTGATCTATAATTTATTTACATAAAAAAATAATTCAAAGTCTTTACTACATTATTATTAATCAGATAAAATTAAATAGTTCATAATTATTATATTTCAGTTGATCGCCAATAGCGATACTGCTATTTTGTGTTTAATAAAAAACTAGATCCTTGTTCTTTTTTTTTTAATATCTTACTACTGTTTTATTACATATTTTATATTAGATATTAACAGTTGCCGACCAACTGAATAATAGTAGAACGGAATCAATGAAATTTATATTTTTAAATAACAGGTTTTTCGTTATTTATTACTTTGGCAATGAATAATAAACGTTTTGGTATCAGTGGTAAATGTTATTCTAACAGTAATTTTACTCGAGTTTCCGTTGATCAGTCGGGAACTGAATTTCTTTATTTCTTTAGCATTATTCCTGCTGATGAACACGTTGTTTTTCAAATAATTTAATTTCAAGATAGACGTATGTATATATATATATATATATATATATATATATATATATATATATATATATATATATATATATGTATATATATATATATA
Organism: Pachyrhynchus sulphureomaculatus; assembly: GCA_019049505.1. Classification (NCBI taxonomy): domain Eukaryota; kingdom Metazoa; phylum Arthropoda; class Insecta; order Coleoptera; family Curculionidae; genus Pachyrhynchus; species Pachyrhynchus sulphureomaculatus. The sequence continues at coordinate 87,737,889 of CM032456.1, forward strand.
TATATATATATATATATAGATATATGTATATATATATATATATATATATATATATATATATATATATATATATATATATATATATATGTATATATATTTCTATATATATATATATATATATATATATATATATATATATATATATATATATTATATATGTATATATATATATATATATATATATATATATATATATATATATATATATATATATATATATATATTTATATTTATATATGTATATATATATATATATATATATATATATATATATATATATATATATATATATATACTCGTAGATAGATAGATAGATAGATAGATATTGTGTTTATTTTTCTCGACCATAATAATGATTATGAGGTGACAAGTATCGAGATAGTGGTCTACGTAGTAATAATATTCTTTTGCTATTTAAAACTCTATTTTTCACCCATCTTTCTTCAACTCGTTCAGCGATAAGTTGCAGTTCACTGTTGGAATTGAGACAGATGATAGTGTTCCTTTTCTGGATACCAAAATCATAAGAAGCAACAATAATAAAATTGTACTGGATTGGTATCAGAAACCTACAGCTTCTGATAGATTTATAAATTGGTTTTCCAATTATCCAGCTAGTCATAAGTATAAGACGGTGATGGCAATGAGGAATAGAGTTACTCACATCAGTCACGTTACTTTTTTACAACAAAATTTAAAAAAATTGTTCAATATTTTTCGCAACAATGGTTATTCTGGGCATATTCTGAATAGATTGAATTTCAATTCCAACATTTTTGACGGTCCCACGAAAGAAGTAAGGCATGAAGTTAAATATAAATAACCGGTCAAGTGCAAGCTGACCTTGCGCAATTAGTGTTCCGTACGTTGATTGCTTCTGAAATAAAAAATTATGTTACGAAAGTATAAAATGATCAGTGACTTCACAAAACACACCCTAAATGAGTTTTCAACAAAGTTTGTTTCCGATCTTTACTGAAATCTGATGACCTTGAAATTTTTGTTTTTTTTTATATACCAGATAAATTATTAAAGGTAATGCACTTGTGATAATTTTCGTTCAATCTACACCCCGTGGAGAATATTCCATAATTTTTGAATTAGTACTTTTCGAGAGGGGGGACAGCGATTTTTCGCGATTTTTTCAAAATATTACAAAGAAAAGTGTGCGCATCTAAGATATTATATATATTTTTGAACTTGCGTTTTTACAAGCTTTCATTTGACACCCCACTCGATGACCTAGTAAAAATTTTTTTTTTACTTCCGATTTCACCCTCAAAACTAACCCCTTAAGTCAAAATTTAACTTTCAAAACTACACGGCTCTGATGAGGCTATGAATTTCTATATTTGTGCCAAATTTCAACTTTCTACGTCAAATAGTTTCGGAGAAAATCGGATGTGACAGACGGACAGACAGACACCGAAGTGATCTGTACGGAAAACTAAAAACTACGACGATGGAGCTAAATCTCATTTTCGCGAGCATTTTTTTGAGGTTTGCGAATAGATAATAATCGCTGGAAAATACCGGATGAGGACGCAATTCGAATTTCAATTAATGCAGTTTTGCTATCGCTGCCATTGACTTGTGACACGCTGCATTGTCTTGATGAAAGAGCACTTTTTTCTTGTTCATTTGGGGCCGTTTCTTTGCAATTTCTGTCTTCAAACGCACCAATAATTTTATATAGTATTCGGCTATTGATGGTTTTTCCCTTCTCGGCATAGTCCATGAAAATTATTCCATGCGCATTCCAAAATACAGGGGCCAAAACCTTCCCAGCCGACTGTTGGGTCTTTGATCGCTTCGGGCGGTTTTCACCGGCTGCTGTGCACTCAGCTAACTGCCAATTTGATTCCAGGGATACTGGTGGATTCATTTTTCATCCATTGTCACATATCGCATGAAAAAATCCTTTTTATCCAGGTCCAGACAGCGGTCAGAATTATCAACACGTTGTTGTTTTTGGTCCACTATGAGCAAACGCGGTACCCATTTCAAACAGAGCTTTCTCATGCCCAAATGTTCATGCAAAATATGCCCAACACGTTCTTTTGATATCTTTAGGGTGTCAGCTATCTCACGTAAGTTCACTTTATGATCATCCAAAACAATTTTGTGGATTTTTTTGATGTTTTTCGGTGTAACTATCTCATTTGGGCGTCCAGAGCATTCAGAATCATTTGTATCTGTACGACCGCGTTTAAATTCAGCATACCAGTAAATGATGAGTGGTTTTCCAGGTGTAGAGTCTCCGTAACATTTATCAAGCCATTGCTTTACTTGAACGGTATTTTTTTCCATCAAAAAACAATGTTTAATGAACACACGAAATTTGATTTTTTCGATTGTAATATCAAACGTATCGTTACTAAAACTTGTAAACTAATCGTCGAAATGTCATAAGATTTTGACAGGTATTGTTTGAAGGTTGATACTTCCTAAAAATCATATGGATTTTTGAAAAGGGCGATATCTATGTGTCAGCCTCATATATATATATATATATATATATATATATATATATATATATATATATATATATACGAGGCTGGTTTGAAAAGTCCGAGCAAAAATAAAAACTACTTATGTGTTTGGGGTAAACCTTTTTTATTTTTCGACATAGTCTCCTTTTAGGCTTATACACTTCGTCCAACGATGTTCTAGTTTGTTGATCCCTTCCGAATAATAGGATTTGTCCAAGTCTGCAAAATATCCATTAGTGTCTGCAATCACCTCCTCGTTTGAATAAAATCTTTGTCCCGCCAGCCATTTCTTCAAATTGGGGAACAAATAGTAGTCCGAGGGAGCCAAGTCTGGAGAATAGGGGGGATGTGAAACGAGTTGGAATCCTATTTCCATTAATTTTGCGACCACATCGGCTGAGGTGTGTGTGCTGGTGCGTTGTCGTGATGGAAAAGGACTTTCTTGTGGGCCAATCGCGGGCGTTTTTCTTGCAGCTCGGTGTTCAAACTGTCCAATAACGATGAATAATATTCACCTGTAATAGTTTTACCCTTTTCCAGATAGTCGATGAGGATTATCCCTTGCGAATCCCAAAAGACAGTCGCCATAACCTTTCCGGCCGAAGGAACGGTCTTCGCCTTTTTTGGTGCAGATTCCCCCTTGGTAACCCATTGTTTAGATTGTTGTTTGGTCTCAGGAGTATAGTAATGTATCCATGTTTCATCCACAGTGACGAAACGACGCTTAAAGTCCTCCGGATTCTCCTGGAACAGCTGCAAACCATCCTTGCAACACTTCACACGATTCCGTTTTTGGTCAAGCGTGAGCAATCGCGGCACCCATCTTGCGGATAGCTTTCTCATGTCCAAATGTTTATGCAAAATATTATGTACCCGTTCAGTCGAGATGCCCACAGCACTAGCAATCTCACGCACCTTAACTCTTCTGTCATCCATCCCCATATCATGGATTCGATCAATGATTTCTGGAGTCGTAACCTCCAACGTTCAGCGTCACTTGTGCCCATATGGCCAGTCCGAAAATTTTGAAACCACTTATAAACTGTTCTAATCGAATGTGCAGAGTCACCATAATGTTTATCAAGCTTCTCTTTAGTCTCCTAAGGCGTTTTGCCTTTCATAAAGTAATGTTTAATCACCACACGAAATTCTTTTTCGTCCATTTCTTGAAAATCACTCGACTTCCTTGATTCACACGAATGCCAAACACAAAGAAATAGACCAATATGGCTGAAACTTGGTGTGCGTTCATTCAAGAGATGCTACTAACTAAACATGACCTCGATACGCGCCGGTGGTGCCATCTCTCGAACTTTGCACGGACTCTTCAAACCAGCCTCGTATATATATATATATATATATATATATATATATATATATATATATATATATATATATATATATATATATATATATATATATATATATATACAGTTCTAAAATAAACACTAGGTGTTTTAGATATGTACTTTATAGTGAGCTAAGTTAAGCAAAGAAAGGGTTTCCACTAAAATTGAAAATGACGAAAAAAAAAAAACATTTTTAAATTCTTTGACTCCAAGAACACTAAAAAAAAAACGAAATCATTTCTCTAACCTCTCCCGGACTCCTTTATATGTTTGACTATAATTATTATAAACGTATTTGTAATAAGAGTTGCATAAGCAATAAACTTTTACCCTATCCAAACTGTTAAGTTCGTTAGTTGGTACACTTGCCTGATTAATTATGTGAGAGTTTTTTGGATATTTCTCACAGCTATATACATTTATTCATTTCGAAATAACTTCGATTACACAGGTCAACATTTCATCTAAAAAAAACCACTCGGAGCGGTATGGTCCTTATGGGGTTTTTGGGGTCGCTGATTACGATGAGCGGGTTGGTTAACCTTCATCACATCAGATTCAAGGTCATTTGAAGGTCAAATAGAGAAAAAAAACCGTAGGAAGAATCTGAAAAATTTCATGCGTATGTTTTTGAGGTCCCTGAGTCCGAATCCGTAGTTTGTTTGACCTTACGCCTTTTCCCAGAGGTCATTTGAAGGCCATTTGAAGGTCAAATAGAGAAAAAAACCGTAGGGAAAATCTGAAAAAATTTATGCGTATGTTTTTGTGGTCCCTGAGTCCGAATCCGTAGTTTGCTTGACCTTACGCCTTTTCCCAGAGGTCATTTGAAGGTCAAATAGAGAAAAAAATCGTGGAAAAAATCTGAAAAAATTCATGCTTATGTTTTTGAGGTCCCTGAGTCCGAACCCGTAGTTTGTTTGACTCAAGCCGCCTTTCAGAGGTCATTATAGGTCATTTCATCATCAGTTTATGTTTATTTGAAAAATATATATGGTCATTTTGCGTTGTTAAATTTAATTTTGTTTTTATCGTACACTTGCGAAGCATACAGAGGTTAATTTACGGTACATTTTTATTGATTATATCTTATACATATCATTTTACATTTACGTTAATATATCACAATCAAAAATGTCTTTTATGCTGCTCGGTCATTACAAGGGAATTAATATGTGAATTATAAGCTAAATAATGGCAGGTAGACTGATGCAAGCCAATGTTTTAATACTGTTTAAAAGGTACTTATTAGTAAAACTTCAAATATTGTTTATATCAAAAATAGACTATACAAATATTTTGACTAGTTTTGTGACTGTGAAATAGACTTTTAAAATCTAAAAAAAAATTTGACCTAATTTTTGTACTCTCGGTGTTCGTTCCATATATCTAGTAAATTTAAAGTCCAGCCCGACTGTGTTTCTTGAGGTATAAATGAAACATTGTGAGCTATGTTATGTTTAAATTTCGTTTTATAACTCAATTCCCAATACATTTCAAATTAATAATTCTAATGTCAAACAACCTTGTTATCAAGTAACCCTTAATCTGTATACTTCAATACTTAATCCTTGTCGACAAAGAAACTCTAATACCCAATACCTTTGAACCCAATAACTTACTTGTACAGTAATCCTTATATCTACTTATACTCTCATATTGTCTTATATAATACCTTAATGCGTAAGTTAACTACTAAAAATGATTCGGCTCATACTTCGTAAAGAGTCTCGAGTGTCCAAGTAGATTTTCGAAATCGCGCAGTTAGTATTTAATATGAATTAAGCATAAGAGTTTGCTTATTTTAGTATTTATCAAAGCATGTTTGAAGTACTACTCTAAACGAGAACGCTTTCGTTTCTCGTGAAATGATCTTCGACTTGCTTTTCTTTTATGAGATTTATTTGATTCTCGCTTCAGGCTCCAGCAATAATCTGCCAACATGTTTATCTCCCAAACACCTTGATACCTTTTTTCAAATTCACTCAAATATTGGTGCATCCTTTCTCCATGTTCTTCGCTAAAATCTCCGAGATTTTCAGGGAATCAATCAAGGTGTGAATGGAGAAAATGTAGTTTCAGACTCATTAAGCACCCCATTTCTTTATAATTTTGTACTAAATCTCCAACAATATTTTTGTAATTAGGGTTTTTATGATTTTCAAGAAATTTAGTCGTTACCTCTCTAAAACTTTGCCATGCTGCTTTTTCTTTGGCATTCATTTTCCTCTCAAATGCATCATTTTATAGGAGGTGTCTTATTTGTGGTCCAGTAAATATGCCCTCTTTTATTTTAGCTTCAGAAAGATTAGGTAGCACTTTAAAAATATGCATGAAAGCAGGACTTTCGTTTCGGCTCATGGCCTTGACAAGTTGCTTTGCAATACCTAGTTTGATATGCAAAGGTGAAAGTAGGACCTTATTGGTTGATATCAAACTTGGACCTATGATGTTTTTTTCACCTGGAATTAATCCTTGACTCAACGGCCAGTCTTTCCTCATATAATGCTCATCTCGAGCCCGACTATTCCACTCACAAATAAAGCACGGATAAGAAGTGTTTCCAGATTGCTGTCCCAGTAATATTGTAAATATCTTTAAGTCCCCACAAAGTTCCCACTGGTTTTGATCGTAATTCAATTTTTGCAATAGCAACTCAAAATTATGGTATTCTTCATCTAATACAACAGAATGAGCGACTGGTAAAGGGGCATAAATATTTCCATTATGTAACAAGATAGCTTTTAAGCTTCTTTTTGAACAATCTATAAACAGTCGCCAATCACTTGCTGTGTATTCTATACCGTATTCTTGCACTAACCCTTCAATATTATGGCAATAGACTAGATTATTCATTTTAGTAAAATATTTTTCTGAATGGACGTTCTCTCGAACGATAGACAGAAATTTTTGTTTCTGTGGATAGACAATTTTTTTCTTTTAGCCTAGATGCTAAAAGCTCTGATCTATCTTTCGAGAGTCCCAAGTCTCTGCACAGATCACTTAATTCGTTTTGATTAAATGTTTCGACTTCCGATATATAATTTTCCTCAACATCTGATTCTTCTGTGCTGAAATTTTCTCTTTCTTCGTGTTCGAATGTTTCATATGGCATATTTTCATCAGTTACCACTTCTTGTCCCAATTCATTAATTTCCATGATATGATCAGAATTTGTTTCAATAAGAGCTGGTAAAGTCACAGATGTTACACGTGCATATGAAATAGAATCCTTATTCTTTCGGTAGTACCCTTTCAAGTTTGTTAAGCAGAAGAAGCAGTCGGTGGTATGGTCTGTTGGGGGTCTCCATATCATTGGCCGAGAAAATACCTGGTTGTTAATTCTATATAGAACATTGCGGCATTTATGACATACAGATTTTGGTGTGTAAGAGTTATCCAATGAGCTTGTATCACTATGATAAATTTGGTGATATTTTACTTTTAACGAATCTGAAAACATGAATTTCTTTTGTGGAATATACTCCCCACAAACAACACAAAAATTGTCGAGTTTAATGGAACATGACGAATTTCTTGTAGCATTTGACTCTACAGAAGCCAAGTTTCCCACCAATGTAGAGCTACGGTTCGCGAGGAATGAAAAAGCATTTTATTGTCGAAGTAAAAGTCCAAATATATACGAAGATACTTAAAATGACCACCGTATATCTTTTGAGCATAAGATCATGCAGGATTTGAACTGAATGATCTGAAAAAATAATAGATGAATTTTTTAAGATTTTTTCCACGATTTTTTCTCCATTTGACCTTCAAATGACCTTCAAATGACCTCTGGGAAAAGGCGTAAGGTCAAATAAACTACGGATTCGGACTCAGGGACCTCAAAAACATACGCGTGAAATTTTTCAGATTTTTCCTACGGTTTTTTCTCTATTTGACCTTCAAATGACCTCTGGAAAAAGGCGTAAGGTCAAACAAACTACGGATTCGGACTCAGGGACCTCAAAAACATGTGCATGAACTTTTTCAGATTTTTCCTACGGTTTTTTCTCTATTTGACCTTCAAATGACCTTGAATCTGATGTGATGAAGGTTAACCAACCCGCTCATCGTAATCAGCGAGCCCAAAAACTCCATAAGGACCATACCGCTCCGAGTGTTTTTTTAGATCAAATGTTGACCTGTGTTATCGATAGTTATTGATAATTATTATTTAAAAATTGATTACGGGGGTGAGGGAAACTTCTAAGAAAGAGCCTTTTCTTCTAAAAAATTATCGTTTTCTAAAATTGATTATCGAGGGATAAAAAAGAGTAATGCTCATCGATATTTCGATACGTATTGATATGTCGAGAATAATCAATATATCGATAACCATCGATATATCGAAAAAAAAATCCTATCCCTAGTTATGAAATCATTTAATTTCCCTTCCAAGAGACAGACATTACAATAAATATTAAAATTACTACTAATATCTTATTTACATGATAACACATCAATCGTTTTTATGAATAATAATGCCAATTATGATTGAAATTATCGATTCAATCAATACGGGTAAGTACTTGTAACTACCATTAATAAGTAATGTCCCGACAATTCGGATATACGTAGTTACCTGTGTAAGATGTATTAATGACTTTGAAAAGAAAATTCTACTACATTGTTTTCAGATATTTCCGTTGTTTCGGAATGAATTTTTATTGAATATAATAAAAAATCCGACTACGAGAAAAAAACACTGCATTAACATAGGGTTATTCGTTTTCGAGTTTTACTTGGAGGCCTATATACACTACCGTCAGAAAGTATTTGCCCACCTAGCAATTTCAGTGTAACTGCTAAAATTTAATACCTAATTAAACCCTCTTATTATATTAAGTAAATTTAATTATTCTTAACAAGTGTTCATCAATGTTTAGATAAGTTTTTTTGGTGAAATCGCGAATTAAAAACCAATTAGAACAAATTTAGAAGTTTTTTGCCCACCTAGAAATTTCAGTGTAACTGCTAAAATTTAATACCTAATTAAACCCTCTTATTATATTAAGTAAATTTAATTATTCTTAACAAGTGTTCATCAATGTTTAGATAAGTTTTTTTGGTGAAATCGCGAATTAAAAAACAATTAGAACAAATTTAGAAGTTTTGCATGATAATCGTTTTGAGGCGATTTCTGAGAATTCCAGTTGAAGTAAGAACTCATTTCAAGTTTCTAGGGATTATGAAAATTCCTAGTGACATTTTATGATAAAAACTATGCTATAAATACCATTGCCCGTTTGGAAATTAACCATTCGCAAACAGTACTTTGTCATTGATACAGGCTCAATTGTTTTGTGAAAATGCCAAAAACGAAAGAATTTCCGTTGAAAATCGGGCTTTGATAATTGCGTGACATCAAAATGGTCACTCGAGTCGATAAATCGCGAGTGATATGTGGATGCCAAGGAGAACGGCGGACTACATCGTAAAAAAAAATTTTGCGGGATATGAAATTTCCAACCAAAAACGTTCAGTAAGGCCTCGAAAAACGATGCACGCTGAAGATAGAGCTAGCAGACGTAATCGCCACCTAACCGCACCAGAAATCACGGCTCAAGTAAACCCGGAGCAGCCCATCCCCATCAACGTAACAACCGTAAAAAAACAGGTTAGCAGAAGATGGACCACACAGGAGAGTTACAGTGAGGAAACCACTTCTTAGGCAAGTGAATAAACGTAAAGATTAGAATGGGCCCTAGAACATGAAAATTGGACATCAGGACAATGGAATTCCGTCCTTTGGAGCGACGAATCTAAATTCGAAATTTTCGGTTCAAATCGACGAGTTTACGTGCTGCGGTCAGCTGGAGAGATGATGTTGTAAGCCTGTCAATTGCCTACTTCAGTAATGGTTTAGGGTTGTTTGGCAAAGGTAAAGTTGGAAAAATCTTTAAGGTAGAAGGAATCATGCGAAAAGAACAGTATCAAGAAATTTTGCTAACTCAAATGCTTCCTTCTGGAAGAGATATTTTTCAGAGGAAATTTATTTTTCAGCATGACAACGGCCCTAAACATTCTGCTAAAAAATTAGAGAATTTTTGGACCAATGGAAATCTGATGACGTCCTGGAAATGATGACTTGGCCTCCACAATCACCCGACTTGAACCCATCGAATTGCTGTGGGACCATTTGGATAAGTGTGTTCGAAAACTCAATCCAACATCAGAAAATCACTAGTGGAAACTTTTATAAGCAGAATGGGTTAAAATAACCGAAGAAACTACTAGATAGAATGCCTAACCTCTGTAAAGCGGTAATTAAAAACAAAGGAGGTCACATAGATGAGAAAAAATCCTGGAAAATCATGAATATTTTTTCTGATTTTCTAGACTGTAAATACGAGGCTGGTTTGAAAAGTCCGTGCAAAAATAAAAACTACTTATGTGTTTGGGGTAAACCTTTTTTATTTTTCGACATAGTCTCCTTTTAGGCTTATACACTTCGTCCAACGATGTTCTAGTTTGTTGATCCCTTCCGGATTTGTCCAAGTCTGCAAAATATCCATTAGTGTCTGCAATCACCTCCTCGTTTGAATAAAATCTTTGTCCCGCCAGCCATTTCTTCAAATTGGGGAACAAATAGTAGTCCGAGGGAGCCAAGTCTGGAGAATAGGAGGGATGTGAAACGAGTTGGAATCCTATTTCCATTAATTTTGCGACCACAACTGCTGAGGTGTGTGCTGGTGCGTTGTCGTGATGGAAAAGGACTTTCTTGTGGGCCAATCGCGGGCGTTTTTCTTGCAGCTCGGTTTTCAAACGGTTCAATAACGATGAATAATATTCACCTCTAATAGTTTTACCCTTTTCCAGATAGTCGATGAGGATTATCCCTTGCGAATCCCAAAAGACAGTCGCCATAACCTTTCCGGCCGAAGGAACGGTCTTCGCCTTTTTTGGTGCAGATTCCCCCTTGGTAACCCAGTGTTTAGATTGTTGTTTGGTCTCAGGAGTATAGTAATGTATCCATGTTTCATCCACAGTGACGAAACGACGCTTAAAGTCCTCCGGATTCTTCTGGAACAGCTGCAAACTATCCTTGCAACACTTCACACGATTCCGTTTTTGGTCAAGCGTGAGCAATCGCGGCACCCATCTTGCGGATAGCTTTCTCATGTCCAAATGTTTATGCAAAATATTATGTACCCGTTCAGTCGAGATGCCCACAGCACTAGCAATCTCACGCACTTTAACTCTTCTGTCATCCATCACCATATCATGGATTTGATCAATGATTTCTGGAGTCGTAACCTCCACAGGCCGTCCAGAACGTTCAACGTCACTTGCGCCCATATGGCCAGTCCAAAAATTTTGAAACCACTTATAAACTGTTCTAATCGAAGGTGCAGAGTCACCATAATGTTTATCAAGCTTCTCTTTAGTCTCCTGAGGCGTTTTGCCTTTCATAAAGTAATGTTTAATCACCACACGAAATTCTTTTTCGTCCATTTCTTGAAAATCACTCGACTTCCTTGATTCACACGAATGCCAAACACAAAGAAATAGACCAATATGGCTAAAACTCGGTGTGCGTTCATTTAAGAGATGCTACTAACTAAACATGACCTCGATACGCGCCGGTAGTGCCATCTCTCGGACTTTGCACGGACTTTTCAAACCAGCCTCGTAATGTGAAAATAAATAATATTATATTGAAATTTAAAAAAATATATTATCTAGATTTTGTTGTTTTGGGACTGAAATAACTAGGTGGGCAAATACTTTCGGACGGCAGTAGATATATGCAAATACATTCCTAAAAACCTTTATATATATATATATATATATATATATATATATAATATATATATATATATATATATATATATATATATATATATATATATATATATATATATATATATTTATTTATTTATTTATTTATTTATTTATTTTGTGTCCCATCCAACATTATAATACCAAAATGAAATAAAACAAAGTAATACGGTCACAGTAGACATAACATTTAAAAATACTTGTATAAAAAACACAGACTATAAATAAACATATTAAAATATGTACATGACGATAAAATCTAGTAATTGATAATTGAAGAGTTGTTACTTTAGATCACACACATCATATTGTGTTGCTCCAGAAATTTGCGCACGCCAGCGCTGTCAAGTTGGCGGCCGCTAGATCACTTTGTCGGCATGGGTGTTAGAGTGCCAGACAGTTTAGTAGGTAACTCATGGTCTGCTGTTGTCCACATGAGCAGAGAACTGATCCATCCTGGTAGTTCTATCTGACCAGATTAACAACACATCTACCAGTTTGTGTGCGAAGACGGTTTAAACTTTTCCAGGCTTTCCATTTCTAGCTTGAACTAGCTGGTAGTTCCTCCAATTCAATATAGGAGAAAAACATAAATATATATATATATATATATATATATATATATATATATATATGTATATGTATATATGTATATATATATATATATATATATATATATATATATATATATATATATATACATATATACATATATATGTATATATATATATGTATCTATATATATATATATATATATATATATATATATATATATATATATATACATATATATATATATATATATATATATATATATATATATATATATATATATATATACATATATATGTATATATATATATATATATATATATATATATATATATATATATATATATATATATATACATATATATATATATATATATATATATATATATATATATATATATATATATATATATATATAGTCGTAGCTAGGGCCTGGCAACAGGCGACTACCAGCGGCGCAGACCTCAAAGGGGCACAATAACAAGGCACTTATACAAAATTTAAACAAGAGTTTATACTATTCAAATGAACCATTAATGGCAATAACGCCTAATAGAAAACGAAGAAAGGTAAAGCAATGTTCGACGAAAAGGCCAAGGATGACGGAAGCCGCAATAACTCCATTTCAACAGTTTAAAATTCAGCTTTGCTGTGTACTGGACATACTCATTCAGCAAATGGATTGGAGATTTCAAAATTTAGTTGTTGTAGCTTCTGGCTTTGGTTTCCTAACGGGATTTTACATTACAGAGAACCTCTACAGAAGAACTAAAAAAATCCGCAGCTGAGTTATGTTTGGAAATTCCAAGTTACAAACACAAAATGAAATCATTATTGCCCGATTTAAAAAATGCAGACTACATTGCTCTTCTGAATTCTCATGAAGAATATGGTTTAGTGACCAGTTATCTCAATATAGGCATAGCTCTTCGACTATCATTGACTACCTGTGACTTCTGCTAGCTGTGAAAGATCTTTCAGCAAATTAAAATTTATAGAAGATTATTTGTAATCGCAGATTAGTCAAGAATGTCTGCAATCTCGCTATAATTTCAATTGAGTAAGGAATTGCGAAAATAATTAATCTAGATCATGTCATTGACAAAATTTCATCAGATAAACCCAGAAAAATACATTTTTAATCTCTTCTGTTCTATAAAATATTTATAAAACGTCGTGCAAATCCATTGTTAGATGAAACCCGGAATTTTAATGTTATATATATATATATATATATATATATATATATATATATATATATATATATATATATATATATATACAGTCGACACTGTTTATAGTGAAACTCTATATAGTGAAAAACTCTTTATAGTGCAATTTTTTCAAGACCTACATACATAGCAATATATACGGATTTTCTCTTTATATAGTGAAAAACTTTCTATAGTGAAATTTCGGTCAACATTTTGGTCTTTCATTATATAGAGAGTCGACTGTATATTCATATATATACCTGTATATATATATGTATGTATACATATATATATATATATATATATATATATATATATATATATACATATATATATATATATATATATATATATATATATATATATATATATATATACATATATATATATATATATATATATATATATATATATTTATATATATATATATATATATATATATATATATATATATATATATATATATATATATACATGTATATATATATATATATATATATATATATATATATATATATATATATATATATATATATATATATATATATATATATATATATATAGAAAACGGGATAGAGATAGAAACACAATGTTTATCGTCGATAAATTAAGAAATATATTTCCAAGCATAAAATGAATGATGGATACTTTGTTGACAAAATATAAAGCTAGTTATTCATAATGAAAATAGATATCACTTAAATAATAAGATTCAAAAAAATTCTCCTGATCATTTCGGAAAGCGAAAAGTATGATACGATTTATTTCCGCAGAGCTCTTAAATATCCATATTTAAGTGGTAAATCAGCAAAACGAAATAAAATCAGCAATAAAGATCCAGTCCGTAGAGATCTCCCATCCGGTTTGCGTCTGACAAAGTGTTCCGGACCATTTCCCGGCACATTATACGGGAATCGTGCTGACCCGGAAATTGGCTCCTGAATACTAAAAATACACTTTTAAAGAGATTCGATGAAAAGCCGTCGTTCTTAGCTTGTTAAAGTGGTTTTTTTATTTAAAACAAAAAAAAAATGAATTCGTTACGTATTAAAATACGAGGTGTCCCATAAAGAAGTTTAATTTTACAACATTTGTAGTAAAAAATAAATAGATAAGTAAAAAAAAAATGTAATGTGCTATTATGTGTCACTGAAAAATTGTTTCTTAAAAATGATGCATATATCAGTGAATCATTGCATTTTCAATGTGATTTTAAAGCCGCGTCCACACTATGCCCCAGCATGCCAGTTGGCAAAGCCAAAAGTAATATAGACGTAGCAGTTGGCACAAGCCAACTGGCAAAATCTTAACGCTGCGTGCCAAACACGAATCGCTCAAATGTCGGTTCACTTTAAAGATAAGCCAATCAGAAAGACGTAGTGGGTACGTACCAACACTGGTTGGCAACATTCTAAATATAAATGTTTACTTTTTTACTAGATATATTTATTTTTTCTTACCTTAATGTAATCTTGTAAAACGCTGACGATGGCATCACAAACATGCTGAACGATTTTTGAAATTATTTGCTTAGAAATCTTGAACATGTAACTTAGTGAGTGGTAGGAATCTCCCAGTGCCAGGAACCGCAGTCACTGCCAGACGTACATCAGCTGAAATAGCTCTTCTAAATAATGTATTTTCCTTATTGATTTTTGGTGCAATCAAATTCAGAATAATCAAAATCACCACTATTCACTTGAAAAAAGTTTTTGAAACCAAATCTAGATTCGAGATTAAGTTCAGGTTAGTTCAGGTCAGTTATCGTCCAATAGTAAATCTTTCATTAAATCACTCGTTGCATATCGTGCTGTACTTCGTACCCAAAACCGTCGTTTATGCCGTTCGCGACGTTTTTCTTTACTGATAATTGCAATAAAAACAACAGAAACGATTAGAATTTCCTCCTCGGTGATCATCGTGAAGACTACATGCCAACACAGACGTGGACGTCTGTTTTGCCAGTTGGCCTTGCCATTTGCCCTTGCCAGTTGGCTTTGCTAGTTGGCATGCTGCGGCATAGGGTGGAGGCGTGGTGAAATTATTAACCACTGAACGTTCTTTTTCAGATATTTCCTTTTAATTGTTAGACGGTGAGAGAATTTTTATTATAAACTTTAATTTTGAAATATCTCTACAAGAAAAATCCACCGATATCAAACTAGGGTTATATGGAAGCCAACTTATGTCACCTCCTTAAGAAATCAATTTGTTATGAAAGAAGAGTTTAAAGAGTGAGAGGTCGGTCAATACTGCTAAAACCACCTTCTCTGGTGATCGTCATTAAAATTTTGTATAGAAGGAGTGCTTTTAATCATCTTCATATATCGCTTTCAATTAACAATTGTCCTGTGATCTCTGTCATCCTCGATAAAGCACGGGCCGATTATTTCATGTGCCGACATGGCAGCCCCGCTGTCACCTTAGAAAAATGCTCTTGATTTGTTGGACTCCAATAACGGCAATTCTACTTGGCTGTTAATGTAGAAATGCGTCACATCCGAGAATAAGATGTAGATAAATGTTGAAAAGCTTTCAAATATTTGACTAACGAAGTTAATTAAATGAACTAAACCGTCAGGGTATAGGGGTTGTGACGTAGCCAAGGAGAGACCAGGGTGCCTCACTCCCTGTGGAAGTAGAAATAAAGCTTTGTCACGAGGTTGGATTGATAAGTCTGATAAATTTCTACGAAATGTTGGGAAATTTTGTTAAGCGGCATGACTGTTAGTAAGTGTGATTTTGTAACGGTTGTGTTTAAAGTTTCAAATAGATGCAACGCTCAGTTGTTTGTTGGCAGCTATCGCAAGTGATTGGTGTTACACGTTTCATAGAAGTGAATAAAGCTAAGTATTGTGCAGTGATGAAACATTTTTATTTAAAAATAACTGGTCAAGTGCAAGTTGGACTTGCGCAATTAGTGTTCCGTACGTTGATTGCTTTTAAAATAAAGATTTTTGTTACGGAAGTATAAAATAATCGGTGATTTCACAAAACACATCCCAAAAGAGTTTTTTTTCCGATCTTTAGTGAAAACTGATGATCTTGAAATTTTTGTTTTTTTATATACCAGATAAATTACTAAAGGTAATGCACTCGTGACAATTTTCGTTCAATCTACATCCTGTAGAGAATATTCCAGAATTTTTTCAAAATTTTTTGATTAGTACTTTTCGAGATAGGGTGGGAGGACAGCGATTTTTCGCATTTTTTAAAAAATAATACAAAGAGAATTGTACGCAAGTATTACATTATATATATTTTTGAGCTCGTATTTTTACAAGCTTTCATTTGTCACCCGACTCGATGACCTGGTAAAAAAAATTTTGAGTTTCGTTTTCATCCCCCAAAATTAACCTATGTCTATGTCAAATAGTTTCGGAGAAAATCGGGTGTGACAGACAGACTGACAGATGGACGGAGACCGTACGGAACCTAATAAAAAAGTGGACTGCGGCAGCGATAGAAACTGAACTGAAGAAAGTTCATAGGGACTTCAGCACTCAGGACTATTTATTAATGAATAAATGAATTTAAATGTGGTCGTACGAGCACTGCATATATTGTATGTTCTAAATCCGTGATTGGGGAGTCCTCTAAAGAAATAGTCGATAAAATTCCTGGTATCGTAATGGAAGAGCAGCATATTAAGCTTCGTGAGATTGCTAACATGGCAGGCATATTATATAAACGGGTACATCATGAAGTTCTAAAGATGAAAAAGATGAGCGTGCGATGGGTATTGCGTTTGTTGACTCCAGACCAAGAGTAACGAAATTTGGAAACGTTGCAGCGAATTCCAAATGACTTCTGGCATCATTTTGTGGCTCTAGGCGAAACTGGGATCCATCATTACACCCCGGAGACAAAATGGCAGTCAAAACTATGGGTTCGCGAAGGTGAAAATCCCCTAAAAAAGTGAAAACAGTTTTTGGGACTCACAGGTATCATCATGATTGACTATTTGGAAAAGGGTAAAACAGTGACTGGCTATTAATCTGCAACGATATTAAACCTTTTAGCATAGTGATTTGAAGGCGGGAAGATCAAGATTAGTTCGTAAAAAGGTGCTCCTTCATCGCTTACTCACATATCGGCCGCCCGTTGGGATTGCAAAAGTGTACGAGCTGGGCCTCGAAATAGTTCCCCGCTCACTCTATTTCTCATATTTGGCACTAAGTGACTTTTTCTTATTTCCTAACCTTAAAAATTCGCTTGGTGGAAGTTATTTCGTCACAATTTGAAATATTTTTTCTGAGAGAATAAAAAAAATCGAATCTCCCCTGACCAAATGTATTCAGCTCAATGGGGACTATGTGGGGAAATGAATTTTTGTTGTTACAGAAAACAGATTATTTACTTTCAGTCCACCCTCGTATATTGTAAGAAGTGTTCAAAATTTTATTGTACGCAAGGGTTCTTTTTTTGAAAGGATTCTCTTTTGTGAAAAATTTATTTTAATAGTTATTAATTTGTTATTATACTGTAAATTTTTAAAGTACCATTTTATAATAGGGTTCGTTATTGTGAATTATTATTTTTTTCCTTAAAAGAACGCCCTTTGTATCAATATGCTCCCCACCATTCCTTGAACTTTGCTACGCTGCCGGTTGAGTGGATCATAAGTTTAAAAAATTTCCATCTGTCTGAACTAAATTTGGTAATCATGATTTCGGTTAATAGAGATTGTCTCGTACAAAATACTTGAATTTTCTTAAAAATTTTAAATGAAACAATATACTTATTATAAATCCTACATCTGGTGATTTATCACTTCTTCTTCTGGTGCCATGTTCATTCAGGGGATGTTGGCGACAATTCTGACGTACTCATCTCTATCTTGAACGGCTCTGAAGAGTGCGCGGGCGTCGAGACCAGTCTAGTCTCTTATGTTCTTGAGTCATTAGTACTTTTTCCTTGCAATGCCACGTTATTTCTCGATTTTTTCCTTCATAATGTGCTTCAGGAACTTGTACTTAGTGTTTCTGATTATGTGACCAAGAAGCGGTTTTTCTTCTTTTGACTATTTATAATACATCTCTTACAACCTGCATTTGTCCCATAACCGCATTATGGGTTACGTAATCCGTCTATAGAATTTTGAGAAACAAACCATTTATTTTACATTTTAACGGAAACTGTACTAGCGCTATGTTAAGTTGAATATTCTGCAACAAATTTATTATGGACCTTCATGGATATTACTTGGAAAAAATCATTAGGAGGCGAAGCTAAGGAGGATCAGAGGGAGTATGTGCTCCTCCCCCCATTAATGTATAATAGAACAGTTCCACTGGAGGTTTCAAAAAGTTCTTTTTTGTGAAAATTCCCCGTTCTTCGTTTATCGATTCGTAAACTGCGTATAAGCGTTCCATAGAATGAAAAGGTTTTTTTTGTAAAAAAGTTTGGCTTCTTTTAGAATGCTTAAGATTTTTTAGGTTTTCATTTATGATGTGCAGCTATGCAGCTTTTCCATGCTGTGTGCCGATGGTTAACCAGTTGATAATATAAGTTTTCTAAGAGCGTGACCGAAGCTTTTCTGCTTTTCCCAAATGCTAATCGACATTGTTCATTACTATAACCAATTTCCTGGAAACAATAAATTACACAGGCCAACAAAAAAAATGTTTGTAAAAACTTTTTAAACCAATACATCTAAGTGTTATGTATTTTTGGGTGCTGAAACCGTATCTGGTATCAGTTTTTTTGTATCACTCACAGTGCTCTCACAATATGACATCGATTAAATTTCAAAATAGGGAAAATTTTATATATAAAAAATAAAAACTTAAACCGTACTTTTATTTGATTAGGCTACAATTTTTACTCACGATAACATATTTCACTTCAACGCAAATATTTTAGGTGCTTATTTTTTTTATATTTCCTTTCCCTTTTCTCTGTGAAGTTTCTTGTATAGCTTTTTTCTCCGATGTGATGCATCTTGTTGTTCTCTATGAAGTGACCAACATTAATCACCCATCATGTTGATATTCCACCGTCCCTGGTACCGTTCTTTCATCTCCTTTATGTCCTGATGGAACCATTCCTCTTGCTCTTCACTCACATCGCCTAAGTTTTTAGGAAAAAAGTCAAGGGGTTTTGCAAGAAGTGGACTTTAAGGCTCATCAGACAACCCAGATTTTTTAAACTTGTATATTAGCTACGATAAGTTCATAGTTAGGGTCTTTCACATTGCCCAAAAACTTAATCACAACTTCTTCAAATGATATCCTTTTCCTTTGTAATCATCTTTGCTTCAAAGTTGGAATCGAACATCATTTTACGAATATCAGGCCCAACGCCCAACCCCTTCTTTCCGTTTGGCTTCTGATAAATGAGGAAATCTTTTACACAAATATTTAAAACATGGACCATCTAGGCAAGGCTTTCACAAATTGTTTCATTAAGCCTAACTTAATGTGTAGTTGTGGTAGAAGAATCTTTTTTGGGTCTACTAAAGTTTTATGCAAAATGGTCTTCTCGTCAGGTGTTAAAGTTTTTCTTACGGGCCATTGTTTTTTGGATCAATATTGATCCCTTGCTCTGCTGTCCCACTCACATATAAAACATAGAAACTTTGTAAATCCCTTTTGTTGACCAAGGATCATGGAGATAATTTTTAAATCTCCACATAGCATCCAATCGTGGGCGGGATAGTACATTTTCTGTAAGATCATGTTAAGATTTTCGTAAGTTTCCTTTATATAGACTGAATGAGCAACAGGTAGTGAAGCATAAGTATTTCCGTTTTGTAACAGAACACCTTTTAAACTAGTTTTTGACGAGTCTATAAAAAACCTGCAATCTTCCTTCTTGTACTCCATGCCAAATTCGTTCATTAGACTACCAATATCATGGCAGTAAGCCAAATCTTCTTCCTGCTTGAAAAACTGAGCATACTGTTGATCTCTTGTTCTATAAGGGTAAATAGATATTCCAGATTCCAATAAATGTTTTTCTTTTAGCCTAGAACCAAGCAATTCTGCTTTTTCCTTAGTCAAACCCAAATCTCTCACTAAATCATTTAACTCAGCTTGTGTAAACAACTGTGGTTTTAAATTTTCTAGAGAACATTAAAACTCATCATCATCCGGTCGACTTTCATTAAATTCGGGACTGGACTGTAAAACGTCATCAATAGACTGAGGTGGCTCAGGGACAGGAAGTCCCGGTCCATGGCCTACCGGCCGATTAGCTGAAGTAAAGTTTGGATAGACAATTATTTTCTTATTTTTGGAGTTATATCCAGAAACATCAACGCTGCAAAAATAACAATCATTCGAATGATTTTCTTGCTGTCTCCATACCATGGGTACAGCAAATCTAAAAGCTTTCTTTTCTTTCTTATACCATTTCTTAAGATTCTCGACACAAACATAACATACTTTGTAAGGAGCCCATTTTTCTTGATTTCCGATTTCTACACCAAAATATGCAAAGTACACTTTTTTTACAAAGTCAGTAATGTTTCTTTGATGTTTTTTAACTACCAACTCACCACATATATAACAAAAAGTGTTGGGAGACTTTTAATAACCACGATTAGCCATACTTTAAGTCTGAATTAAAGCACATGGATTAAATACTGCAATACGAGGCTATATTAACTGGAAGAAAACAAACAGCTGTGACATTTATCGGAACTGCCAACCTAATAACATTTGATTTTACTGCCAACCTTATAAAATTCTGATTTTATTGCCAACCTAATAACATTCGAATGATAAAAAATAAACTTTTCACATTTTGAATATTAAAATGTGGAAAATTGGTGGGTGATGCGACTTTTTTATTATTATTTGTTAGAAATATTCCTCAATTATTTCTTTATCTTATATCTTAAAGATATTCTTCCCTGTCTTGTAGTTTAAAAAAAATCCTTAAATACTGTCGCTTCCAATAAATTAGTTCTGTTAGAACACTAATTTATTATTATAGTATAGTGAACAATATTTTTCCCAACCTTCCATATTTTCCTCTTTTTTCACAGGATTTGATATTTTATCAAAGTTAAGAAACTTAACAGAACATGCTTTTCTTCTAATAATACTTTACACCTTTCATCAATTTCTAATTGTTCTCTGGCATTTTTTAATTTATAATTTTTTTAGTTACGCGTGTTATATTGTTTTAATAATGTAGCGACAATATCCAATTCAGTTTTACCTGCCAGCACAGATATTTAACATATTTTACGTTACTGTGGTAAAATATCTGTCCTGTTTATAATTGGCCATAAAATATATAAACTAGTAATAAGTCGGACATAAAAATAAATGACCTGCTAATATTTGAGTTAGTACCTATTAGTGACGACTACACAGGTCAACATTTGATCTAAAAAAAAAAACACTCGGAGCGGTATGGTCCTTATGGGGTTTTTGGGGTCGCTGATTACGATGAGCGGGTTGGTTAACCTTCATCACATCAGATTCAAGATCATTTGAAGGTCATGTTTTTGAGGTCCCTGAGTCCGAATCCGTAGTTTGTTTGACCTTACGCCTTTTCCCAGAGGTCATTTGAAGGTCAAATAGAGAAAAAATCGTGGAAAAAATCTGAAAAAATTCATCTATTATTTTTTCAGATCATTCAGTTCAAATCTTGCATGATCTTATGCTCAAAAGATATACGGTGGTCATTTTAAGTATCTTTGTATATATATTTGGAGTTTTACTTTGACAATAAAATGCTTTTTCATTCCTCGCGAAATTATTTATTCTCTTCTTTTTTATAAATTTAGCTCAGTCTCGCTTTAAACTCCAGTATTAAGGTGTCGTTGCACCCAGGGCACCTCCACGTGGTGATGGTGGGCAACGGAGTTGTCTCACTATCCGGCGAAGTCCCTGGGTTACAGCGTTTATGCCGTCATGGCAACTACTCCTAAAAAAATTACGAGACAGGGTCCCGGAAACCCAGAATCGGCGGCTGGTCAGGGTGGGAAAGCGGGCCCGCAGGCGTCGTCATCATGCGACCGTAGCTCTACATTAGTGGGAAACTTGGCCTCTGTAGAGTCAAATGCTACAAGAAATTCGCCATGTTCCATTAAACTCAACATCTTTTATGTTGTTTGTGGGGAGTATATTCCACAAAAGAAATTCATGTTTTCAGATTCGTTAAAAGAAAAAATCACCAAATTTATCATATTGATACAAGCTCATTGGATAACTCTTACACACCAAAATCTATATGTCATAAATGCCGCAATGTTCTATATAGATTTAACAACCAGGTATTTTCTCGGCCAATAATATGGAGACCCCCAACACACCATACCACCGACTGTTACTTCTGCTTAACGAACTTGAAAGGGTACAACCGAAAGAATAAGGATTCTATTTCATATGCACGTGTAACATCTGTGACTTTACCAGTTCTTATTGAAACAAATTCTGATCATATCATGGAAATTAATGAATTGGGACAAGAAGTGGTAACTGATGAAGATATGCCAGATGAAACATTCGAACACGAAGAAACAGAAAATTTCAGCACAGAAGAATCAGATGTTGAGGAAAATTATATATCGGAAGCCGAAAGATTTAATCAAAACGAATTAAGTGATCTGTGTAGAGACTTAGGACTCTCGAAAGATAGATCAGAGCTTTTAGCATCTAGGTTAAAAGAAAAAAATTGTCTATCCACAGGAACACAAATTTCTGTCTATCGTTCGAGAGAACGTCCATTCAGAAAATATTTTACTAAAATGAATAATCTAGTCTATTGCCATAATATTGAAGGGTTAGTGCGAGAATACGGTATAGAATACACAGCAAGTGATTGGCGACTGTTTATAGATTCTTCAAAAAGAAGCTTAAAAGCTATCTTGTTACATAATGGAAATATTTATGCCCCTTTACCAGTCGCTCATTCTGTTGTATTAGATGAAGAATACCATAATTTTGAGTTGCTATTGCAAAAATTGAATTACGATCAAAACCAGTGAGAACTTTGTGGGGACTTAAAGATATTTACAATATTACTGGGACAGCAGTCTGGAAACACTTCTTATCCGTGCTTTATTTGTGAGTGGAATAGTCGGGCTCGAGATGAGCATTATGTGAGGAAAGACTGGCCGTTGAGACAAGAATTAATTCCAGGTGAAAAAAAAACATCATAGGTCCAAGTTTGATATCAACCAATAAGGTCCTACTTCCACCGTTGCATATCAAACTAGGTATTGCAAAGCAACATGTCAAGGCCATGAGCCGAAACGAAAGTCCTGCTTTCATGCATATTTTTAAAGTGCTACCTAATCTTTCTGAAGCTAAAATAAAAGAGGGCATATTTACTGGACTACAAATAAGAGACCTCCTAAAAAATGATGCATTTGAGAGGAAAATGAATGCTAAAGAAAAAGCAGCATGGCAAAGTTTTAGAGAGGTGACGACTAAATTTCTTGGAAATCATAAAGACCCTAATTACAAAAATATTGTTGGAAATTTAGTACAAAATTATAAAGAAATGGAGTGTTTAATGAGTCTGAAACTGCATTTTCTCCATTCACACCTTGATTGGTTCCCTGAAAATCTCGGAGATTTTAGGAAGAACATGGAGAAAGGATGCACCAAGACTTGAGTGAATTTGAAAAAAGATATCAAGGTGTTTGGGGGATAAACATGTTGGCAGATTATTGCTGGAGCCTGAAGCGAGAATCAAATAAATCTCATAAAAGAAAAGCAAGTCGAAGATCATTTCACGAGAAACGAAAGCGTTCTCGTTTAGAGTAGTACTTCAAACATGCTTTGATAAATACTAAAAGAAGCAAACTCTTATGCTTAATTCATATTAAATACTGACTGCACGATTTCGAAAATCTACTTGGACACTCGAGACTCATTACGAAGTATGAGCCGAATCATTTTTAGTAGTTAACTTACGCATTGAGGTATTATATAAGACAATATGAGAGTATAAGTAGATATAAGGATTACTGTACAAGTAAGTTATTGGGTTCAAAGGCATTGGGTATTAGAGTTTCTTTTTGTCGACAAGGATTAAGTATTGAAGTATACAGATTAAGGGTTACTTGATAACAAGGTTGTTCGACATTAGAATTATTAATTTGAAATGTATTGGGAATTGAGTTATAAAACGAAATTTAAACATAACATAGCGCACAATGTTTCATTTATACCTCAAGAAACACAGTCGGGCTGGACTTTAAATTTACTAGATATATGGAACGAACATCGAGAGTACAAAAATTAGGTCAAATCTTTTTTTAGATTTTAAAAGTCTATTTCACAGTCACAAAACTAGTCAAAATATTTGTATAGTCTATTTTTGATATGAACAATATTTTAAGTTTTACTAATAAGTACCTTTAAACAGTATTAAAACATTTGCTTGCACCAGTCTACCTGCCATTATTTAGCTTATATTTCACATATTAATTCCCTTGTAATGACCGAGCAGCATAAAAGACATTTTTGATTTTGATATATTAACGTAAATGTAAAATGATATGTATAAGATATAATCAATAAAAATGTACCGTAAATTAACCTCTGTATGCTTCGCAAGTGTACGATAAAAACAAAATTAAATTTAACAACGCAAAATGACCATACATATTTTTCAAATAAACATAAACTGATGATGAAATGACCTATAATGACCTCTGAAAGGCGGCTTGAGTCAAACAAACTACGGGTTCGGACTGAGGGACCTCAAAAACATACGCATGAATTTTTTCAGATTTTCTCCACGATTTTTTCTCTATTTGAACTTCAAATGACCTCTGGGAAAAGGCGTAAGGTCAAAGAAACTACGGATTCGGACCCAGGGACCTCAAGAACATACGCATAAATTTTTTCAGATTTTTCCTACGGTTTTTTCTCTATTTGACCTTCAAATGACCTTCAAATGACCTCTGGGAAAAGGCGTAAGGTCAAACAAACTACGGATTCGGACTCAGGGACCTCAAAACCATACGCATGAAATTTTTCAGATTTTTCCTACGGTTTTTTCTCTATTTGACCTTCAAATGACCTAGAATCTGATGTGATGAAGGTTAACCAACCCGCTCATCGTAATCAGTGACCCCAAAAACCCCATATGGACCATACCGCTCCGAGTGTTTTTTTTAGATCAAATGTTGACCTGTGCTATTTTACACTAACAATAGTCTGTTTATTATGCAGCTACAATAAAATTCTGTAGATTATTTCATTAGGAATAATCTACGGATTAGGTATTAGGCATTACCCTAATCGATCATCGATATTCTCGTGTTAAAACACAAACTAACCAATCCACCAACAAATTTCGAATCGAAAGGGGAGTGCGGCAGAGTGATACGCTCTCTCCCAAGCTTTTCGTAACACCTCTAGAAAATATTCTACAATCAGTAAACTGGGAAAGAATTGACCGTGAAAAGCTAAATCACCTCTGCTTCGTCGACATTGTCTTAATAACAGACAAAATGCAAGAAGCACAAACTATGTTGCACATGCTTTAGGAAAAATTGGTTTAAATATCAATCTATCCAAGATTCAGTTTATGACAAATCTTGTATTAAGCGATACTATAAAACTAAATAACGTAGAGATCGAGCAGGTGCACTAATATAAATATCTGGGACATGAAATCAGCATAGGTCGAGATAAACAAACACATGATATTCAGGTCTCTCCGAGGCTGCATATGGCAAATTAGCCTCTGTATTCAAATCTAACTTTCCTATTTGTTTAAAAAGAAATGCAGATGTATACTCCCCGTTCTTACGTATGGAGCCGATACTCTCACAATGACGAAGAAAAACATCAATAAAATATGTGTCATGCAACGAAAGATGGAGAGGCATTACTCTTAGAGATCACATCCCAAATCATATTATCAGGAAGAAAACGAGGGCACAAGACGCGGTCTAATTCATTCTACATCTTAAATAGAACTGGGCCGGGCATGTTACTAGGTTTAAGGATGGGCGATGAACAAAGAGAATTATAGAGTAGCGACCAAGATCTGAAGCCTATCGGAGTAGAGGTAGACCACCAAGTCGGTGAACTGATAATTTGAAAAGAGTGGCTGGAAATTGGGTGCAAGCGGCCCAGAACAGAAAATAGTGGCAAGACTTGAGGGAGGCTTTCGTTCAGCAGTGGACAGTATAAGCTGATGATGACCATTAGCTGAATTGGGCAAATTTTTGAGGCGAATTGGTTTTTCTGGTTGGTCATAGATGCAACGATCTCTAGCTGTAGATTTAGAAAGTTAAAAATAATTTTCAGCTATTTTGTTATCACTTTCTAATTTCTTATTATTTTAAAACTAATCGATAAACTGATTTTCCCATTTGACCACCCGGTACAAATTTTATCAAAGTATTAAATCGTCCTCTGATTATAAAAATTGTTTCTAACAACCAACACCCGCTAATTGGAAGCAACATAAAAAATCCAAATTGCATTATTTACGCTAAAAAACGTCGTTATTACGTGTAATTTATATAATAATATAATTACAATTTTTACTGCAATTTTTTGTTTGTGATCCCACATAATAATTTAATTATTTTATTACATTTTAGAAATATCATGCACACTATAGAATAATAGACACAAATAGAGTTATTTAAAACTTATTATTTTATATGGATTTGTATAGATGCTCTACTGCATAGGTCTAAATATTAAAAAAATAACCGGCCAAGTGCAAGTTTGACTTGCATAATTAGTGTTCCGTACCGTGATTATTAAAGTATTCTATGTCTTAGGCAGAAAATTTTTTGATAGATGTCGCCCTTTTCAAAAAATTCATATAATTTTTAGGAAGTACCAACCTTTAAACGATACATGTCAAAATTTCATGACATTTCGACGATTAGTTGATAAGTTACAGTGGTTTTAGTGACGATACTTTTAATATTTTCAAAATAATGGAAAAAATCGAATTTCGTGTGTTGATTAAACATCGTCTTTTGATGGGAAAAATACCATTCAAACAAAGCAATGGTTTGATAAGTGTTGTACTCTGCCCCTGGAAAATCACTCATCATTTACTGGTATGTTGAATTTAAACCCGGTTGTATCAACACAAATGATGCTGAACGCTCTGGACGCCCAAATGAGGTGGTTACACCGGAAAACATAAAAAAAATATCCACGAAATTGTTTTGGATGACGGTAAAGTGAAATTACTTGAGATAGCCGACACCCTAAAGATATCAAAAGAACGTGATGGTCATATTTTGCGTGAACATTTGGGCATGAGATAGCTCTGTTCGAAATGGGTACCGAGTTTGCTCAAAGTGGACCAAAAACAACAATGTGTTGATGATTCTGAGCTCTGTTTGGACCGATTTAAGCGCAATAAAAAAGATTTTTTCATGCGATATGTGACAATGGATGAAAAATAGATCCACCAGTACCACCGGAATCAAATCGGCAGTTAGTTGAGTGCACAGCAGCCGGTGAAAACCGCTCGAAGCGACCAAAGACACAACAGTCGGTTGGGAAAGTTTTGGCCTCTGTATTTTGGGATGTGCATGGAAGAATTTTCATCGACTATGCTGGGAAGGGAAAAACCATCAATAAAGAATATTATATAAAGCTATTGGTGCGTTTGAAGGCAGAAACCGCAAAGAAAAGGTCCAAATGAACAAGAATCATCAAGATAATGCACCGAGTCGTAAGTCAATGGTTACGATGGCAAAATTGCAAGAAATGAAGTTTGAATTGCTTCCTCATCCACCGTATTCTCCAGATTTGGCCCCCAGCGACTATTATCTATTCGCAGACCTCAAAAAAAGCTTGCGGGAAAGAGATTTCGCTCTAGTGAAGGCCTATTTTGAAGGAATGAAAAACGTTGGACTGATTGTATCGCTCTTTAAGCGTTGATGAATAAAGTCGAATTTTCCAAAAAATGTGTTTTGAATAGCTAGACCAAAAACTTTTCAGCCAAACTAAGAAAATATAAAAAGCCAGAGATCTTTGCAGTAAAAATTAAAAACAAATATGTGCTACCTAAATATTTGTTTAATTATAAACAAACAAAATAAAATTATTTTGTCTCGGCACCTATCCGTTGGTCACTAGTCATCATGATATTACTGACTACACCGAATACGAACTTATATTTCGTAGCTCTTAGTCCCGGTTGAATTTACAACTTTCCACGAAAGAAAACTTCACTATATTATCAAGACAAATAGTTTTTTTTATACCAGATTAATTAGCAAACGTAATGCCCTCGGAATAATTTTCGTTTAATTTATACTTAATCGAGAACATTTCAGAATTTTTTCAAAATTGTTTTTTCTGTATAGAGGGGCCATCGATTTTTTGCCATTTTAAAAAAATAATATGAAGAAAAGTTTTCACGAGTTACATTACATCATATATATTTTTGAACTTTCATTTGACACCCCACTCGATTACCTTGGAAAAAATTTTCTTTTCACTTCCCCCTACAAGTTGACCCCTTAACTCAATATTTAACTTTCAAAACTAGACGGCTCGGATTGGGCCATCAATTCCTATAATTGCACCAAATTTCAAATTTCTGTGTCAAATAGTTTCGGAGAAAGTCGGGTGTGACAGACAGATAGCGTATCATAAAACGTATTTTAATGAAGCTAAACACCAAAAAAGCTTCTGGCACTGACGGAATACCTGCTATAGTAGTTTTCTGTAGACTTTTCAACCTGTCCTACAGAAAGGGAATATTTCATCGCTGCTAGAAATGCGCCACAGTTCAGCCGATACCCAAAAAAGGCAAGAAGACCTAGCCAAACAACTACCCACTAGTCGCACTGTTTTCAATAATATCGAAAGTCATAGAAAAGGCTATCAATTAGCATCTTCGAAAATATCTCATTCATTATTATTAGCTACCATCAATATGGCTTTCGTAAACATAAAACACCAGGAGATCTTCTAACTTATGTAACACATGTTTAGAATAACGCATTCGAACACTGTGGAGAATCTCGGGGTCTTGATATATCCAAGGTATTCGATCGTGTTTTGCTTGATGGATTGTTGGCTAAGCTACGCTCTTCTAGTATGTCTGAAAAGTTCTGTTTATGGCTCTCAAGTTTCCTCAAAGAGCGTTCTTTGGTAGTGGCAATCGATGGGTTTCTTTCTAAGACCTTCATTATCAAGGCCGGTGTGCCCCAGGGCTCCATACTGTCTCCTACTCTCTTTTTCATTTATATTAACGATCTGCTGGAAAAGACCAGGAATCCAATCTATGGCTTTGCAGATGACAGTACGCTTATCTCTTCATTCACTTTGAATACTCGGACATCGGCTATTCATGCAAATATCCGCAGATAGCTGGAGGTTGTTCAACTTACCAAAGACCTGAAAGAAATTCTCTCTTGGGGTGACAGTAACCAGAAATCAATTTAAAAAAGTTAACTTTGCTGAACCCGACATAATTATGTTGGGGTACTCCATTCCTCTAGCATCGTTACTGCTGGGCATTACTTTGGGAGCAAATATGTCTTTGCATGCACATATTGTAAACATAGCAAATAGAGCTTCGCAAAAGCTGGAAATATTATTTCGAACTAGAAAGCTTTACACTCCACAACATGACGAATGACGAAAAAAATGTTAAATACAATAGTTTTAGGGAATGTTAAGGTGCACAGTTTAAAATTATTTTTGATTATATAGGGTACTTCAAAAAAGTGTAGCTGATATAACATTTTTTTTTTTAAGAAACATTCTAATTTATTTTTAAATTCTGAGTAAAATTTTATAACTTTTTTGTTAATAATGTTATATACCTAAACCTAGTAGTTTTTCTACTATTTCAATTTTTTTTTTAAAATACTAGTTTTCAGTTTTGTAAAAGAATGCCAGTAGTGCCATTGTTTCTGAAGGTAAAATACTCATAATTGGTACGAGCGTTCTATAGAGATGAAAAAAAGATATAGGTAAATAAATTTGAGTTAGATGCTACAGGGTGTTCAAAATAAATTTATGCATTTCGACTATTTTAAATTGAAAAATCTCAAATTTTTTGAATGGTACACCCTGTATATTATTATTTTTTCTGATAGATTTTACAAAACCCTCCAACTTTTATTAAGTATGTCATATACCTACTTCTAATAGTCTTCGATTTAATTTGAATTTTTCAATTTTTACCCTTATTTTAATACACTTACGGTATAACATCATAGTTGCCAAGACAAAACAAAAATGTAGGCATTGTCAAATTTTGACATGTCTATTAAGCAAGTAAAAATAGTTTAATTTGTTGTAGTAAGTGACGTATAAAGGTAATGGTTTATGGATTTTCCTAAAAATGCATTAATTGATATGGTTTATATACTGGGCGAGGTGGGAAAAAATTGTCTTTCGGCCGTAAGGCTTTACGGAGTGAAGTACCCTAATAGACGTATACCATCTAGAAAATCTTTTCAGTGCTTAATGAAACGGTTTGATGGTAGTAATAGCGTTGAGTATACGAAAAGAAAAGTAGTAAACCAGAATGCTACCAATGAGGAAAAAGAAATGGAGATTTTACTTCATGTTGAAGAAAATCCCCAGGTCAGCAGCCGTCAACTAGCTGACATATCCCAGTGTACGGCTAATCGCACCACGAGAAAATACAATTATCATCCCTTTCATATGGCATTACACCAGAACTTCAAGACCGTGATTTTGAACGACGAGTAAACTTTTGTACCACCATGAATGGAGCAATAGAGGCCGATCCAAATTTTTTATTCAAAATAATGTTTTCTGAGGAAGCTACTTTTCGCAGTAATGCAGCAGTTAATAGCCATAACCTGATTTATTATTCAACAGTTAATCCATTTTGGGTCAGGGAAGTTCAAAACCAAAACAATTGGTCGCTTAATTTATGGTGTAGAATATTAAATTATCGAATTATTGGTCCATATTTTTTCCGCGAACCGCTTAACGGTCTTAGATATATACATTTTTTGCAAAACGAATTACCCCAGCTTCTTGAAGAAGTTGATAAATTTGAAAGGGAACAAATGTGGCTTCAATAAGACGGAGCTCGTGCTCATTACCACCTTGAACTTCGGGAATTTTTAAACGATCGTTACCCACAAAAATGGATCGGTAGGGATGGATTCATTCAGTGGCCCCCTCGATCATGTGACTTAACACCTTACACTTTTTGTAGAGCTACGTTAAAGATTGTGTTTATGTGAATCTCCCTACAGAACTAGAGTAGATATGGAAAATAGGATACGGGATGCGTGCAGGACAATAACGCCCTTTATACTAAGGAAAGTGAAGGAAAATATAGTAAAACGACTAAACATGTGTATTCAAGTAGACGGGCATATTTTTGAACATTTATATAATATTTAATCATTAGATAAGTTAAACTATATTAAAATTATTATTAACTATTTCTTTTTTGAAGTACCCTGTATTCTCAAAAATAATTTTCAACTGTGCACCTTAACATTCCCTAAAACTATTGTATTTAACATTTTTTCGTCATTCCCGGAACAAATGAGATAATGAACTTTACTCTATCGTACCAAACACGGTCTTGGATATATCAAGAGCAACCGCTCGAGATTCTCAAAAGTGTTCAATTGCGTTGTTCCAAAGATGTGTTATATAAGTTAGAAGATCTCTTGTTAAATCTGAGTTTACGAAAGGTATATTGATGGTCGCTAATAATATTGAATCCTCCAAGGTATTTTAGAAGATGCTGATGATAGCTCTTTCTATGATTTTCGATATTATTGAAAGCAGTGCGACTGGTCGGTAGTTGTTTGGCCGTTTTTGGGTATCAGCTGAACTATGGCGCATTTCTAGCAGGAAAGAAATATATACGAAGAAACCACTCTAATACCCTGCCCACTCCATTAAGCTCTTATATGTTTAACTACAACTAATTACATTTAAAATTTGTTCCTTATTTCAACTATAAACTAAGAAAAATTCTGATATACTGATATTAAAAATATATAATATTTATCGACCCTCAATCCTTTACCCCCTTCTCCTACAGCAATACTGCTCAAAAACTATAAGTTCTATTCCTACCCAGAAATCGACAAATCAATATGTTCGAGAATTATTGGCAGGCAGACAGACCATGGAATGGAACGGATGTGACCATGTAATGTGAACGGTAATGTCCGAGTGTGATTTTTCACGAATACTATACAACAAAGAGTTCCCTTTGGTAAGATAAGTACAAAAACACCCTATTCTTATGCTTCGTTAATTAAAACGCATAAAATAAGATTACAGTATTGCTACAGTAGCGGCAGTCCGACTCGACACCTTTGTTCTCAAGGAGTTCGAGTTTGTAATGATCACAAGACCTGTCGCCATATTCCTGGTATGATGCCCACGAGTTTTTGAAATATTCGAATTCCTTCTTTCAAGAAAAATACTATTCCGTAGAATAAAATGAATTTTACTGATTGGAAGAAAGAAAAAAACGACAAAAGATTTTTTTAAGAAGTTCTTATTAAAACAGACATGTAAAAACAGGGAAAAAGGCAAAAAATATAAGGAAAAAGTACATTTAGCTTCAACGCTTTTTGCCCGTTATTCATTTTTTTTTTATGGGTCTAGCACACGTGCTACAGGGAAGTCCCTAAAGCGCTACAGGAGCGACACGTGTGCGGAGTAAGCGATTCACCTTGTTCTTGAATCTCTATAAATTTTACTCGGTGGGAAACACAGTCCTGGGCAAATTATTCCAAAGGGATGATGTTCTCCATATAAAAGACTGCTTGAAAAGCGTTGTACGAGGAGTAACAAGCTGCACCTCATACGGATGTGAAGTATTAGCGCGACGTGTACTTCTAACATACACCGCTCTGGGAGGAATTAAGCGGGCCACATCTTTCGAACACTTTCCATGAAAATACTTGTAGAATAGGCTCAAGTCGCCAACTCTTCTTCGATGTTCCAACGAATCAAGACCGCCGGATAGTTCCGGGTCTCCAATCAGACGAACAGCTCTTCTCTGAATAGAATCCAACAAATACAGTGTATGTTTGGAAGCGGAGCCCCAAACATGGGAGCAGTATTTCATAGTTGGTCGAATTTGAACTTTGTAAAGAATTAACAGTTGTTGTGGAGTGGAAAGCTTTCTGGTTCGAAATAATATTCCCAACTTTTGACAATCTCTCCTTGCTATACCTGCAACATGTTCATGCCAGGACATATTTGCTCCCAAATTAACGCCCAACAAATTGAGTGAGGATGTTAGAGGAATGGAGTGCCTCGACATAACTATGTCGGGTTCAACAACGTTAAATTTTTTAGAAAAAACTGCCGCCGGGATTTTTGTAGCGTTAAATTCCACTTGGTTACTGTCACTCCAAGATAGAATTTCTTTCAGGTCTTTGTTAAGTTGAATGACTTCCTGCTGTCTGCGGATATTCGTCTGAGTAGCCGATGACCGAGCGTTCAAGGTGAATGAAGAGATAAGTGTACTGTCATCTGCAAATTGGATTCTCGGTCTTTTCTAGCAGATCATTAATATAGATGAGAAAGAGAGTAGGAGACAGTATGGAGCCTTGAGGTACACCGGCGTTGATAGTGAAGGTGTTAGAAAGAAATCCGTCGACTGCCACTCGTAAAAGAACGCTCTCTGAGGAAACATGAGAGCCACAAACAGAACTTTTCAGACATACCATAAGAACGTATCTTAGCCAACAGCCCATCGTGCCAAACACGGTCGAATGCTTTGAATATGTCTAGAGCAACCGCTCGAGATTCTCCAAAGTGTTCAATTGCGTTGTTCCAAATATGTTTTACATAAGTCAGAAGATCTCCTGTTGATCTATTTTTACGAAAGCCATATTGGTGATCACTAATAATGTTGAATCCTTCAAGATATTTTAGAAGATGCTGACTGATAGCCTTTTCCATGACTTTCGATATTATTGAAAGCAGGGCGATTGGTCGGTAGTTATTTGGTAAGGTCTTCTTGCCTTTTTTAGGTATCGGCTGAACTGTGGCACATTTCCAGCAGGAAGGAAATATTCCCTTTCTGTAGGATAGGTTGAAAAGTCTACAGAAAACTGGTGTTAGTTCCCTCGCACAGTTGAGTACTATGGCAGGTATTCCGTCAGCGCCAGAAGCCTTTTTGGTGTCTAGCTTCATCAAAATACGTATTATGATACGCTGTCTGAAGACAATAGCGGGTATCCTTTACTGCACTATGGGAATACTAGGTGGTGTTTTTCCTTGGAAATCGACAGTAGAATGTGAAGCAAAGAGTTCAGCCCACAAGTTCGCTTTCTCACTGAATTTATATTTCTCAACTATTAGAGATATTGTCCGGCAGGAAAAAATATGCACACCTTCAGCTTCGCGCGTATAATGTCAACAATCATGCTCCTTATATTTCAGTGAATCCCAGTAATATGGAGAAAGAGATTGATATCATTTTAAGATGAGATCGTCTTTCTTCTGAACTTAAAAATGAAGTGAACAAACTTTCTGGTCCATTTTATCATTAGTTAAATCTAATATAATAATTTTCATACAACTAATGAATTTTCGTGCCTATATACTACGTATATAAAAAAACACTGAATCTGTGAAACGCAGGCTATATAATCTGTGTGTATTATATAGTTTTTCAATATTAAAACTGACACCTGGTCGATCACATGCTGATAACCATAATTCTGCCCTGAATTCAGAAAAAAAGTGCAAGTGGAATAACATAAACCAATACTTAATAATAAAACATCAACTGTTTTACAAACAAAATGTACCTCTAATAGGAAAATACAATTATCGTAATCTTTATATAATATATTGCATAATAGAAATAAAGAATTATGAATAAATTACCTTTTAGGGTCTTTGGGAAATCTAAAAAACTATCTCCTTTGGAGACGGTACATATATTTTTACAAGCACCAACCACACAACAAAAACTTCCTCTTAACAACTTTTTTATAATTATTTTTAATTATAACGTCAAACGAGTCATTTACTTATTGGAAAATTAATAATAATGAATTTCGGAGCACGTTATAAAAAGATTCTCCTTAAAATCTAGATGTCAACACAACCCACGACCGCTCTGGCAGCCATGTTGTTGATATGACAGGGGACGTATGCGTGATAAAAAACAGGATTTAAAAAGTTTCTTGAGCGTCGCTACTGTGTTTTATGTTTACTGTGGTATTGCGATGGATTTAGGAGAATCAAATAAAATTTTATATATTTTTTTAAAATCAATTCTACCTGTATGTCAACTTCGGATCCTCTGATTGTAAGTTTATCTACTTTGTTTTTTTATTAAATACTAATAAGGGCCCAGGGCTTAATTACACAATTTTTTTTATCATTAAATACGTGAAAGTTTTTGTTCTAAAATTTAATTTTTTGTAAAAGTACATGTTTTTAACTGCCACGTAAGTACATTCATGTATCGGTTTAATTTTTAAGAGAAATTAATTACATTTTTAGTAGTAGTTAGACAGTGCCTATAAAATAATAAGTACAAAATTAGTCCAGGCACATTCCTCTAATTATCCATAATTTTCTAAAAAATAATTGCCGCTTGATTGGTGTAATTACTTCAGTCCCCAATAAAATACAATTAAATAATGATCAAAATTCCTTTTAATGTTAATTAGTTGCTGAAAAAAAAAACACTTTAATTCTTGTTAATAAGTAACATAATTTTTTTTAGTTGTTTAATGGTCCGTTTGTCACGAAAATGTATTTTGTTAGAAGACTCATTTGCCAGTGTTTTTGCTAAATATTAATTGCTTTTGAATAATTGTTCTCCAAAATTTAAAGCCATTGTTCACTAGAAAACGTGTGACTTGAAAGTTTATTGAGGTCCAGGAATGATAGTACGATGAATTTTGTTCATTAATCTAGAAATTGTTATACAGGACAATGGAATTGAACACTTTGAAGAATATTGAACGTTTACACTTGATATATTCAAAGCGACCGTGTTTGACTTGACGGATTGTTGACTAAGCTACGCTCTTATGGGATGTCTGAAAAGTTTTGTTTCCTCAGAGAGCGGTCATTCAACGGATTTCTTTCTAATACTTACACTATCAACGCCGGTGTGCCCCATGGCGTCATACTTTCTCCTACTCTCTTTCTCATTTACATTAACGATCTGCTAGAAAAGGCCTAGAATCCATTCTATAGCTTTGCAGATGACAGTACGCTTATTGCTTCATTCACTTTAAATGCTTGAACATCGGCTACTCGTGCAAATATCCGCAGACAGCAGGACCTCGTTCAAGTTAACAAAGACTTGGAAGAAATCCTATCTTAGAGTGACATTAACCAAGTAGAATTTAATGCATCCAGTTTTTTCTGAAATGTTAACGTTGCTAAACACGGCATAGTTATATCGGGGCACTCCATTCCTATACTATCGTTACTTAGTTTACTGGGCCTTAATTTGGGAGTAAATACGAGGATGGATTGAAAACTTCGCGGCTTCATCAAAAAATAATTATAATATTTTTATTATAGTACTCTCAATAAGTTCATACTTTCTTTGGTGGTCACAGTGCAAAATTTTATTGCTGTTTTTAGGTTAGAACGAGTTTAGTGAGACCAAGTGCAGTGTTTTCGGAAAAAGGTAAAAATTGAACAACCTCAACCAACAATCAAGTACCTGTTTAAAAAAAGATTAACACCAAAGGAGGTTTACGATGATATGAAAACAACACTAGGGGAATCTGCTCCGTCATATACCACTGTGAAAAAATGGGTTGCGGAATTTAAACGTGGACGAGAGAGCATCGAAGATGACCCTCGCTCCGGCCGGCCCACGACATCTACGACTAAAGAAAACATCGGCAAAATGTGTGATCTCATATTAAAAGATCGTAGATTAACTATCAGGGAGATTGCAGATACTACAGGCATCTCGTATGAACGAACACAAAACATCATTGCCAACGAACTCGGATTTTCTAAGGTTTCGCTAGGTGGGTCCCCACGATTTCTCGCGACTGTTTGGAGATGCTTGAGGCTGATCCGCAAGATTTTCTTGACAGGTTTGTGACAATGGACGAAACCTGGGTTCACCACTATACTCCAGAGTCAAAACAACAATCCAAGCAGTGGAAAAAATCTGGTGAACCGACCCCAAAGAATGCGAAGGCAATTCTGTCGGCTGGAAAAGTGATGGCGTCAGTTTTTTGGGATGCTAAAGATATTATTATTGTGGACTACCTTCCGAAAGGCGAAACAATAAACTGGACTTACTATTGCACCCTTTTGCGTCGTTTATGTCAAAAAATTAAAGAGAAACGCCCAGGATTACTGAGAAAGAAAGTTTTATTTCATTAGGATAACACGTCTGTCGAGTCTATGGCTCAAATTCGTGATTGTGGTTTTAAATTGCTGCCCCACTCGGCTTATTCTCCTGATTTGGCACCTTCGGGCTTTCATCTGTTTCCAAACCTAGAAAAACAGGCAGCATCGCGCCGGAATCCGTAATCACCACCTAGCCGGCAAACACCGATGCTCGGACGAACACTTCCGACTCCCCCACCTACAATCTGCGTAGACGCCGACCTATAAAAGAGGGCGACCGCACGTCGGTTTCTCAGTTAGCTTCGAGCGGCAGCATGATTGTGGTTTCGAATTGCTGCCTCGTCCAGCTTATTCTCCTGATTTGGCACCTTCGGACTTTCATCTGTTTCCAAGCCTAAAAAAACACCTCGGTGGCCAGAAATTTTCATCAAATGAAGAAGTCGAAGCTGCAGTTAACCAGTATTTTGAAGACCTTGAGGAATCTTTTTTGGAAAGAAGGTGGAAGAAGCGCATAGAGCTAGGTGGAGTTTACGTCGAAAAATAAAAATATTTTTGTACGTATTTTATTTTGTTTTCTTGACTAGGCCGCGAACTTTTCAATCCATTCTCGTATATCTTGGCATGAACCTGTTTCATACATCGTAAAGAGAGCTTCTCAAAAACTCGACAAGATGTGTTTGACAAATATTTAAAATTAAATGAGCCCAATAAACGAGTTAGGATGTATCATAATTATACGAACGAATGTCATATTTGCAATAAGATTATTATTGACGAATGTGATAAAGTTACAGACCATAATCACCTAACGGGTCTTTAGAAAGGATCAGCCTAGTCAAAATGTAATTTAAAGTTCAAATTACTAAATTATATTCCTACATAACTTAAAAAATTATGATGCTCATTTATTTATCAAAACTTTATGGCAACATAATGGACAATTGAAAGTTATTGTACAGAAGAAGGAAAAATACATTTCATTTGGAAACTATATCAATTGTAGCATTCAAGTTTTAATATCATGTTACTAAACCATTTTTCTTTTCTTAATACATGCAATAATTGTTATCTTAAGTTAAGCAGTGAATTTGAATTTTATTACTTTTTCATATTTAATTGAGCAGTGTAACTCAACTTGTACTAAGCGCATGTGTTTGATTTAATTTATTTCATTTGAATTGAATATGTATAAATTATGATTAGGACGAGCATCCTCCGTCCTTGTCTATGATGTTAAAAGTTCAGCACTCCTAACCCATTTTATACTCCTTAAGTGAACTAGTAAATTTTAAAGATTTCACTTGGACGGAAGGAGAAAGGGTGACAGTACGAGGCTTTTTCTTCCATCATCGAGTGGGTGGCTTTTTCCATCCACGAGTTCGTGGCTTTTTCCGTGCTCGAGTTCGAGGCCTTTTTTGTTCCAGAGATAGCCTACTCATCCTAAAACATTTAGAGTCAAGTGTTGATCCATGCCCAAATGAAAGTCAGGGGGTAGTGTGTGGGGTAATATTTTGATAGGGAACTCACAAGGAAAGACCAAGCAGTTGATCGGAAATCCACAAGGAAAGGCCAAGCAGTAAGTCGGCAAGTATACCAGTTTAAATAATTTAGTTCTTTCCCACAACGTGTGTTCCCGAAGCTGGTTTCACCTGAAGTGAACCTGGGACAAACTTTCAATATCGTACTTTTTTAAAGCCGTTCTTTAAACCCAAAATAAGTGACACAAGAAACTATACAACTTTCATAATTCTAATTCAAAGACTATCTGTGAGCATGTGCACTCTCACCGCAGAAAAGGTTATTTATTTAGTCTATTTAATCTTAAGGGTGGAATAAATGTAAGAACTTTTCTCTGTGTTTGTTAATATACTTTGTTTTGTTTTAGCGTAGTGTTTCACTGAACTCCCGTTCTATTTTACAGGACGTATAAGTTGTACTTTATTCAATTTTTTACCAACAACTAAATCACTCTTCAATATTTTTTCATTTCTTGAGTTTAGATTCCTTTTATTATAAAATGAATGGTGCTCAAAACAGTACAACTAAGCTTAAAACAACTATAGAGATCATTTTCAAAAGGCGTACAAAAATTACCTCTAATCCATATCTCTCCAAAAAAACGGGCTAGCTAAAGTTTTTTTTATCTTTGTTCTCTAAACAAACTCAGTATTAATATGCACTCAATATATTCTCAAAAGTAAGAAGATACTCCAGGGGCAAATGTTTATTTAAATATAACACCAGGTAAAAATACTTCGATAAACAATCAGGTAAGCTAAAAAAACAGTTTTGCATAAGATTTTTTCAATTTTTATGATCTTCATTATCAAAATTATCTGACATTCCAGAAGACTAACAATAACAAGGAATTTTAAAATTTTTCAGTGAAAAGGAAAAGTTCGATTTGATTGGTCAAAAGGGAGTTTTCCTTATAGCTACAGCTAATTATACAAAATTAGGTGAAAATGCATTGCCAGAAAGGGAACAATTTTATAACGATTTAACAGGCGAACATATTACTGAAGATGACTATAATAGGGCAAAAGTTGTGTGTAATTTATTCAACTGTAATTCGATAGGTGAATAGTCTGATATTCATTTAAAATCAGATGTATTGCTTTTAGCAGATTTTTTATTTTTAGAAGAGAGAACTGTTAATTCTGTACAAAGCTCAAGTTCAACCATCGATGGAATACTACTTCCATGTTTGGGGCTCTGCTCCCAAACATACACTGAAATCGTTGGATTGTATTCAGAAGAGCGATTGGAGACTTGTGTTCAATGCTCAAAAAAAAAATGTTGCTTACACTTCGGCAAAATAACATATACTAAAAATTGAAGTCTAATGATAGTGCTTCACCATGAATTAAGCAACAGTATGCCCTAATGCGATATAATACAAGTTACGCTCTTCTTTAGAAGTCCCTCAAAATTAATTCACACGCCTTATATCTAGCATTATAGCAACCTTGATTTCTTAGAATATCAAACAACGGTTGGCAACTGGAGTCTATTCTACGAATATTTTCATAGAAAGTATTTGATGGACGTAGTTCGCTTAATTAATCTCTGAGCGGTGCATGCTAGGAATCCACGACGAGGTTTAGTTTATCACTCTACGTACAATCCTTTCTAAGTAGTCTTTTATATAGAAAACGTCACCCTTTCGAATAATTCATCGGGTACAATATACAGCGATTCAAGACTAACGTGAATTGCTTTTTCCGCACATGCGCTTTTCCTGTAACTCTTTAAGGATTTCCCTGCAGCTCATGTACTATGCTCATAAAAAATAGTGAAGTAAATTGGCCCATAAGATCATGTAATCTAACAAAATATTGATTTTTTTGAGAGGTGTTGAGGATAGAGTTTAAAAAAAACAAATGGGATTAATTAGATTTTAAGATGAAATAGATTCGTACTTGTACAGAATATTGGAAATAGAAAAGGACTGGATATAAAAAAAATAGCTTTAAATAATATGTTTACTATTTAGTATTCAATAAAAATATATTTATAAATACGCCCAATTTTATGAGCCTGTCTTTTCTAAAAATTTCAGAAAATTACCTAATTTTGGTACCAACTCAGTAAAAACCTTCGTTAAGATATTTGGTATTTTAGTAATTCTCACTAGTATCCATACGTATTATGTGTAAAGTGTAGTACATTTAATAAAGGAAAAAATGATTTTTTCCTTTAAATACTGCACTGATTTAGCAATTATTTGATGTAGATCCATAATAACTAGGAAGGAAAATTTTAAGATCACCATGTTTATTGTATTAGAGCTGACAATTGTTTCGAAACACTGTGTCTTCTTCTGAAGCAAGATATAAAATAACTATAAAGTATTTTGCAAGATATATGAGTTACCTGGTTATAAGGGTTAAAGTAATTACCAGTATTCATCTTAATAACTAAAACAACAATAAAAATCAACGAAACATTGCCTTCCGTACCAATAACACGTTAGCTCGACATAATAAAAATAATAAAAGTAAAACAAAAAACAAAATAAAACAGGAGTTTATGAAATATGCTGTGGTACTTGTAATAAAACCTATATAGAAGAAACATGCAGATCTTTTTATAAAATAATAGAGGAACATAAACAAAGTTATAGAATGAAAAATAACATATCTCGCTATGCTAAACATTTAACAGATGAAAATCTAACTTGAATAAAGATTTCAGAATTTTACATAATAAAGAAAAGGAAAATTACTGCATTGTTTAGAGCAGGTAGAGATCAAACAGAAAAAATCCTCAGGTTTATTATTCAATGATTAATTGGACGAAGATAGGTCTCCTTTATTGAATTTGTTTTAGTTATTAAGGTGAATATTGTTAATTAATTTAAACCTTATAATCAGGTAATTTATGTATTTTGTTACATACTTTGTAGTTATTTTACATCTTGCTCCAGAAGAAGACACAGTGTGTCGAAACAATTGTCAGCTCTAATACAATAAACATATGTGGTGATTTTCAATAGTTGTTTGAATTATCGTTCCTAGTGATTTTGGTCTCTTTTTGTCCTTCTTATATGAATTTTCAGGTGGTCTCTATCGAAGTACATAAAAAGCCATCCTTATAAAGCAACTAGTCGTGCCCGCGGCTCCGCTTGCGTGGAATTCATTCACTATTATTGTTACTGCCCATTCCTTATATTACCTAACGTAATAAAATATATCCTGTAAGAGAACATATGTATGAATTAAAAAAAAAAAAACACACACAAACGGATAAGTAGTTCTCTAGTAATAAGCGCACTAACGGACAGACAGAGAGACGTTGCATTTTATATATATTATATTCTTTGCTACATGATATTGTTTCGTATTTAATGGTTTAGGCAGTGTATTGCTAGAGAACGCGCTAGCGGCACACTTTTTTCAGACTTGATTCACTATTATCGTCACTGCTTATTCCTTATGTTACCTAACGTAATAAAATATAGCCTATAAACCTGGCTAGAGAACATATGTATGTTTTAAAAAAAGAAGGACGTAAATCGGATAAGTGGTTCTCCAGTGATAAGCGCAATAACGTACAGACAGACAGAGAGACGTTGCATTTTATATATATATTATAGAAGTAAAAGTCAGATCAGTATTGGTCTTTGTGAGCCACAAGAGAATCATATTCATCGTCTATTTTTGAATCACGTGGGCTACTTGAAAACCATATATCTTATTGATAATTAAATGAGTTGACATCCAACGTATTAAAAGAAAATTAATAACATTTCTTATTTTTTTGTAATTTGATTTTATTTTCTTTTATATGACTTGTTTATAGTCCAGTATGAAGAGGTGTTAAGTAAAAGTCAATACAAGATTTAGACAAAATGCAGGGAAGAATAATTTAATCTGACATTTAATTTATTTCTAATGTCCGTAGGAGTTAAATCTTTTAAAACGAAGTATTTGATATAATAAGATAGGATAATACTACAGATGAATACAGACCTATAAATTAGGAGATATCTAAGCAAAATTAGAAAAAACAAAGACAAAAAAATGCGGATGAAATTAAAAACGGTGTAGAACAAAATAAGAGCTTAAAAGTTTTAACAAAAAAGAACACAATCGGAAGGAAGGCCATATGCAAGATTAACGACATACATGATAATGCAATAACAAACAAAAGAGATATTTTAAAGACCACCGAATTATTTTATCAACAATGATACACTGTATACGATAGGAAAATAAACCAACATACTAAAAATCCTAAATCAGGCGTCAGATAGATCTCAGAGATCATAGAAGAAGAAATCACATCAGCCATGAAGGACATGAAAAATAACAAAGCTCCGGGAGAAGACAATATTGTAATAGAGGCAATTAAATAAGAGGGATAACAAATTATCCAAGCTTTGAAAATGCTATTTAATAAATTCCTCCTGGAAGGAACAATTCCATCGCAATGCAGTAATGCAACTATGCATAAAAAAAGAGATACTTCAGACCTTACAGACTTTCGACTCATTAGCCTCCTGACTCATATATAAGATACTTACCAAACGTCTCATAAGTAAATTTGAGTTTTTTCTTTCAAAGGGTATGAAACAAACGACCATCTGCTTATAGTTAAAGTCCTCCTCGAAAAATGTATAGAATATAATAAGCCTCTGATGCTCATATGCGTTGACTTCGAGAAGGCTTTTGATTCTGTAAAACAGTAGAGACTCTTGGAAGCGCTTGTTAGATGTCGTATTGATTATCGATACTCCAGCGTAATTAAATACATATATGAAAATGCCACTGCTAATGTCAAACACAAATTAACCAATCCACCAGCAAATTTTAAATCGAAAGAGGATTTCGCCAGGGTGATATACTCTCTCCCAAGCTTTTCGTATAACTTTTCAGAAAGTATGCTACAATCAATAAAACTGTGAAAAAATGTGGCTTAACGTTGATGGTGAAAAGTTAAATCACTTTTGTTTCGCCGACGACATTGTCTTAATAACAGATAATATGCAAGAAGCATAAACTATGCTTCACATGCTTCAAGAAGCTTCATGAAGGGTTGGTTTGAAAATCAATCAAGACTCAGTTAAATGACAAATCTTGTATTAAACGATACTACAAAATTGAATAACGTGGAGATCGAGCAAGCACACCGATATAAATACCTAGGATATGAAGTCAGCATAGGACGAGACAACCAAACACATGAAATTCAGCTGAAAATAGATCTCTTCTGGACGGCATATGACAAACTGGGCTAAATATTTAAATCTAATCTGCCAATGTATTTAAAAAGAAAAGTTTTTGACAGATGCGTACTACCCGTTCTTATGTATGGAGCCGATACTCTCACATTGACGAAGAAAAATGGAGCGGTCAATGTTAGGCGTTACTCTTAGTGATCACATCCCAAATCACATTATCAGGAAAAGAACGGGGGTACAAGACGCAGTCAAATTCATTCTACATCTTAAATGGAACTGGGATGGACATGTTACTAGGTTTAAGGATGGACGATAGATAAAAAAAATTATAGTGTGGCAACCAAGATCGAAGTAGAGGTAGACCACCAAGTTGGTAGACTGATGATTTGAAGAGAGTGGCTGGAAACTGGGTACAAGTGGCCCAGAACAGAAAAAATGGCAAGACTTGAGGGAGGCTTTCGTCCAGCGGTGGACAGTATAAACTAATGATGATGACGATGATGATTCTATAACATCTAGCACTTCAATTTTTTAGAAAATGATAATTAAACACAAGTGTCTGAAACTTCACAGAAGGCTATTTGATCCATAATACTTAGTAAATAATTTGGTCATCTTGGCGCCATATCGGTGTCAGATCAAGAACTTTTGTAACGGCTCTCGTATGTCACAAAATTGATGGTGTCTTA
Organism: Pachyrhynchus sulphureomaculatus; assembly: GCA_019049505.1. Classification (NCBI taxonomy): domain Eukaryota; kingdom Metazoa; phylum Arthropoda; class Insecta; order Coleoptera; family Curculionidae; genus Pachyrhynchus; species Pachyrhynchus sulphureomaculatus. The sequence goes on from CM032456.1 coordinate 87,782,882, forward strand.
TTTCCCCAAATATTTTTAAAAATAATTTGAAAAGGTCATGTTCAATTTTTCTTCTCTTTTTACTGTCTTAAAAATAAAAATATAGTGATAATGCATAGCCTCAATTTGAACTACTTTGTATGTATGAGCGCCAGCCCTACATTAGTGACAACTTATATTTAAATTTAATACATATAATAAGCCCACGACGAAATAAGATGCTACCAGGTGTACAAGTATGAAATGCGGATTTTTTTTCTATAAAAACATGTTAAATTCGGAAGAATAATAAAAAGTGCTTTATTCAAAGTATGCTCCATCGCTTGTTATACACTTTTCCCATTTTTCGGACAATTTGTGAATACCACGTCCGTAAAAATCTTCCCCTTTTGCTGCGAACCATTCATCGAGCCATTTTTTCACATCTTCTTACGAACCAAAGCTCTGCTCAGCAAGTGCGTGACCCATCGATGCAAACAAGTGGTAATCGGAAGGAGCCAAGTCTGGTGAGTAAGCCGCATGGGATAGAACTTCCCAGATGAGTGCTTCCAACGTGTCGCGACCTGGTTTTTGCCGTATGTGATGGAGCATTGTCATGAAGAAAAATGAATTTGTGTTGCTTGTTTCGGTATTCTGGCCTTTCTTCAAGCAGCGAAAAGGTTCAAATCGGTCAATTGTTGTTGATAACGTTTAGTATTAACCATTTCCCCAGGTTTTAAAAGCTCATAATAGACCACGCTCCTCCGGTCCCACCAAATACAGAGCATCGTCTTTCTGCCAAAGCGATTCGGTCTTGCGGTCGATGTGGATGGTGCGCTTGGGTCTACCCATGATTTTTTGCGCTTTGGATTCTCAAAATAAATCCACTTTTCATCCCCTGTAAGTATACGATGCAAAAACGACTGCCTTTTGTACCGAGCGAGCAAAATGTCACACGTGTTTTTGCGCTTTTCCATTTGCCTGTCGTTCAACTCATGTGGTACCCATCTACCGGTCTTCTGAATCTTTTCCATCTCTCGTAGCTCGTTGACTAACGCCCAATTGCTCGGCGAGTTGTTTTTTTTTTCATATATCAAGGATTTTCTACAGCTGACGATGTCTTCCTTCTCTCAGCCTTTGATTCCATGCGTTTCTGCCTTCCCAGTCTCCATCTGTTAGACCCCTGTCCTCCATAGCCTCGTCCACATCGTCTCTCCACGATCGTCTGGGTCTTCCTCTTTTTCTTCTCCCTATAGGGCTCCACTCCGTTATTTTCTTTATCCACCTATTATCTTCGCTTCGTCTTATGTGTCCATACCATTTTAATCGTTTTTCTTCAATGGTGTTTATTGCGTTCTCTTTGATGTTCATTCTGCTTCTTATTTCTTCATTTGTTATTCTCTCCATACGTGTCACTCTACAACATCTTCTCCAATACTCCATCTCTACCGCGTTAATTTTAGATTTATTTCTTTTGTTGATCTTCCATGTTTCTGACCCGTATGTCATTAAGCTTTGTATTATTGATTTGTATATGCGTGTTTTGTTTCTCTTTGTAATGTGCTTGTCCCACAGGATCGAATTTAGTTGTTTTTGTGTTTGCGAATCATCTTCGTCCAACAATGCTTGCAATTCCACGTATTTTTTTGGTGGTTTTCCACGCGAATGCTCTTTGTTCGGTATAAATTTGACACAATACTATGCACACACTTTTCCAATTTATCACTCGTGCGCGTCTGACATTTGTTAATGACACAACAAAATGGCGCAGTGTCAAATCTTTATTGCACGTACTTGTACACTTGGTAAGTATTTAGTCACAGCTGAGTGTGTATTGTTGCAATATGCAGCCATTTAAATACTCGTCTCACTGTGCGTCGGTGTCTAAAACTGCCAATAGTAATCTTGTCTTGTCGATTAGTAGCATTTTGCACATTTTTAAAAATTTATTAAAAAAAATACACACGAGAATAAGCCTGAACTATTACGTCATAAAAAAGAATCCACTAATAAGATTTTACCACAATCCTCGTAAAGTCAAAGCCTGCTTGCATAAAACGCAATAAAGCAAAAGAAAAACAAAAAAACAACACTACAGGCACGGCCAACTTCGCAGACAAGACAATACTCTTGAGCTGGCTTTCTTTAACATAATAGCGATATTAAAAAATTCCGAAGATATTACTTTTGATAAAATTCATGTGGGTGGGTTATCACACAGGCCTCGAGGGGATTATTTAGATTTATTTTTTTGGACAATTTGTCAAGCATAATTTCACTTTTTTTTGTAAGACTTGTTTATAGTCCGGTATGGAGAGGTGTTAAGTAAAAGTCAATACAAGGTTAAGTTTAATGGTGGCTATAAATAATTTATATGCCCAGTTTTTATTTTATGCTAAAAGGTTAAAATGTTACGAGAAATTTTAAATAACCATAGATATGAGTACTAAGATTCTTTCTTTTCAACGCTGTATCATAGAAAATATAGCTATCGCTATAGAAAGACAAAAACGTGGAACAAAACGACGTCGCAAAACGAAGCCTTTTTTTACACGTAGAAATCCGTCTTGTGGATCCTGAAGCCGTCTGCGTCACCTTATGGGTGCCCCAGAGTGCTCCAGTTATGTAGGGCTCTCCAGCCTGAGTAGCTGGCATACCCACTAAAACTCCTTGTGAGCTGGGATTGCGACCCTTCACTCCTTTTACATACTGCGATTTTAATTTGTCTAGATGTTTGCGTGTTAATATTCTGATGATTGGAACTAATCTAGCTTTATCATAACTTAGCCTAACTTAAAGCTAAATACTAAACCTAAATTCTCCTTGTTTCAGGGGCGTGTAATGTTATAATAATGTTAGCAGTACTTGATGTTTACATTTTTTTATTTTTCCGATAGGAGCTGCTCACTGTCCGCTATACTACGGCCTTATACTAAATAAGTGGTAGTCTTTAGTCGAGTCTAACGTCAGTCTAATTGTAAAATGTCTGTAGGTCGTAAGTATCGGTTGCCGAGGTTTATGTTGACTCTGAAAGTGTTAGCTATCTCGAGGTTAGGGTGAGCTGTAGCTTTTTCAAAAAAGCGAAGCTGGGCATTACGGGTGAATTCCTTTATGGGTATTTGGAACTCCCTGTGCAACTGGTTGTTGCGGACAAACCCGGGAGCTAGTACTATGGTTTTATTTTGAACTGTCTGGACTTTAGCTCGACGTGCTTTAGACATCTGGCACCAGGCCTGACGGCCGTATGTAAGCCCGGTCCTGATGATCGATTTGTAAATTAACAACTTGTTATTAGATTAGATAATTTACTCCGACGATTCAGGAGCGGGTACAGCTTCCCTAGGAGCTGGTTAGCCTTACGCACGGCCATTGGCACTTGGTACTTCCATACGAACTGTTTGTCGTATAGAAGGCCTAGGTATCTGATGCTGTTGGCCCATCTGAGTCCATTCAGAGAGAGTAGGAGAGGGGCTCTATGGGGATATTTTTCAAAGATTATGGCCTGGGTCTTAGCTGAATTGACCTTAATCGATCTTTGGGGATGTCAAATGTACAGATATTGAACAGGTGTGGAGATAGGGCGGAGCCTTGTGGGACTTCAACTCTTATTCTCTTAACCTTGGATAGGGGTTGCTCAGCGCTGACTTGGAAGGTCCTGTCAGAGAGAAATGATTGGACCAGAGTAGTTAAATGATGAGGGTAGCCGGATCTTATGAGTCTAAGGATTAAGCCTTCGTACCCGACCTTGTCGAAGACAGCTCTGACCCTGTATCCATGGTTGAAACTGCTGGAAATGAATTGAGCTAATTTCGCGGTGTGGTAAATGTGTTTCGGTTGGAAGCCGAATTGTTCATCAGGGATGATGTTGAGTTCGGTGTTTTTGGCTCTGATTTCCTCAAGAATTTTTTTCACCACTTTGCCTAATGTGGATATTAGGCTAATTGATCGGTAGCTGTCGCCCTCGTGGGAAGGAGAGTCAGGTTTCCGAATCATAGCTTAGACGGCGAATGCTTTTTATGATATTAGTGATCTCTAAAAGTTGCGTAGCAGGTAGCTTTTAGAGATTTGACAGAAATTTTATCATGTCCTGGGACTTTTCTGACCAGGCAAGTCTGGATAATGGACTTGATAGTCTGTTGGGTTGTAAAGATCCGCACGGGAAGGAGTGGGGTTTGGTTGAAAGCAAAACGAAGCCTACTGGCTACCGTCGGATCGCTAAAATGCACGTCGTCGAGTTTTCCAGAGATGCTGAGCATTCCCCCCCCCCCCCCCCCCCCCCCACTATCTATAATATATATAAAATGCAACGTCTCTCTGTCTTTCTGACCAGGTTATAGATATATATTTTATTACATCTATAATATATATAAAATGCAACGTCTCTCTGTCTGTCTGTCCGTCCGTTAGTGCGCTTATCACGGGAGAACCACTTATCCGATTTACGTGCTTTTTTTTTTAAACATACATATGTTCTCTGGCCAGGTTATAGGCTATATTTTATTACGTTAGATAACATAAGGAATAAGCAGTTACGATAATAGTGAATCAAGTCGGAAAAAAGTTTGCCTCTAGAGCGTTCTCTTGCAATACACTGTCTAAACCATTAAATATGGAACAATATCATGTAGCAAAGAATATCTGTAATATATATAAAATGCAACGTCTCTCTGTCTGTCTATCTGTCCGTTAGTACGCTTATCACTCGAGAACCACTTATCCGATTTACGTGTTTTTTTTTAATTCATACATATGTTCTCTGGCCAGGTTATATAATAATAATAATAATCTATATAATATACCATATATAAAACGCAACGTCTCTCTGTCTGTCCGTTAGTGTGCTTATCATTCGAGAACCACTCATCTGATTTACGTGATTTTTTTTTTTTAATTCTTAATTTAATATATGTCAAAAAAATTCTATAATATATATAAAACGTAAAGTCTCTCTGTCTGTCTGTCTATCCATTACTGTGCTTAGCACTCAAGAACCACTTATCCGATTTACGTGTTTTTTTTTATAAAATACAAAGGGAATAAACAGAGACAAAATGCTAATATGTAGGAAAAAAGATGGAAGTTTAGCAGTAAGCTTGGTAGAAAGACTGAATAGATGGGGGAATACTTTAAAGGAACACTAAATGGAGATGAAAATGAGTTGAATGAGAAATAGGAAGCAAAATTAATTGAAAGGCAGGAGGGGACAAGCAAACCCTGCAAAGAAGAAATAAGAAAAATCCTCAGAACCCAAAAAAATAAGGCCCCGGGTGGAAATTGTATAACAGCAGAACTGATCAAACCTGGAGGAGTATATCTGGAAAATGAAATATGCCGGTTGGCGCAAGAAATATGGGAAACAGAAAAGATGCCAGTGAGCTGGAGAGAGTCGCTTATTTGTCCAATATACAAAAAAGGAGAAAAAAAACTATATGTGCTAATTATAGACCAATAGGCTTACTGGATGTCGTGTACAAGATAGTAGTGTTGACTATCAAAAACAGACTAGCAGAGAAAGCCGAATCTATTCTGGGAGAGTACCAGTGTGGATTCAGGAAAAATAGATCGGTTACAGACCAGATATTTTCGATTAAGCAAATCCAAGATAATAGCTTAAAAAAAAAAATTATACGTTTGCAAAAGTAGACAAATTTAATTATCTGGGAGTAACAATAACAGAGAGTGGACAAGAAAGGACAGATGTACAAGAAAGAATAGCGAAAAGACAGAGATGTTTGGGGGCAATGAATCCAATATTGAAATCAAAGAATGTATCAAGAAAAGCAAAAGAAAGAATAAATACGACAGTTGTCAGACCCACGGTGACATATGGATGCGAAACATGGAAACTGAATACAAGTGAAAAGGAGACGTTGGAGGTGTGGGAAAGGGAAGCTTTGAGAAGAATTTACGAGGAAAGGAAAGAAGAGGGACTGTGGAGAAGAAGAACAAATTACGAATTAAAATGCCTATATACGAAACCCCTTATAAGCCAAATCATAAGAAGCCAGCGATTAAGATGGTTGGGACACCCGGCAAGGATGAAGGAAGAAAAACAGGCAAAGCAAGCCGTAATAAGAGGAGTGGTTGGAAGACGAGGCAAGGGTAGACCCCGATCTACATGGATTCAGGCAGTAAAGCAAGATCCGCACTGGGAAAAGCTAAAAGGAGATAAAAAGAAGTGGAGACAAGTATGCAACCAAGCCATGGGCCTCTAAGGCCCCTTGAACTATATAATAATATAAACATAACGAATAAGCAGTGACGATAAAGGCGAATCAAGTCCATGCGAGCGGAGCCTCGGGCACAGCTAGTTATTACATATAATACAGTTTCTATTTAAGCGGCATCTCTGAGAAACTCGACGATACACAATTTAACGATCTCTAGGTAGTTAGCTGGATTCGTTTTACGGCAATGTTTTGTTCTACCTGTTTGTCTTTCTGTAAGGATCGCTATATTTTCTGTGGTTGTGTCCTACGCTATGAACTAAGCGATGATTTTTTTTTTTCGATATATGGATAGTTATCAAGTTTATGGGCATAGCACACGTGCTGTAGGGAAATCACTAAAACGCTACAGAAGCGACGCGTGGGTTGGAAAAGCGATTCACGTTGGTCTTGAATCATTCCATAGGGATGAGGTTCTCTATGAAAAATAATTATTGAAAAGAGTTGTACGAGGAATAACAAGCTCAGCCTTATACGGATGTGATGTATTAGCGTGACGAGTCGTCATCCGTTCTTTGATGTTTCAAGGAATCAAGTTTGATCGTTAGTTTTGGGTCTCCAATCAGGCGAACAACTTTCTTCTAAATAGAATCCAACAAATGCAGTGTATGTTTGGAAGCAGAGCCCCAAATATGGGAGTAGTATTCAATTGTTGGTGGAATTTGAACTTTACACAGAATGAACAGTTATTGTGGAGTACTTTACTCTTTCGTATCCGGAATGTTTTATAGTTTCTCAACTCAGTAATGACTATGTTGGGAATGAGGAATCTTTGGCGGCGGAATGGTTAGCGCAAGGCGCGTCAAGTGCAAAAATATAGTGTTTGGTATAGTTGTGTCCAGTCCAGTAATGAACCAATTTCAATGCTTTGGGCTTATCCAACCATAGGTCGTCGATGGTACAGTGAGTGGGGCAGTTTGGACATATTAAGTGATGTTTTGAGTTGCACCAAAGTTGCACTTGCCGTTAACGTCTCGAAATAGGCCCCACTTTGCCAGATTTGTCTTCACTGCGGCAGTCCCAGTTCTAATACGTTTTAGCGTTTTCCAGAGTTTCCAGCTGTAGGAGGCACCATAGGGTGTGTTCGAGGAAATGGTGTCTTGATTTTAGTCTCCGGAGTCCCCATTGGCTTCCGAAGCGAGGGTGGCGCTCATCGCAGGTTTGCTTGAATTTTTCACTAAACTCATGTGTTGCTTTCCGTAATTCTGGGCTATCAAAGCCAGCCGCTCTGTAAAGCTTTTCCAGGGGCGTGGGCGTCATACATGCTGTGGCCAATCTCCACGTTTCATTAAGGCTTATGTGGAACTTCTTAGCGTGTGCTGATCGAGACCACACAGGGCATGCTTATTCGGCTGTGGAGAAACAAAGTGCTTTGGCGGTGGTCCGGATCATCGTTGGTTTGGCGCCCCATTTACTGTTTGTGAGTGTGTTGTGGATCGGGGTGTTGGTTGGTCGTTTGTCCAAACTGTAAAGCTTTCTGGTTTAAAATAATATTCCCAGCTTTTGAGAAGCTCTCCTTGCTTTGCTATGTTATATAGAACGACGTAATTGAACACTTGGAGGTTCTGAAGCGTTTGCCCTTGATATATCCGACCCTATTTGGTTTGACGGATTGTTGTCTAAGCTACGCTGCTATGGTATGTCTGAAAAGTTTAGTTATGGCTCTCGTGTTTGCTTCGAGAGCGTTCTTTATGAATGCCAGTCGACGGATTTCTTTCTAATACATTCACTACCAACGCCGACGTGCGGTCGCCGTCTTTTATAGGTCGGCGTCTACGCAGATTGTAGGTGGAGGGGGGGTCGGAAGTGTTCGTCCGAGCATCGGTGTTAGCCGGCTGGGTGGGTAATTACGGGTTGCGGCGCTATGCTGACTGTTGCCTTCTCGATGTTTTGGTTATTCTTTGGTTTCGCTAGTAGACCCCTTCATGTGGTGGAGATATTCAGCGCATCATCTCGCTTATTTAGCTGTCCATTCTTTTCGATTTCCAAGACTTGTCTGACTATGTGTGTTTTATAATGTGAAATCGAGTCTATTTGTTTAGATACCTCAAAATTGATGTTGTGACCAGTATCATGATGGTGCTGAAAAAAAACTGATGTTTGTTTGTTTTTGATACTTATTTTATGTTCTTGGATACGGGTGGAGATTTTTCTGTTTGTTGGTCCTATGTACAATTTGTGGCAGTCTCCGCATGGGATGCTGTAAACTCCATGGTTTTCCAGTTTGTCTTTGTCCTTTGGGGTTACCCAGGATGTCTACCAGAGTGTTTTGTGGTTTGTATGCCGTCCCTATGTTGTGTTTTTCTTAGGACTCTTCCAAATTGGAATATTCCAATTCCAAATTTCAAAATCCAGATAGTCGATGAGGATTATCCCTTGCGAATCCCAAAAGACAGTCGCCATAACCTTTCCGGCCGAAGGAACGGTCTTCGCCTTTTTTGGTGCAGATTCCCCCTTGGTAACCCATTGTTTAGATTGTTGTTTGGTCTCAGGAGTATAGTAATGTATCCATGTTTCATCCACAGTGACGAAACGACGCTTAAAGTCCTCCGGATTCTTCTGGAACAGCTGCAAACCATCCTTGCAACACTTCACACGATTCCGTTTTTGGTGAAGCGTGAGCAATCGCGGCACCCATCTTGCGGATAGCTTTCTCATGTCCAAATGTTTATGCAAAATATTATGTACCCGTTCAGTCGAGATGCCCACAGCACTAGCAATTTCACGCACCTTAACTCATCCATCACCATATCATGGATTTGATCAATGATTTCTGAAGTCGTAACCTCCACAGGCCGACCAGAACGTTCAGCGTCACTTGTGCCCATATGGCCAGTCCGAAAATTTTGAAACCACTTATAAACTGTTCTAATCGAAGGTGCAGAGTCACCATAATGTTTATCAAGCTTCTCTTTAGTCTCCTGAGGCGTTTGTCTCCTGAGGCGTTTCGCCTTTCATAAAGTAATGTTTAATCATCACACGAAATTCTTTTTCGTCCATTTCTTGAAAATCAACTCTATATCCATTATCAAACCCAAGTTCCAAGCATTATCCAAGTTTTCTAGCCGCTTAGTACCTACAATAATGTTTAAATGGTTAGAATATTGCTTTCTCCAAGCGGTACGCCCAAACAATAGCAACTGACATTTTTTTTGGGTTTAGTACCAAACAGTGTTTTTCGGAGGCACTCACCAAAAGTGCAAGATCCTCGTTAATTTTATTATTACCCTCAATAATTTGTTCAGGCTTAAAAGATAAGTAGATTTGTGAGTCGTTAGCGTAAAGATGTAAATCTGAATATTTAAGATAGGTACAAAGCTGAGATGTATATAGAGTGAAAAACAGAGGCCCTAAGATGGACCCCTGTGGTACACCATTACAGATTTTTATTGGCTTGGACTCTTGTCCATTTAGTTTTACACACTGCAGTCTTCCTGCAAGATAACTCTCAATCATAAGACAAGCCTCACCACTAAACCCAAGATATCTTAGTATAGCAATAAGCAGATGATGATCTAGTCTGTCAAATGCTTTGGAGAAGTCCAGCAGAACAATCACAGTAAGCTCACCACGATCGGTAGCCTCGAAGATGTCATCGGTCACTTTTAGAAGAGCAGTGGTACAGCTGTGATCTTTGAGAAATCCTGACTGTGTTGATGGTAACAAGTTATGGGTTTCGATATATCTACGTATTTGAGCATCTAGGACTGTTTCAAGGATCTTTGACATAGTTGGTAAGATGCTTATGGGTCGCAGGTCTTTTAGTTCACTTGGGTTGGAAGATTTTGGAATCGGGAGGAAAAACGAGCTTTTCCACCGATCAGGAAACGTTTTGGTTTCTATACAACTGTTGACCAGATGCAAAACAATGGGTACAATATATGGACAGCAATTGCGTATTATTTTAATTCCAATGCCGTCAGTACCAATGGCCTCTGATTTTATGGAACTCATTGCCCTTTCAATGTCGTCCATGCTTGCCAAAGTAAAATTAAAATCACCAGCGTCTTTTTTTTTTATTTTGCAAATAAAAATTTAACGTGTCTGCATCTGGATTTTTTGAAGTAGCCGCGTCAATAAAGTACCGGCTAATCTTTCCAACATCGTTTAATGTGGCCGGAATTGTGTTTTTAGGTTTAGAGTAAATGTTTAGATCTCGTAAGACTTTCCAATTGTTTTTTGAGTTTTTAGGTGTTAAGTTGTTAGTAAGGTACTGTTTTTTAGCATTTTCCACTGCAATTGTCACCCGGTTTCGAATTCGTCGGTATGTGTCCCAGTTAGTATGAGTTTTATTTTTTTTTTATACTTATGTAGGGCTTTATTTCGTATGCACATAGCATTTTTTATTTCCTGGGTAAGCCAGGGTGCTTTTCTTTTAGTAATACGAGCTGTTTGTATTGGTGCATGTAAATCAAAAAGTCCGGTAAGATAAGTATTAAATAATTCCAGTTTTACATTAATGTCACGAGTGTAGAATATGTTACGGAACGGAACTGGCAAAAGATCGTTGTGAAAGTGTTGTTTATTAAAATTACGAAAGTTCCTGTAGTTTAAGAAGAAAGGTTTTTGTTTAAATATTTGAAGTTTTAGTTCGCATTTAATTAGTAAGTGATCGGAAATGTTAAGGGTAGGATCCACTACAGCACTTACCTGAAACTCATCGTTTGAACATAAGATAAAATCAATTAGAGTTGCATTGGTTTGACAATATCTAGTAGGCTCATTAATAATTTGTTTTAGACCGTATGACTGCAAAACTGAAAAAAAATTTTGGGTGTATCCCGAGTCTAAGTCCAACCCATTAATATTAAAGTCCCCAAGACATACAAAATTGTCAGATCTCAGTAGATGCTGAGAGACATTTAACTCAAATTCTTCAAGAAATTCATTGAAGTTAGTAAATCCAGGGGGCCTGTAGATTGCCCCTAAGAGGGTCCCAATATTCCCGGCATTGAACTCAACCCATAGTTGTTCAGAATGATTGGCTGCATAACTATTTTCCATTTCGCATTGCAAGGCAGTTCGAATATACAAGACGATACCCCCACCTCTGCCTTGCCCACGATCAAATCTTAGAAGCTTATACCCATTTATGTTGAGTCTTTCATTAACTATCGAGTCAGTTAGCCAGGTCTCTATATATAACACATGGGCTGAAAAGTCCCGGGCCTAATAAAGAAAACATGGTTTTTTTTGGTTCAAAATTAGCTTTATTCATCAACGTAATCTCCATCAAGAGCAACGCAATCATTCCAGCGCCGCTCTAACATTTCAATACCACTTTTGTAGAACGATTTATCTTTTGTCTCAAAATAGGCCTCAGTTTCAGCGATAACCTCTTCATTCGTGCGAAATTTCTTACCGGCGAGCATTTTTTTCAGGTCTGCGAACAGCCAGTAGTCGCTGGGAGCCAAATCTGGCGAATACGGTGGATGTGGGAGCAATTCGAAGTTCAATTCATGTAGTTTTGCCATTGTTTTGATTGACTTGTGACACGGTGCGTTGTCTTGATGAAACAAAATTTTTTTCTTTGCCATTTCGGCCTTCAAACGCTCCAATAACGCTATATAATATTCACTGTTGATGGTATTTCCTTTCTCAAGATAGTCGATGAATATTACACCACGCACATCCCAAAATACCGAGGCCATAACCTTTCCAGCCGATTGTTGTGCTTTCGGGCGCTTTGGACGAGGTTCACCAGTTGCTGTCCACTCAGATGACGATCGTTTTGATTCCGGAGTGAAGTGATGGATCCATGTTTCATCCATTGTCACATATCGACGCAAAAATTCCGGTTTGTTATGTTTAAACATGGCCAAACACTGCTCAGAATCATCAACACGTTCTTGTTTTTGATCAACAGTGAGCAAACGCGGCACCCACTTTGAACAGAGCTTTCTCATAGTCAAATGCTCATGCAATATAAAGCCAACACGTTCTTTTGATATCTTTACGATGTCAGCTAACTCACGCAACTTCACTTTTCGATCATTCAAAACGATTTTATGGATTTTTTTGATGTTTTCTGGTGTTACCGCCTCATTTGGACGTCCACTGCGTTCTGCATCATCGGTGTCTCTACGACCACGTTTGAAGTCAGCAAACCAATGTTTTATTGTTGTTTCTGATGGAGCGGAGTCCCCATAACACTTTTCAAGCCATTGCTTCGCTTGAACGGTATTTTTTCCCATCAAAAAGCAGTGTAAAATTAAAACACGAAATTGTTTTTGATCCATTGTTTTGAAAATAACAAAAGTAGCGTCACTCTTAGCACAATAACTCACAAACTAATGAATAGAATATCATGAAATTTTAACAGCTGTCTTTTGAAGGTTAGTATTAACTGAAAAAAAGGTGACTGCAATAAAACTAGCGCCATCTATGTGTTAGGCCCGGGACTTTTCAGCCCATGTGTTATATACATACACATATTCGAGCGTTCAAAGTGAAAGAAGAAATAAGCCTACTGTCATCTCCAAAGCAGCGCGCGAAAATTTTGGAGGCCTGCTCCTTATTTTTCAAAAAATATTATATAGAAATTTTTATCGTACGAGGTCCTGGCTTTAATACTAAGCTTTTTTATGAACCAATATACATCGAACATTATTTACCATTCGGACACGTCACCGAAAATTAATAAAAGAAACAGTAAAATGATGTATATTGTACAAAAAAAAATGGATATAACACTTTAGATAATTTAATTTTTTATACTCCCTACCTTGTATCGTTTTGGAATAATATCAAGGCTATTATTATCCTAATTCAAATAAAAAAATTAATATCAAAATATAATAGATAGAAACAAAATAAACCCTTTATTTCTTGACTCATTCATATCAATTTACCCCATTTTTACACCCGTTTTATTGTTTCACATTATTATAACAAAAAATATTTTTAGATTATTATTCTTGGCTTTCATATACAAAAATATATTATTATTAATTATTTTTATCCCTCTCATTTGTCATTTTACTAGCAACCTTTATTTTTCTTGTAATAAATTACACACAACGGACACCTGGACGCACATTAACACTAACCCTCAAAAATATAAATGTACGGTAAACAACCACTATTTAAAACCATATTAAGGTAGAAAAACGATTTTTATACCGGGAATCAAAAAAGGCTAGCGGCCGAACATCGTCTGACAGATACCTTTTGAAAATCACAGGGTTTTAAAAAATAACATGTAATTAATGCGAAGTTTGATAAGATAAATGTAGTTCCTTTGATGTACAAGTGCCACTAATAAACTATATAAGTTATGATGAAATTTAATCTTGCTAAATGGCCTATATTAGCTATCTTTGGAGTAAGTTAGAAAAATGAAAATTCGACAAGTACGGGGAGCATTTTAAAACTAATAGCACTATGGGTCGAAATTTTGCGAAATAAATACTTTTGCTTTCTTTTTAATTCTAAAAGTCATTAAAATCTCTTTCAAATAGTTGTAATTTGAAGTTAATTATGCATAAAAAATGATTTTTTTTTAGGCTGCACCCATAAGCAGCACATAGCTCGCGATTTGTGACAATTTGAACAAAATAATACGTAGCCTGAAAAGTTTTTGGTCTCGCTACTTAAAACACATTTTTTTTGCAAAATTCGACCTTATTCATCAACATAGTCTCCTTCAAGAGCGATACGATCAGTCCAACTCTTTTCTAACATTTCTATACCTTTCTTCTAGAAGGATTTGTCTTTGCCTTCAAAATAGGCGTCAGTTTCGGCGATAACTTCATCATTGGAGCCAAATCTCTTTCCCTCGAGCATTTTTTTTGAAATCTACGAATAGATAATAGCCGCTGGGGGCCAAAATCTGGAAAATATGGTGGATGAGGAAGCAATTCGAACTTCAATTCATGCAATTTTGCCATTGTAACCATTGACTTGTGACACGGTGCATTGTCTTCATGAAAGAGCACTTTTTTCTTGTTCATTTGTGGTCCTTTCTTTGCGATTTTTGCCTTCAAACGCACTATGCGCATCCCAAAATACAGAGGCCAAAACCTTCCCAGCCGACTATTGTGTCTTTGGTCGCTTCGGGCGGGTTTTACCGGCTGTTGTCCACTCAGCTGACTGCCAATTTGATTCCGGTGTGTAATGTTGGATCCATGTTTTATTCATTGTCACAGATCACATGAAAAAATTCTTTTTATTGCGCTTAAACAGGTCAAAACAGCGCTCAGAATAATCAACACGGTGTTGTTTTTGGTCCACTGTGAGCAAACGCGGTACCCATTTCGAACAGAGCTTTTTCATGCCCAAATGTTTATGCAAAATATGACCAACACGTTCTTTTGATATCTTTTGGGTGTCAGCTATCTCACGCAATTTCACTTACGGTCATCCAAAACAATTTTGTGGATTTTTTTATGTTTTCCGGTGTAACCACCTCATTTGGGCGTCCAGAGCGTTCAGCATCATTAGTGTCTGTATGAGCGCGTTTAAATTCACCATATCCGTAACAGCTGTCAAGCCATTATTTTGCTTGAATGGTTTTTTTCCCATCAAAAAACAGTGTATCAACAAACAAAATTCGATTTTTCCGTTGTTTTGAAAATATCAAAACTAGCGTCACTAAAACCACTGTAATCGTCCAAATGTCATGAAATTCTGACATGTATCATTTGAAGGTTAGTACTTCCTAGAAATCATATGGCCTTTTTGAAAAGGGCGACATCTACGTGTCAGACCAAACACTTTTTAGCCTACCTGTTATGTAGTAAAAAATCTTGATAACGGTAGAAAAGTAGATTATATATACCCATAAGAAATATATTATTCTCTTGATTAAACAAAAAAGAATTAATGAATTATTTTAAATTAAATTTAAAAAACTATAAAAGTCTATACATACAGTCGGTCAAGTAGGAATGTGTCGCGCATTGTTCGTTAAAAAATGTATTTATTTGAAAGTTTTTTACATCATTCGAGAGCAAAGGGTTGCCACTAAAATGTTAATGATTCGGTAGTTCGTCCAGTCCCCATCAGCATTGATTATCGCCTGACATCTTCAGGGCAAAATTTCCACGCGTATTCTTGAGGCAAAGATATCCAAATTGTCCGAATTTGCCGTGACAGCTGCTTCACTGTAAACACTTTTTTACTACGAAGCTTCTGCTTGATGTATGACCACACGTTGTCGATTTCCATGTTTGGGGTCGTTATCCTCTTGAAGCATTCACTCGTCATATTTATCGACAAACCACTGTTTGGCAGTCGGTACTAATGCCTTCTTACAAATCTGGAGCATTTTTCCGGCGTTTAAATTGTAAATGTAAAGATGAATAGTCTTCCAAAACATTTTCACCCCATCTTCACGGGGTGTTTCAGGGTGTGATGGTGTAATACCGTAACCCCAAATGAAACTATTTCTCTGTGCGTTTTTCGCAGCAATGGTTCCTCGATTGTATTCCCCCACTTCAAATCGTTAGTCCGGAGATGAGTGCAAATTGTTTCATACGATACGAGGGCTACATTTTAAGTTTTTACAAAAATAATAAAAGAAAAAAAATTGTTACAAATCGTTTTATTGTTTCTCAAAATTTTAGGGTGTATACCCTTTTGCATGCGTTCGATCCAATTCTCGAAACGGATTCAACAGCTTCTTAAGATGATGAAAATTGCTATCCACGCATTATTTTTTGACATTGGGGAACAAGAAGAAATCGTTAATCGATAAATCATGTGAATACGGGCAATGAGACATGAATTCGATGTTTTTCTCCGTCTAATAATCAACTGTTTGACGTGCTGTATGAGAGCTGGCATTCTCATGATGAAGAATGATGCGACGTTTTCGGTTGTTTTTCCTGATTTCATCGATGACTTCTGGCAAACAAATTATTGTATACCATTCAGAATGAACTGTTCTTTGATCCTCTAAAGCAACGCAACATGTCCAGCATAACCAAAGAAACAAGCGATGATTTTCTTGGAAACGCTTCGCGAACAAACCACTTTTGATGGATTCGGTTCATCTTCGAACACCCAAACAGTTAATTGTTGCTTAGTTACCGGCTCGTATGAATATATACAAGTTTCGTCTCCTGTTACGATGTTGTATACGGATTTTGCACGTCCTCGGTCGAATTTTTTGAGCATTTCCTTACACCAATTGACACGAGCAGGTTTTTGAGTTTCGATCAAATTATGCGGAATCCATCGGGATCAGATCTTTTTCCCAGCTAAATATTCATGAAAAATTGAATGTACATTCGATATGCCTAAGGAAGCCTTTATCTCACTGTAAGTCACATGCCGACCCTCTTCAATCACGTTGCGCACAGCATTGATGTTTTTTCGGGAAACAACTGATTTTGGTCGACCTTTACGAAATTCATCGCTGACGGAAGCACGACCATGACGAAATTCTGCAAACCAATTGTAAACAGTCTTTTCTGATGGTGATTCATTACCAAAAGTTGAACGAAGTGATTGTTGTTGAGTTAGGCCTTTACTAAGAACGTAAAAAATCATCCAACGAAAACCATCACGTGAAATTTCCATTTTTTCACAAAACTGTTTTTTTTTTAAACGCTCATTGTAAACAAACTACTCGGCCAATTTCTGAGCTGCCACTGTTTTAATAATAACAAATGTCAGTACCACATATGTTCGACAATGTAATATTTAATCATAAATAAGGTTAGAAATGAATGAATATTTTTCGACAAAGCATTGTTTCAAGGAGTCCCGACAATAACCTAAAAAAGAGAATTTATTTTACAGACTACAAAATATAGGCAATACGTTCTTACTTGACTGACTGTACAAATATTAATAAATACTATTCAAATGTTCGTCTTTATCACTACTTTTAAAATCGTTACTTTATTATCCGATGAAAATGTTTGCTCTAAGGCCTAAGGTATTTTTTTTATTAATTAATAAGTGTTACACCCTGTACCTGCATGTTAAATAACCACTTCTAATGGCTGCTTCTTCAACATATTGGAAAAAAATACATTTAACCATGAAACACGTTTTCTAATCTAAGTTCAAGGTATAGGTAATTATCGATAGTAATCGAAAAGATAATCGATAATCGGTAAAATTTAGTTTTATCGTGATTCACGGTTCCATCATGTCCATGATATAACTTTAAACGAGCCAAATTAAGGATCGACTTATTATTTTTTTAATAATTTTGCTTTATATCGGATATTACTGTTATGGCCCCTACACACGATCAAGTAAGTTGGTCCAACTTGGTTTGTCAAGCCAGTTGGTCAAATAAGTTTGATGGTGTGGGTGCGAAATTGGTGAGTTGGATGGTTTGACGATGAGTTGAATGTTTTTCTGGATTCGTCAGAAAAGTTGTTGGAAGATTGATGGCCTGACAAGTAAGTATGATCGTATAGGACGTTATCCAGTCTTCAAACCTCCCAACTACACCACTCGAATGGCCACACTATGCTATGGTCAGGCCTGTGGTAATTCGGGGTACTGTTTGTAGTTTTACAAGCATCATTTTCACATATGTTTTTAATGATGAAACAAAATTTGTTTTTAATTTGAAGATATTTTGTTGTTTTAGTTTTTTATTTGTTCATAGTTAACTTTGCTTGAATTACTCAGGTACAGTCTAGTGCATGCCATTGGTCTTTTCATGTTATCTAAACTATAAGTATCTTCGTCCAACCTCATATAGTTATGCCAATTTTAGGGCTCATACCCGATTCGTTCAATAAATTAATGTGGCAATAACGTGCTCTTTTAAATAACCACTCTTTGCTCTGTTTAATTTCCTTTTAACCTTCTTCTCTTTCAGTAACAGTTCATACTAATATGATAAGTGGTTTATATCCATCGTGGAAGTCAATAAAAACAACAAATAAATATACAACAATAAATCACAATCTTCGGCTAGTCCACACTTCACTGGCAACCAGAGCACAGTGATGAGAAGTTTGTCCGTCTGTCTATTTTACTTGAATGTGTCGGCTCAACTTGTACCGTCAAACTCATTTGTCCAACTTGCATGATCTGATAAAAATAATTAAATTAGATCTGATAAAAATAATTAAATTTTTTGTCTGTTACTTCGATGGGGTATGTGTAAAAATAATATTTTCACATCAACGCAACTGGCGAGTCGTCACTTTTCTTAAATTAAGTTCCTATACTTATTTCATAACTCGGCATTCTTCTAAGTGACACATACATGTTTGGAACAACGCAATTGAACACTTTGGAGAATCCCGAGCGGTTACACTTGTTATATCCCAGGCATTCGACCGTGTTTGGCAGGATGGATTGTTGGCTAAGCTACGCTCTTACAGCATGTCTTTTCAGAGTTCCGTTTATGGCTTTCATATTTCCTCAGAGAGCGTTCTTTACCAGTCTTTCTAAACCTTCATTTTCATTACCGGTATACCCCAAGGCTCTATACTGTCTCTTAATCTCTTTCTCATTTACATTAACGATATCCTGGAAAGGACCAGGAATCCAATCTACAGCTTTACAAATGATAGTACGCTTATTTCTTTGTTCACTTTGAATGCTCGAACATCTACTATTCATGCAAATTTCCTCAGACAGCAGAAAGTTGTTCAACTTAGAAAAACTTGGAAGAAATTTGATCTTGGGGTGACATTAATCAACTAGAATTTAACGCTACAATATCTCAGGTGGTAGTTTTCTCTAAAAAAGTTAACGTTGCCGAACCTGACATAGTTATATCGGGGAATTCCATTTCTCTAGCATCGTCTCTCAATTCGGGAGCAAATATGTTTGGGCAAGAACATGTTGCAAGCAAAGAGAGCTTCTCAAAAGCGAAGAATATTATAATTAGACAGCTTTACACTCCATAACAACTGTTAATTCTGTAAAAAGCTCAAATTCGACCAACGATGAAGTACTGCTCCCATGTTTGGGGTCCTGCTCCCAAATATACACAGCATTTGTTGGATTCTATTCAGAAGAGAGTTGCTCGTCTGACTGGATATCCAGATCTGACCAGCAACCTTGAATTCTTGGAACATCGAAGAAAAAACCAACTTTTTTTTCTTATATTAACAATCAGCTGCAAAGGGCCAAGAGTTTAATGTACAGTTTTGCCGAAGGTAGGACGCTCGATGCTTCATTTACTTAGAACATTCGAGCAATAGCTACCTATGCAAGACCTGAAGGAAATTCTATCTTAGAATGGCTGTAACCAAGTTGAATTTAATGCTACATAAACTCAAGCAGCAGTTTTTTTCACATAGAATAATAGAATAAAACTGATTTTTTGACTTTAATTTTCTACATAGTTTCCTTCAAAAGCGATGTACTGATTCCAGCGATCTTCCAACATTTTGATACCTTTCATATAGCACGATTTTTCGAGCTTTCTAAATCAGTTTCCCATTCGATTCCTTCGTTTGAGCCAAATCCCTCCCTGGAGCAACTTTTTCAAATTTGCAAAGAAGTAATAACCGCTGGAGGCCAGATCTGGTTAATAAGGCGAATGAGGAAGTAGTTCATAGCCTAATTGGTCCAATTTTACCACCGATTTTATGGAATTATGCGCTAGTGCATTATCATAATGAAACAACACTCTTTCTTAGCTAAATGCGGCTTTTTTTTTGATTTCACCATTCAAACGGTCCAATAAACTATAAAGCCTTACTAGTCTCCGGTGATTATTAGCACCTGCTCAAGATAGTCGATCAGTATTGTTCCATGCTCATCCTAACAAATACTTGCCAAGACATTTTCAGCTGATGTTTGTGTTTTTGGACGCTTCGGTCGACTTTCATGCGGTTCCAGCCACTCTGCAGACTGCCTGTTGGATTCAAGAATGTAGTGGTGAATAAATGTTTCGGTTATAGTTACGAATTGACCCAGAAACTTCTTTGCATTATGCCGAGATAGTGCCCAACAGCTTTTTGAATCTTTAACAAGTTGCTGTTTTTGAACAATCGTGAGAGGACGCGGCACCCATCGAGCATATAGCTTTTTCATATGAAAATAGTCATGTAAACTCTGCCTTACGCGTTCTGTTGATATCTTGACGATGTCAGTTATCTCTTTCACTTTCACTGCTCAGTCACTCAGCACAATATGGTGGAGTTTCTTGAATTTTTTGGAGTAACTGCCTCATTTAGATATCCAGAACGTGGTTCATCATTGATGCTTGTACGACCACATTTAAGTTCACTAAACCATCGATTTATAATTACTTTAAACGGAGAAGATGTGTCATAACACTTCTCAATATATTCTTGTGTTCTGGCTGTATTTTCTTCCATCAATAGTGCTTAATCAATATTCTTTTTGTTCCATCGTTTTGCAAAAATCAAAAGTAGCGCCACTTAAACAGCTGTAACTCGTAAACTAATAGACAAAATGTCATGAAAATTTTACACGAATATTCTGAGAGTTGACACTGACACCACTGAAAATCATATGATTTTTTGTTATTGTAAAGCAACTGAAAATAGACAGAAGTCCATATTTCAGCAATTTATTAGCTGTTCTCTTGTTCGGCAAATCCATGCTGAGACGGGTTTCGCCGTATCACGGCTCGTCAGTCAGGCTAGGACTGACAAACACGAGAACAGAATCTACTGGTACTTATCCCAGAAGTTACGGAGTACGATGGTAGGATACAACGAATTGTATTAACTACGCATACCTATTACTCCTTCGAAAGCTGACACAGCAGCTGCTGAAATATGGACTTCTGTCTATTTTCAGTTGCTTTACAATAACTATATATGCCGAGAGAGCTACCTGCTTTTAAGAGTTGACTGTGTCAACCATTCTGTCGGCTCGAAAGCTGCTGTGTTAGCTTTCGAAGGAGTAATATGTATGCGTACTTAATACAATTCGTTGTATCCTGCCATTATTTTTTTTTTGTTTGTGCCGCCATCTCTCGGAAAGTCTTGGGACTTTTCACCCCATGTGAGTATACACGGTTTAATGAAATTAGAGATACTTTTAATTAGTTAATTTTAACAAATAACTGATCCAGCAAAACTAATTTATTATGTCAAAATATTTTCTTTCTTTAAAACTTATAACTTTCTTTAAAACTTTAAATAAAGACTGTCTGTAAATTAAACTAAAAAAAAAACTTTAAAAATGCAGTGTTGGTATCACCACGGTTTGCCGGTTATGAATATTGATAAAATCCAATATACCTATATTGGATACACGGCTTAAAAGGAGATTTCAATCAAGCATCAAAACCCACTCGAGTTCATGAAAAACGTGGTTTCCATCGACAATTAAAGCTACTGCTGAACTTGCTCGATATCGGCAATTACTCTGAATATCTCCGGATTCCTATTAAATCGATCTGTGTAAAGCAGGTACGAGTAGCAAATGATAGGTTACAGGCTCGGAAGTTAAAATGTTACTAGCATAATTCCATCTAACTGTAGTGGCAATCAAAATGTGTAAATTATTCTCTGCAGCGCGGTGTGTGTATGTAATTTTCGATATCTCGTTGTGCCTAGTACTCGATCACGCCACGGAATCTTGTTATGTGATCAATTTCTGGCTCGATTACCCTCGCTATACCTCAACGGATTACAAATGTATTTACTGAAACTGCAAATTCTATTTAATCATTACCATTTTCTTGTACGATTCAATTTGCTTGATTCAACAAAGCGTATCTGGTTTGGAAGTGATAAAATATTGCGGTGAGATGCGAAAAATGCCTGGCTTTAATTTTTTTTAACGTGCCAAATTTCTCTATTGAACGTTTACAGTATTATT
>CM032456.1:87809795-87874795 GCA_019049505.1 Pachyrhynchus sulphureomaculatus
GAGAAAGCTATTCACAAGATGGGTGCCGCCTTTGCTAACATTGGAATAAAAACTCACTCGATAGAAACTTTCTAAACAACATTTGGATTGTTTCACAAAGAATAAAAGGATAAAGCTGATTTTGTGTGTCGATTTATAACTATGGATGAGACTTGAGTTTACTAGTATGATCCTGAACTGCGACAACAAACCGCACGGTGGACTGAGCCCGGTTGTTCAGCTCCAAAGCAGCCGAAGTGGTTAAAGTCGTCCACAACAGTTATGGCATCAGTTTTCTGGGATTCAAAAGGAATCTTGTTAATTGATTACCTTTAAACCGGTAAAATAATCACAGATGAATATTACTGCAACCTTTTGGACCAGCTGGATGAGAAAATTCGTAAGAAAAGGCCCGGTTTGCAGAAGAAAAATATCATTTTTCATCATGACAATGTACTTGCTCATAGTGATGCTTTGGTAACAGCAAGAGTTGTTGGATTAAAGTATGATTAGTTGGAACATCCACCCTATTCGTCAGATCTGGCTCCGTCTGACTTCCATCTGTTCCCAAACCTCAAAAGATTTATATGTGGGAAGCGTTTTTCAACAAATAGTAGGTGGGTATGTTATAGGGCTTCCGGAAAACCACTTCAAAGATGGGGGTAAATGAATTGGAAAATCGACTCATTAATTCATATTGTTTCATTTCCGCTTTCAAAACTTATTGACTGACCTATATACTACTATGATCAAAAAATAGTAAGACTTTTGAAAAACGAGTTATTTATTTTTCCAAATTTATTTCGTCCCCTTCAAAGTAATCCCCCTTGGATACAATGCATTTATGCCAACGTTTTTTTCAGTCTTCTAAACAGTTGTCGAATTCGATTTTTGGAATGGCCTTTAAAGCCTTTTTCGATTTGGTTTTAATCTTCTCAATCGACTCAAAACGATGTCCTCGAAGCGGTTTTTTTGAGTTTAGGGAATAGCCAGAAGCCGGACGGAGCTAAATCAGGCGAATAGAGCGATTGCGGAATGATATGAGTTGAATTTTTGATGAAAAAGTCGCGAAGAATCAATGCTGTGTGAGAAGGCGCATTATCGTGATGAAAAAACCAAGACTTATCGGCCCATAATTCCTGCCATTTCGAACGTTTGGGAAGCCGAAAAACCATTTTTAAAACAAAATTTAATGCAACTTCTTTGTTGAATTTTTTCACTCATGTTAAAAATCGAAAAACGCACTTTTGTTGTTGAACGAATGCAAGCGAATCTTATTTAATACTGAAGCTATGGTCTTAAAATTTGACACAGATGACAGTTAAGGTCCTACCAACCTAACGAAAAAAAAATTAATCAATATATGTATATATGTATATATGTATATAGGTATATAGGTATATAGGTACAATAAATTAAAAGCTACATAACCAAGCTACTGTTTTCATAGAACCTTTATTTCCAAGAATTTCTACTAATCAAGTATATATATATATATATATATATATATATATATATATATATATATATATATATATATATATATATATATATATATATATATATATATATATATATATATATATATATATATATATATATATATATATATATATATATATATATATATATATATATATATATATATATATATATATATATATATATATATATATATATAAAACACATTTACGAACATTTGAAACAGCAAACATACAGATTACCCAGAAAGATACAAAAGGGCGTTGATCGCATCGCTTATCAACGTTGTCTTCCTTATTAAAGCAACAACTTCAGCATACTAAATACGTGTCAAGTTTTCTAGGTTACGAAGACATGACGACAAAATTACGAATTAACTGCGTTTTAAAACATCCTGCCTCATCTGCTCTGAGAAGGATGCAAATTATCCCACTAGCATGATATCCCACAATTAAATCGTTTCATAGAAAAACCATTAATAGCTTGTACAGGTATTTTAAAAAATACTAACCTATTACTTGCATCCTTTTTTAATTCAATGTAGATGTGAAGGATGGTAGATATTTTTCCGGTGACCTGTTTTAAAATTAAAGGTAGTTTGTGGTTAAAAGCAGAAGGTCGTCTGTTTTTTTTAAATATTAAAAAAATCGTCCAAGAGATTATAAATTGAAATTGGTTCTGTATTTAAGTAATATTTGGTTTTGCTTTTAAAAAGTCTAGACAGATTCTAATCATGCAATTATTTTTTTAAACACAACTTTTGGCAATTATGTTCAGTTAGTTGCAACAAAAGGTACTATGGATTGTTTCAACGATGAGCTAAGAATATTTCTCAAAAATTATTTCGGGGCAACGTGTTAATATTTTTTTAATTATTGCCTTGAACTTTCTGGTTCAGTTGTATACTTAATTTCGTTCTAACACAAAAAAATCCTTTACATAATTCTAAATTTTAAGATATTAATATTTCTGGCCAGTCAATAAGTTTTGAAAGCGGAAATGAAAAAAGATGAATTAATGAGTCGAAATACATTTATTCTTAAGTATAATCTCCCTTACGCTTAATACATTTTTGCCAGAGATTTTCCAATTCATTTATCCCATCTCTGAGTAGTTTTCGGGAAGACCTTCAAAACACCCATCTACGGATGCTATCACCTCATGACTTAGAAATCTTTTAAGGTTTTGGAACAGATGTTAGACATTGGAATCAAGGCTTTGTTTAGTTTTTCCTTCATTTCTTCGAAGGATTTCGCCTGCTGCTGTTACCGCCAAGTCATCTGCATAGAGTAGTGCTTTGTGGATCGGGGTGTTGGTTGGCCGTTTGTGTATACGTTGAATAAAATTAGCGCCCAGTAACTTCCCTGGGCCATGCCGTTCTTTTGGATCCTCCAGCGACTTTTCTTGCCTTCGAGAGTGACATAAAATTGTCTATTTTCTAGCAGTGACTCTACTACTATTCTTACAAGCTGGAAATCCTTGCTGATTTCGTATACTTTCAGAAATAACTAATAATATTAACTACTATATAAGGTAGGTGCGACAATCTGTTATGATTTATTCAAGATGCGTCAATCATAAAATATTACTGCCAAAATTAGAAAGATGAAAGTCGTATCTTTCTTCGCGTTTTGTCAGCAGGTAACCTCAAGCCAATTGAAACTTACATTTGGAGTATCGGAGGATACAATCCTCAATACTATCCATTTTAAATATTAATTACATAACAACTATTAAAACCGAGAAAAAGTTTATATTGTTTGCAGACGACTTTATAATACTTTCGGATAGTAAATATTCAATAGAGCCCGAATGCAATATTAAGGGTGAGCGCTAAGGTAAAACAGTGGTCCGAATATCTGTTAATATTACACAAACAAATATACTTATTATCAAATGTTTCCTTAATGAAAAATCCCAGAGGAAAGGTACCGTATCACAGAAATGTGTAGAATAAATGTTGGTAATGTATAAACCTGAACTAAAAACTAAGTAAAGTATAGTAAGAGTAGGAAAATGTTTAAGCATCTTTCGCTACGTACTAAAATGATCTGTGGTGTTAAAAAGTTCAGAAAGCAAGTGAAGACTCTTAGTAGTAATCCAAGCTTATTTTATCATTAATATATTTTTTAACATAATTTACACTGCACTTTAGTGGCAGTTGCAGTGCAGTTCTTCACTTTTACAAAAGCTTAACTACGAGAGTGGATTAACAAATTTCAAAAAAGCTTTTGTTGACTCCAGACTATAAACGTATGACGAAGGAAATAGTGTTTGGAAGGTTGCAACGTAATCCGAAGGACTTCTGGTGTCGTTTTGTGGCTGTTGGCGAAACGTAGATTCACCATAACATCTCGGAGACAAGATGGCAGTCACAACAGTAAAATTAAAAAAAAAAAAACTATCATACATAAAAAATATATTTGATAAAGCACAGATAGATGGTGACTTTGAGTGATAAATACAGTTTGGTATTCTTAAAGTCGGTTGATCATCTAGCTGAATTACAGGTTGAAATAAATACCTCTCATTTCTGTTAACAGACAAATAGTGTGTCTTTGGTAAATTTCTTGACAATATTTGCAAAACAGTGAAGAGGTGTGTATGCTAAATTCCAGTTAATGCAGTGATATATTTCATTAGCCAAATTGTTTGCTTAAGTAATTTTGGAGAATGCAAATTTAAATCAAAAGGTGGCTTAAATACATAGTGACTTATTTTTTCTCTATTACAAGCAGCTATTTTTTTTTTGTAAATTTATGTTTCTTCTCCATAAATCATTATATATACATAACAAGCCTCTTATTCATGATAATGGCAATTAATTTTTAAATTAGAAAATATCTTGGACACAAAATTTTGTCCTGAGTATTCTTCTATTATTTTTTTAAGCTCTAGTAACAAAACACTTTAACCTTTGATGAGCAACTAATTTGTTTACCATACTTTTTTAAAATATAATTATCTCTTTAACTCAAAGACATAAGCAAAACTGTTTGTTTGTTTTTTTTTAAATTTGTATAATAAATATATTAAAATTCAAGGGTGCGTATAAAATTTAAAGTTGTTTTACTACTTTTGTCAAAGGATTGTAGCTAAACATTTGATTGTGTATTATTAGGCAATATCCTATTGTTTTAGCTGGAATTTTTTCCTTTGTTTCGAATTCAGTCCTCATTGTTACGGACTACTCTGTAATAAATGTCGTTGCTGAAAGGTGTGGCAGTTAGTTTTATCGGATGGCAACTGTCTTTTTTAAAATTTCCAGGGAATCATCATGATTGACTATTTAGAAAAGGGTTAAACAGTGACTGGTTCTTATTTTGCAACGTTACTGGATCGTTTTCATAGTAAGCGACCAAGATTAGCGTGCAAAAAATCCTCCTTCACCAGAACAATATGTCTGCTCACACATCGGCCGTTGCAATGGCAAAAGTGCACGATTAGGGTGTCGAAATTGTTTCCCACCAACCCTATTCCTTAGACTTGGCCTTAAGGAACTTTTTTTTCTTAACCTCAAAAATTGGTTTGGTTGGAAGGAATTTTCATCGAA
Organism: Pachyrhynchus sulphureomaculatus; assembly: GCA_019049505.1. NCBI lineage: Eukaryota > Metazoa > Arthropoda > Insecta > Coleoptera > Curculionidae > Pachyrhynchus > Pachyrhynchus sulphureomaculatus. The sequence continues at coordinate 87,814,810 of CM032456.1, forward strand.
TAAAGAGATTATCTGTGCTGTAAATGAATATTATGTACAGTTCAAAGTATTTTTTTTTAAAGAAAATAAAAAAATTAAATTTCGCCATGTGAGGTTGAAAAAAGTTATTTACCTTGTTATTTACAAAACTTCAATCCACCTTCGTAATTGTGTTCCAGTTTTAAAGTATTAGCATAGACGAATACAACTGATATAGACATGAAACTCAAACATCCGTGAAAAGTCACTAGAAGGTGTAAGAACTTCAAATGCTATTTTATTAGCGCATTTTGTGGTGAATACTACATACTATTCAAATATGGGTCCCGTTGTTGTAAAAAGTTTACCTCCGTCTTTAGCACCAACTTTTGGTTATTTAATATTCATATGAAGTATATAGATTCATAGAAATATTTACTTCATCTATAGTACTAGTTTGCACCAGACCTTCTTAGTAGCAGTTAATCAATTAATTTAACTCACCTTTTCTCCTCATTGTTTTCAATTTGTTATTTGATATGTCTGATATGTTGTAAAATTTAATCTGTCTCTTTTAAAAGACATATTTTTCAGCTGTTTTAATATCTACTACTTGTTTTATAGTGCAGTAAAACAAGGTCAAAATAATGATAAGTTAGGCATAGTTTAGGTACAGCAATATTATGATTTTATCCTTTCTGGGGTGTCACCAGGAGTATCGTCCTGAGTTTTGGACCTTGAAAACTTGTGCTCTTTTGTTTATAAACAATTTAAGTTTTCAAAGCGCGTTTTCTGAGCTTAAAATGTGGTTTGTGGTTATATAAGTAAGATCGAGACAAAAAAAAAATCAAACTCTTCGTAATGAAATTTCCAACAAATCTTCGTTGGTTTTAAGTCGTTCAAGTGTGTACATAACATAGAAAATTGAAAAACTGGCAAAAAACTGTTTTTTTTTTCATTTCATTGTACAGATCGAGTAAGTGATCCGATCGGCTTGAAACTTTCAGAAAATATGCCTTTTGCTATAGTAAAAATATCCTGAAATTTTGGTGCAAAAATATTGAACCCAGTGGGCACAATTCAATTTATTATGTAAAATTTGAATTGCCCGCCATTTTATGCCATTTGGTTCAAAATAGGTCTTTTTTTCAAAATTTAGGTCTCAATGGCAACTTTTCCATGAGATTAAAGAAATTTTTCTTTGGAGTCATTTTAACCGTTTTTTTTTTTAACATTTGTTTATTAATCAAATACCAACAAATGCATTTTTTCGGTCATCATCTGACCTTTATTTTAAAACAATTCATTTGCGTTAACGTGAAAATGACCGAAAAAACGCATTTGTTGTTATTTGATTAGTAAACAAACGTAAAAAAAAACGTTAAAGTGACTCCAAAAAAAATTTTTTTAATGGCATCGCAAAGTTGGCGTCGAGACCTAAATTTTGAAAAAAAAAGATCCATTTTGGACCAAATGGCATAAAATGGAGGGCAATTCAAATTTTAAATAACCAATTCAATTGTGCCCACTGGGTTCAATATTTTTGTACCAAAATTTCAGGCATATTTTCTGAAAGTTTCAAGCCGATTGGTTCACTAGTCGACCTGTACAATAAAATGAAAAGAATAATTTTTTGCGCGACTACACCCAACGAGGATTTATTGGAAATTTCATTACGAATAGTTTTTTTTTTTTTGTTTCGATCCAACTTATATAACCGCAGTTATTCAGATTTTAAGTTCAAAAAATGTGTTTTCTAAACTTAAATTGTTTATAAACAAAAAAAACACAAGTTTTCCGAGGTCCAAAACTCAGACAATATCCCTGGTGATACCTCAGAGAGGATAAAATCACAATATTGCTGTTTCTAGACTGTGCAATTTCAAATGCGTTTTTTACTTTTTAGTATTCGTCAAGTTACTTTTATGAATGATTTATTTTTATATGCAATTTAATACCTATCGTGCGGCTTTACCTAATTTTATTTATTTTATTTACTTTTCGTAGACCTAATTATTTCTTACTATCTTTTTAAAGGATAATTTCAATTTTTTATTAAAATAAATTTTGGATTTTGATTTGACTTTGACAATTTGACAGAATCAAGGATAATCGTCTTCTGCATCTCCATTGTCATTAAGTCAGCTCAGATACAGCAAGCTTGTGTTCTTAATTCTTTTTAAACTACGATAACAATGGTGGTTCGTTATCAATACTATAATGGTACTGTCTATAGTCTCAGTACCATATTACTAAAAAGAAAGACACCCCGATATGTGTTTTTATTATTAAGTGTTTCAGGTAAAGATTACGTTATATTGGATGACCAGCAACGCTTGTTCTGGATATGCACCTGCTTGCGATAATTTCAAAGTTACTACTCATTCAAGATTTCCGTGGTGTAGTCTTGACCGTATAAATGTCGATCAAACCATAGGTGAATAGATTTACAGTAGAATCCCGGTTATACGAGGTAACGTGGGGGGGGGGGCACCCTCCTCGGAACACTGATAACTCGGATAATCCGGATTTGTTTTTTATTCATTCAAAAAATAAACACCAATACCTTAAACCGATGTATTAACGTTTTTAACATATAAATAGGTACATACATTATAAAACAGTGAAATAGGTATCTATGCGCTTCTGTTTCATTCAACAACATCTTCTCTCACATTTTCGCAACCTTTTAATTTTTGCATTAATTCAAATAAACTTTTTTCTTTTTCTTCTATCTCGCTGTCAAAATTTGAACAGGACATTTCTCCATGGCTTCTCAATTTCAAAGCTAATTCATTTAATGGAGTATCATCTTCACTGTCATTATAGTCCTCAAAATCAATAACTTTTGACCAAGATTTTTGAATAGTGGTAGCACGCACAGAATCCCAAGTTTGATTTACCCAGTAAATAACATTATTCAGTGTAACCTTTCTCATCCCACTGATAATATCCTCCTTTTCTGTGTATTCTAACAGATGTTCAAGATATAAACACCTATAATTTTTTTAAATGTTTTCGAGGAAGCCTTCATCCATTGGTTGCATTATGCTGGTTACATTTGGAGGAAAAAATTTTACAACAATTTCACCCACATGAAGTTCTTCTCCAGGGTGAGAGGGGGCATTATCCATTAACAAAATTGCTTTAATAGGAAGACGGTTTCTGTTCAAAAATTTAGTCGCAGATGGCACGAACTCTTCTTCAAACCAGTTAGTGAATAAGGTCGCATCCATCTATGCGCTTTTCTGAATTTTGTAATAGACTGGTACGGCTTTGGGTGAGATGTCTTTTAAAGCTCTTGGACGTGCAGACTTGCCAATCACCATCAGTGGGATTTTGTGCTTGCCAGATGTATTGGAACATACCATTATAGTTAATCTTTCCTTACTTCGTTTGTGCCCAGGAGCTGATTTTTTCCTGTCGAGATGCCAATATTTTTGATGGAAGCATTTTATAATTCAGACCAGTTTCGTCACAGTTGTAAATTTGATCACATATGTATCCACAATCTTCGATTTGCTTTTTAAAGTTCTGCTTAAACTTCTCAATTGATGACACATCAGCAGAAAGTTTTTCACCACATACAGTCAGTTGTCGTACACCGTACCGTTTTGTCCAGCGGTCAAGCCATCAAGAACTGGCAGTAAACTGATCTATTTCTGGGAATTGCCTACTAATCATTAATGCTTTCTGTTGTAAAACTGGATCTGACAGAGGCACACCTTTTGATCTCTGTTGGTTAAACCACATGAATAAAGCTTCGTTAACCTTTTCATAGTCGCCGGTTTCCATTGATTTTCTTCCTGAGGACGAGGATGCTTGATTTATACACCACTCTTCTATCTTTGTGGGGTTTGTTTTCCAATCTTCAACTGTTACCTCACCTACTCCATAATCTCGTGCAACAACTTTAATTGTCTCTCCTGCTTCAATTCTTCTGATGGCTTTTAATTTTTCTTCAATAGGAACGACGATTCTTTTACGCTTGTTTTGCTCCATTATAATACGACAAACAAAAATTCAAACAAAGCAGTTCATATTAATTACACTTAACTACCAGAACTCCAACCAAATAAATAATGTGAGTATACTCGTACTTCTCCGTAGTAAACGCTATAACGTACTGCATTCACGCAAATTTACATGCTGAAAGAGTCCAAAAACATAAATAGGGGAACCCCTCACACGGGCCAGGGGGATTCCCCGAAGGCCCCGATGATTTTAAATGGAAATATGTACATACATATTTTAGAAGCTCGGTTAATACGCAGCATAGACGCGCGTACCTCGGATAATCAGGTTCTTAGATTCGCTCCGTTAATCCGTAGCTCGGATAATCGCGACTCGGTTAATCGGGTTTCTACTGTACTTACATATAGTTAGTAATCTGTGGCTTTGATATTGGATAATGACGGTATATTGTAGGTGATTTTTGGGGTCGAAGTTGAAGAACGAACTATGAATTTTGGAGGAAACTGAATCCTTTCTCTTTTGTTGAACTGGTAATACAAACTCTATTAATATTGTTTTTATAACATAAATTAATACGGTGCAAATAAAAATACACAAAAGTAATAAATTAATTTGATAAATAAGGTAATATTAAACGCCCATAACCAATTATTCCTAATTCATGATTCAGGCGAAACAAAATATTTTACAATACTAATAATTTTCCAATTAAAATTTCGAATTTAAATTGCCGTAAATCGTTTGGCCATTTACATACTGACAAGATATTACCAACCAAAAATTGACGTAATAATAAATTTCTTACGGTAGTAGTACGAGGAACTAAAGAAGGTGTTATATCGTGTGGAACACACAATACTAGTGACAGTAATAATATATTTTTTTACCATATATTTTTATTGCAATATAATTCATAGCTCAATTCAAAGTAATTAATACGGCGGGATAACGCAATAAATTTACGTATATAATACAAAAATATAAGAATATAAAACAATACAAACACGTTAAAACACTCTACCACAGGGGTCGGTAACCTTTTAAGTAAGGGGTGCCAGTTTTCATCCATACAACATTTTGCGTGCCGACATAGCTACTTACTACAACTAAAATTAACAAAAATTAACTTAAATTAACTTAAAATATTGATTTTTGGAAGGTTTAATTACAAAAAAATTTTAACATTTAACAAATAATTTTATTATACTAGTCCTAGGACCTAGTGTGAACCCTGTGCTTGAAGTTCTTTAGAGAGTTTTCTTATATCCGGTTCATGTCTGGTTATTTTCAGTGTCACACATGCTTTCGAGTTGTCTGTTGTTAGCCTGCTTCGGGACGGGTTTAAAATCACCCTCATATGGGAAAAAAGTTGTTCACAGATATAGGATGATCCGAAAGCTGTAAGCATGGCAAACGCTACTTTCTTAAGACAAATAAATTTCTCTGGTAAACTCATCCAACAACTGAGTATCTCGTTTGAATGGTTCTGGCAGTCACCTTCTAATATCCTTCTTAATTCTACAAATTTCGTGTTCCATAACTCGGAGCTTTTAAATTCAATGTATTGAAGATCAAAATCATTAATGTCCATCCATGACAAAAGAAATATGTCAAAGCAACTGCTGGAAAAATCCATTAAATCTGGTTTGATTAAAAAAGCGAACATAGGACCATGTTTATCAAAATCCTGACCCCTCTCGATAAACTCCTCTTTTAAATTAGTCATATATTTAAGAATTTCGTCTATTCCATCGTCGACACTGGATATATAAGTTTTTAAATTTGGAAAATATTTATATGTGTTTGTAGTAATATCGCTGATAAATAAATCTATTTTTAATTTGAATGATTTCCAGGATTCGTATAAATCTAGAACTGTTTTGCCTGAACCTTGTAACTTTAACTTGAGTTCACTGAGATGGTTTGTAATATCAGTAAGAAACATTAACATACAGATCCAGTTCTTGTCTTCTAGTTCAGGATAAGCATACACTTGATTTTTTTCCAACAAGAACGATTTAATTTCTCCCAGACATTGCACAAATCTAGAGAGCACTTTACCACGGCTGAGCCAGCGCACGTTATTGTGCAATGGTATATCTGAATATGCACTTTCTAATTCCTGCAGAAACGCCTTAAATTGTCTATGGATCAGTGAAGAACGACCGACAATGTAGTTAACTATTTTAACCACCCTATCCATCACGGATTTTAAACTTCCAGCGGAGATTTTAGCGCATAAACTCTCTTGGTAAATTATGCAATGAAAATTCAAAACTGATCGACCCATGCGTTCAATAAGAATGGAAACAAATCCTTTATGTCTCCCAATCATAGCAGGAGCGCCATCTGTCGTTACGCAAAAAATTTTATATGAATCAATGTTCCGCTTTTCAAAATGTTTAACAAATTCTGAAAATATATCCTCTCCTCTTGTAGTTTCCTGCAATGGGAGCAGACAAATTAGCTGTTCATACACACTGCCATGATCGAAGTATCGCGCAACGATTGCCAGACGGGCAATGTCATTAATATCGACACTTTCATCCAATGCTACACTAAATACAAAACTCCGTTTGATAGCGTCTCTCTGCTGTTTTTGGACATTTTGTGTCATTTCGGTAATTCGTTTCTCGATAGTCCGCGCTGATGCCGGTATATCCCTAATCCTGGCCAATATTGTATCCTTATTGGGCAAGTCGTCGAATAAAATCTCGCCAGTACTCAAAAACGTTTGCTTCATAAATTTTCCGTCAGTGAACGGCCTACCCTTTTGTGCCAACGATTGTGCACGTTTGAAACTGCATTCAGTTACCTGATTTTTTCCTTGGAAAACTTTGCTAAAGAATGTTGACTGTTTCTCGTATTGTTTACTTGCTCTTTGTGTTGCCTCCCTTTTATCAGCGTTATCTTTAAATGACGATTCATGTTTTATCTGGAAATGTCGTTGAATACTAGATGTCCGGAAAACTACGCTTTCCCGACATAGGACACAAATGGCCCGATTGTTTTGCTGTACAAAACCGTAATCTGTTGTCCACGAAGTTTGAAATGATCGAACATCTACCTTCTGTTTCTTCGCGGCCATAACGCAACGTAATTTTAATTTTTAAACTTTTCGACGACTATTGACTGGAACGGATGTTACTTCTATACTAAATAATCCAAACGTGTAGCCGCTTGCTATATATAGAAAAATAATGTTTCCAGAAAATTCCAATAATTACGTTTATTAAATTTCTTAGAACAAAAATTATTATCTACAATTGCAATCAAAGGGCCGCCTAGAAGTTAAATCTAACAAAAACTAAAGTTCGGCAATATAAAAAGAGTTGCGGCGCGCGTCGGAACGATTAAAGTCAAGTCAAACAAAAACCGCCTTATAGCGGCTCTTTTGATCTGAATTGAGGAGGTTTATTTGTGTTTTTGTCTAGGCTTATATTTTGAGGCTTGGCGTCTTTAATACTTGCCGAAAATAAAGCCAATCCAATGCATTCAGTAAAATTATAAATTACAAAATATACATTTTGTAGTTTTTGGTAATAATACCTAGTGACCTATATAATATATCGTTTTTGCTTGTATCGTTAAAGTAATACTGTCTTCGATTAACCTGAACTAACGGCCGAGTCAGTTAATTAACACATTCAATTAAAGAGGAAACGGAAATATATGGTCGATACTTGCCAACAAATGATGAAATAGACTGGATAAGCTATAAAAGTCATCAAAATATAGTTAAGAGAATAATCTCTCAGAAGAAAAATTAATCCTGGAAAAAAAAGCCAAATAATAAACCCTTATTTTGGTGGAAAAAGGAGTACAGAGACCTGGAAAGCGCTAAATATATTGAGAACAGATAAGAAAAAGATCTCATCTCCCCAGTTACTCCCAAAATATTTAATAGCTTCAAGCTCCTACAGTGGAACAGAATGGAGTTTTTGACTGCGGAACATCATCAGAATGCGCGTGTCGAGGCATCTTTTATTAAAATAGGAAAGAAATAGAGCAAATATGCCAGGTGTTAAAAGATAAAAAAGCACCTGGACCAAGTGATATTTCGGGGGAACTAATCAAGTATGGGATCGAAAATCTGTACGAACAGCTTAGGATATTAGTTCAAAATTGTCTCTGTAGAAGAGCAATACCTACGAAGTTTAGAACATCTATCATTTTTACTATTCACAAAAAAGGAGATGAGAACGAATGTAACAACTATGGAGTTATCGCCGTCACCAGGACAATTGGTAAAACCTACGAAAAGTTATTAAAAAACAGAATCGAAAATGATTACAATGATATGGAAGCCGATGAACGGGCAGGCTTCAAAGCCGGGAGATCTACATTGGACCACTTTTGTTGCGTCACCTAAATTATCGAGAAAAAACTCGCCATAAACCAAGAACTACATCTGCTGTATCTTAACCTTTGAAAAGCATATGATAGTGTCCTATAGAATAAACTATGGAAAGCCCTTCAACAGTTAAACATAGACTCGAACATAATTTTCGCAGTTAAACGATTGTACAGAAATGCAGAAACCAAAGTTAAGGTAAGAAACTTAACATCTAAAAGTGTCCATGTCCTTAAACAGGGATGCTGTCGGTCACCTACCCTATTTAAAATATAGTTAGAGCAGGCACTAAAAGGATAGAAACGAAAATGTAGTAAGATGGGGATACGGTTAGAGAACAACATCCTTTATACATTATGCTTTACGGACGACCCGATAGTAATAGCTCAAAAGCATGATGATTTGGCTCTAAAACTGATCGAGAAATATAAAAAATGGGTCTTAGGTCAACGTTAATAAAAGAAAATATAGTGGTGGAGCATGATAAGACTTAATACTTGAGGACGGACAGCAAATAAAATATTGGAGAAAATACACGTATCTGGGGATGCAACTGTATGGCACTTCAAGACATCAACCGAAAGGACATTGGAAGAGAGCAGCCGAAAAGTCAAGGCTTGAGCATGTAACTAACAATCACATCATAGAAGATATAAAAATAAAACAACTTAAATGGTACAGAGACATGAAAATAATGTTAGAGAAGCGACTCCCGAAACAGATATTAAAATGGACACCACAAGGTAGGAGAAGAAGAGTTTGACCACGTTGAGGTTAGAGAGAAGAAATAGACAGGGAAATCCGAGAAAAAGAATTAGATGAACATGTCTGGATGGAAAGAAAGGCATGGAGAATAGGCATCGCAAGACGTCGAACGACGTTGTGACACGATTCATATATACAATACAACACATACAAGGTACGTTCAGAAAGTAAGATTCGCTAGGCAATTAAAAAAAGTAACTGTTTGTTTTGACAAGATTTCTGTTGCATCTTAAGATATATCCTGTAAATTACTTCTCTTTATAGCTCTCACCATTGTTTAGGTATTAACATAGTTTTCCACCTTGCTTGCCTTTGTTGAACTGCTGACCAGAAAAGAACGATTTAATTTGCAAGAATAGGTAAGAATCACTAGGTACAAGGTCTGGACTGTAAGAGCAGGATCAAACTAGTCCTAGTTAAAGTCCTTTAGGAGTTGTGTCACATTAGCAGTATGTGAACAGACATTGGTTAACATAAACACAATATGATGTCTAAACATGCATTTCGTAGTCATATTTGAGTTAATTGTCTCTCTCGTGACGGGAAATTTACTAGGCAAACGCCCCACAGTGTGACGAAACAATCAAAAATTGCTCTGAGAGTCAATTTTTGAGCTTTCAACGTTCTTTTTTTAAAAAAATTACTTGTAAAGAAGTCTGGAATAGTGAGACACTGCAGCTTTGACGAATTTTTTTGTCTGTATGGAGTATATCTCTTATAAATTGATATAGGCTGAAACCCTAAAACCAGTAAATACCGTTCTCTTTAATCCCCTGAGTCACATATTTTTTGTAAGCATATTTTAATAACAGTAATATCCATACATATGCTTTTCAGGTCGCTGAATTTAAATCTGATATCAAATTAATAATAATAATAATAATAATTATATATATATATATATATATATATATATATATATATATATATATATATATATATATATATAATAAAAAGGCTATGGAGACAGGAAAAAGTCATCATTGTCCCCCTCATTATATCAGCCACAGGCCTTACACCAATAACATTCACACCACATTTAGTGCAATTGGGACTCAACACGGACATACACAGAAACATTCAGAAGTCAGTGATTTTGAAAACATGTAACATTGTCAGGTCATTCCTTAATACGGAATGGTAATAGCGTTTGTGCTGACTTGGTTTTGGCCCGTCAGCCAAACATGGAACCACATTGATCAAATGTGAGAAAGAAGAACTTTTTGTAATAAATAATAATAGATGGCCACCAGAACCATCATGAGAAACTCCGAGAGGTTGCTCTAAGATATTTACAACAAAACTGGTCGGAACTTCATACATTTTCATTAATTGAAGTCGACGATATAAAAGACTTCAATAACTATTATAATTATATGCGGAAAAATGGCACCTATGGAACGAGCCTAGAGATACTTGCCCTCTCGGAAACACAAAATAGCAACTTTCATATCTTCTCAAAACAACGAAGAACAAGACATACAAAAATAACTTTTACGGACAGACCAACAATAATAAGCACGGGAAAATACAACAAAACCATTTACCTTCTACTAACAGGCGACCCAATGTCGGGACACTTTGAGCTTCTGACACCACAAAACATTGAAAACATTCCAGAGAACAACAGACCAATAAAAGAAGCATCGGGCGAGCGACGTAACGGTCGAGGACGTCGCGGGAAATGGCAGCTCGACCAAAACGATGAAGACCAGGCAACCGAAAATGGACCTGCCAAAAGTGTTGTGTCGGCGACTAAGCCGACACCCACCAAGGTGGGAAAATCACAGCAGCGCATGCGTTGCACCACAGGAATCAACGAACACGCCATGCGTTGCTGTAATGAAAACACAAAACCTGACAAAGAAATCACTGAGAAGAGAATCACTCGCCGCTTGGACCCACCAACATCAATCCCAAGCACAACCGACGTAGATACGGGACAAACACAACCACCAAAGCCAGGCCAGGGCCCGTATGTTTTGCAAGGACAACATGCAACTACCAAGGATGGAAAACCAAGACAGCGGTTAAAGTGGACGGATGAGATGAATAGGACGGTGATGCGCTGTTACTACACCGCCACCAAACTCGAAACAATAACATCGGGCTACAGACAGCAACTGCACAGACTTTTCTTGACCGAATATCCACATCTGCAATTACTTGTTTCAGAACAGAGAGTAATAGACCAAAAAAGAGTTATTACCAAGAACAATCGTCTCACACCTCTCGAATTGCAAACCATCAAGGACACAGTGGCTGTTGAACTGAACACAGACCAACCAAACAATAGAAACAATAAAGCAGATTCCGAACCAGCCTCACACATACAACCACCCAGTCGAACACAACAATACCCACCACCCAGGAGGAGCATAACGCAAAATAATATTGCGAGTACCGCGCAACACCATATCACAGACAACAACATGAATCACTCGCCACTCTCAACGACATCCACACAACATCACCCCGAATCACCTCTCATACAAACACTTAAAGCAAAAATGGAGTCACATCTAGCTCGATGGTCAGGCACCGACCCCACAACAAGAAATCCCATCCCTCGTTTAATCTTCAGACAGAGCACGCAACCAATCCTCAACACACTAAACAAGCACATAATACCTCAGTATATAACAGACTTAAGCACAATCGAAGACATTCACACAATAATATACGCAGCAGCAATCACCACTCTAACACAAAATAATCAAAAACTCCCTCAACGACAAGGAAACCCCAACAGGACAAAACCAAAATTCAAATGGCAAATAAGAATAGAAAACAAAATCAACAACATCAGGAGAGATCTAGGACATCTTACCCAGTTTATAAGCGGGAACGCGTCCAAACGTGTCACACAGGGGGCAAACAAGATCAAATCTAAGTCTCCCAACAGAACACTGCCAGAAATCCTCGATACTTTGAAACAAAAACTATCTGTATATGCCGCAAGACTCCGTAGATACAAAGAATCAAATGAGAGGAAAGACACCAACAACCTCTTCCGAAGAAGCGAAAAACAGTTCTACCGGAAAACTATGTACAACAAACATATAGCAGTGACTGAACCACCAAACAAACAAGAACTCACAGATTATTGGAAAAGTATCTGGTCAGAACCCAAACTACACAATAATAACACCCCCTGAATCAAAGCCGAAGAAGACAAACATAAACATGTGACAGAACAAGAAGATACTACATTTAATACACAAGAAATTACAGAAACTATCAAACACACACACAACTGGAAATGTCCTGGAATAGACAATATACAAAACTTCTGGTACAAACAGTTTACCACCACACACGAAGCACTCACACACCAAATCAACAAAGCCATTCTACAACCACACACATTTCCCACTTTCCTCACACAAGGAATAACATACGTTAAACCCAAAAGCTCAGACACCATAAACCCGTCAAACTACCGACCTATCACCTGTCTTCCAACCCTATACAAGATCATCACAGCCACAATTTCGAAGAAAATAGAACAACACCTAACAGACAACAATATCCTCACAGAAGAGCAGAAGGGATGCAGGAAAAATAGTCGAGGATGCAAAGAGCAGCTGATTATAGATAGCGTGATTATGGGACAAACCAGAAAAGAACACAGAAACCTTCACATCGGTTACATAGACTATAAAAAAGCCTTCGACTCCATACCCCACAGCTGGTTAATTAGGGCCCTAGAAATCTATAAAATCAACCAACACCTCAGGCAGTTTCTCGCGCAAATTATGAAAACATGGAAAACCAAAATACGCCTAGAAACACAAACCGAACGGATCCAAACAGAAGAGCTGTACATCAGACGGGGTATATTTCAGGGAGACTCGCTCAGTGCTCTATGGTTTTGCCTCTGTCTCAATCCACTCTCAAATATACTAAGCAGAACAGAGCATGGCTTCAATATCAGACACCAAAAAGTGAATCAACATAAAATAAACCACCTCCTATATATGGACGACATAAAACTCTACGCTGCCACACAAACACAGCTGAAAGAACTCCTCAAAATCACAGAAATATTCACCTTAGATGTCAATATGGAATTTGGTATAAGTAAAGGCAAAGTGCTCCACATCAACAAAGGCCAATGGAAGGGCCACCATGAGACAGAAACCATCAACAATGAAACGCTCGATAACATGTTCGATAAAGAAACATACAAATATCTAGGCTTCCAACAAAGCACCAAACTCAACCACACTCACATCAAAACAGAGCTCAGAACCGAATTCACAAACAGACTGACGAAACTTTTGCAAACAAAACTCAACTCTAAGAATCTCACTAAAGCCATCAACACGTTCGCTATACCTATACTCACATATTCATTTGGTATCATCAAATGGTCACAAAAAGACATAGAAAATATTCACATCCTTATACGATCTCAATTCACCAAATACAGGAAATTACACCCCAACGCATGCAAAGAAAGACTTACCATCGAGAGGAAGGCAGGAGGAAGAGGAATTATAGATATCAGATCATTACACACAAAACAAATACAAACACTTAGGAAATTCTTTCACAGCAAGCAAACCAGCCTCCACACAGCGACAGTGAAAGCAGACCAAAACTACACACCTCTCGACTTAGCCCGGGCAGACCACTCAGCAGATACCCACAGTCACACCCAATTACAACAGGAAAAGATGAAAACGTGGTCAGAGAAAACACTCCACGGAAAACACAGATACCACATAGAACAAGACCACGTAAATAAAAAACAATCATACACCTGGTTACGGGATGGGCAGCTATTCCCTGAGACTGAAGGCTTCTTACTTGCCATCCAGGATAAAGTCATATTAACCAGAAACTACCAAAAGTATATCATCAAAGACCCGACTATTGCAGAGGACAGATGTAGGAAATGCCACCAGCAGAAAGAAACGATCGAACACATAACGAGCGGATGTAAAATATTGGCCGGAACGGAGTACACAGCCAGGCATGATTCAGCTGCCAAAGTGGTTCACCAAGCACTAGCCACAACATACAGACTCATAGAAAACACAGATCCCTACTACAAATACACCCCAACATCCATACTTGAAAATGAAGATTACAAGCTCTACTGGGATATCGGTATCCATACAGATAAAACAGTCTCCGCCAATAGACCCGATATTACTTTTCAGTGCAAAAAAGGAAAAGTCACCTATCTGATTGACATAGCTGTCCCCAACGACACAAACATCCAAGCGAAATACACAGAAAAAATTTCCAAATACACAGACCTTGCAACGGAAATAAAAAGGCTATGGAGACAGGAAAAAGTCATCATTGTCCCCCTCATTATATCAGCCACAGGCCTTACACCAATAACATTCACACCGCATTTAGTGCAATTGGGACTCAACACAGACATACACAGAAACATTCAGAAGTCAGTGATTTTGAAAACATGTAACATTGTCAGGTTATTCCTTAATACGGAATAGTAATAGCGTTTGTGCTGACTTGGTTTTGGCCCGTCAGCCAAACATGGAACCACATTGATCAAATGTGAGAAAGAAGAACTTTTTGTAATAATAATAATAGCTTTATTACCTAACAGTTTCCCATTAATAGGGTAAATATTTAGACATTTACATATTCAATGACAGTCTGTAGTAATTGCTTCTTAGTACAACAGTATATATCACAAACACTACAAATATGATTAAAATTAGTACACATTACATGAATAGGTGAATTCAATAACAAATTAGTATTAGGTCTGTCACATCTAAAAAACATACTTGATCGTGAGTGTATCCGTGGCACATTGATGTTAATACGAGACAGTATATCCATGCAATCAATCATATTGTGCAATACTTTATATAGGAATAATATTGAGGCACAAACTCTCCTGATTCCCAGGCTAAGAATATTTGTCTGTTCACACAAATAATCGCTGCTGATTCCCCGTTCAGGATACATTCCATTAATCTTAAACAACAGAAATTTCAGAAATCTCCTCTGCACTTTTTCAAGTGAAACTCTATGCACCTCGTACATTGGACTCCAGACAATACTTGCATATTCCAGTTTCGAGCGAACAAAGCAGAAATACAAAATCTTCAGTGATGCAATATTAGTGAAACCCCTACAATTCCTAATGATGAACCCGTAAGACTTCATTGCTTCAGAAACTTTCAATGCTATATGCTGAGCAAATGTCAGCTTTGCATCAAAAACAACTCCCAAATCCTTAGCTGTGCTACACCTACTTAAATTATGGTCTTGAATTCTATATTGAAACTCTATTGACGCTACCCTCCTAGTATATGTTAGAACTTTGCATTTTTGAGCATTTAGATGTAGTTTGTTGTCACAACACCAAGAATGCACGAAATTCAACTGGTTTTGTAGATAGGAACAATCCTCAGTTTTTTCTATTGGCATAAACATTTTTAAATCATCAGCATAAATTAGCCTGTTACATTTTAAATCCTCGCAAAGGTCATTTATGAACATAATGAAGAGCAAGGGTCCCAAATTTGAACCTTGTGGAACGCCGGAGGTAGCCACAAATCTTTCTGATTTGAATCCGTTGTAGGCTACAAACTGAGTTCGATTAAACAAGTAAGAACTTATAAGAGCCCTCGCACCATCAGTGAAACCAAAGAAAGACAACTTATTGATGAGAACATGATGGTCGATCCTATCAAAGGCCTTCGACAAATCTGTATAAATAACATCAACCTGCCCACCATCATCTAATATTTCCGAAATGAACTGTGTCATAACAGTTAGATTTGTTACCGTAGATCTCTTACTAACAAATCCGTGCTGATAAGGAGAAATTTGATTTTTTTTAATTTGGCTATAGATACGTGCATACAAGACTGACTCAAAGACCTTTGAGAAGTTACAAAGTAGAACGACACCCCTGTAATTTTCAACATTTCCCCTGTCTCCATTCTTAAAAATAGGACTTAATCTACCTTCTTTCCATCGTTTCGGATAAACACCCTGTTTAATTGATAAATTAAAAATATACTTTAAAGGTCTTACAAGGACAGTCGCACAGTCCTTAATGAGAAACGAGGGAATATTATCAGGGCCAGAGGTCATCTTATTTTTTAATTTTTTCGTGGCCATCAATATTTCATCCCCAGTGATGGGCGAGAATTCCACAATTGTCAACGACGTACTAAGCGAATGACAAGTCCCTGCTGGTTCCGACAGTGCGAAGACACTCTTGAAAAAATCTGCAAACGCGTTAACAATGCCCGACGGAGACTTCAGAATGTCATTTCTATACATCATCATACTGGGAATCCTAGAAGATTTACTTTTGGAATGGACATAACTCCAGAAGCGTTGAGGATCCAGTGCCAGAGAAGCCTGTGCATCCTCTATGTATTTAACATATGACGCTTTAATTTGCTGCTTAGAAATTGATCTTAACCGTCTAAATTCTAGATAATCATTGTGATTACCATATCTCTTGAATTTTTTTGCATGCTTTGCTTTCCTTTTTATATTTTTAATAATATCAGCAGAAAACCATGGAGGATACTGATGAGCAAAATGTTTGTATGCCGGAACATGTTCATCAAACAAATGAAAAACATTATCATACAATTGCTCCAGTGCAAGATCAACATCACAACAACCCTCAAGAGACGTCCAGTCAACTGCTGATAGGGCTCTGTATAATTCAGGAAAATTTGCTTTTCAAAAGTTATAAATCTTAGCCGGGGAATTAGTAGAGAATTTTTTTTGTCTTATATTTATTTTTGGAATGGAGAACATAAGCGCCGGATGATGTGTATCCTCCGGGACCATTGGGGTATCATCTTTCCTGACAATACACTCTGATCCAGAGATAATCAAATCAAGTAGTCTATTATTCGAGTTAGTTATGCTGTTCCATTGCTTGCACTGATTAATTTCAAGAAAGTTGTTGATAACCAAAGTCTTGCGATCAGAAACGTTGCCGTCAACAAAATATGGAGCATTAAAATCACCCATTATGAATACACTGTCTCGACTCAAATAATCAATCTGTTCAGTAAATTCGAAAAAATGATCATATACATCAATACTTAATCTATCAGGTATATATAATACTACTACATACAAAATTTTATCATTAATACTACATTTTACCATCAACAAATCAATATCCGAAAATTGTAAATCAAATAAAGTCACATCCATAGACTCTGAGTTTATATAATTCTTGACGGCCAGTAAAACACCACCACCACGTTCTTTACCTGTTATATCAAATTTTCTATCCTTTCTGTAAACCGTATATTCACTCGGAAACAATTCCGAGCTATGAACATCTTCGTGAAGCCAGGTCTCACTTAAAGCCAACAAATCAAACTCACAATCACAAACCGAGGAATAAAAGTCAACAATTTTTGAATTTAGACCCCTTACATTCTGATAATAACATACTAGATTTATTTCATCACCTGCTGAAACACTCATGACATTTAGTTTTTTAATTCACAAACAACAGGCTTTCCTTTAAGATATTTAATACCAACATTTTCACCATTAGATCTTCTTTCCTGAATTTCCTGTTTCATTTTCTGCAAGCTGACAATTTGTAAAGGAGTTAAGTCGTTACTAATGTACAATTTCCTCGCCTTAAGAGACTCCTTATTAGCTCTCATCACTTTATTGACATCATCGGCGCTGGATAATGTAATTTTCAGTGCACGATTCCCATTCTTATTCCTCTTTCCAATACGAATAGTTTTTTTGACAACAATTTGTTCATTAGTTAGAGTCTCAATAATTTCTGTTGCTTTGTTGATGTCCGACTCGTTCCCCTCAGACATATTAAAAATCATGATGTTATTCATTCTCCTCTGCCTTTCGTAGAGTTCTTCTATAGTTGTTTCATCCGTTTGCACTACATCCCCAACATTTACATTTCCGAGTTGGGACTTCAGTGCTTTGACCTCACGTTGAACCTCATCTATCCTCATTATCAGCTTTGGAATCATCCTGATACCTGTCAGGCATTCTTCACAATAAAATTTCAGGGTACGCTTCCCTTTTAATCCCATAACTTTTAATTCTGACCCATTAAGTCCAGAGCAATCAGTATTGGAGTGAATAAAACGATCACATCCATCACAATTTAGGTAAGCATCCTTATTGCTTATTTTACATTTCGCACATTCCATAGTTCGTTGTAAAATATTCAAAGCCGGTCCTGTCAACTGATGAATATAATAAACAAATTCCAAACTTTTTATCTTCTATAGAGTTTTTGTCAGTTTAATCCTTTTTTCTTCACTGTAAATTTGTTGTTAGTTACTTGTGTTTAAAAAATAAATATGTTGGAGAAACAAACACTACAATCGAAATCACTAAGTTTTTGCTAACACATTCATATAAATTTCGACTTCAACTTTGATATTGTTGATTTAAAACCTCGCGCTGTCCACTCGACGCGACAGCCCTCACACTCCTCTCTCTTATTGACGATTTTGAGACTTAAATAGCTGTTAAATCGCCATTAACTATTGAAGAATGTCAAATAATCTTATAACTTTGTTTTTGAGGTCGCTGAATTCGACTCTAATGTCAGATTGACGATTTTGACAATTGGCAGCTTTTACCAGCCGTCATATCACCACTGACAAATTTTTTACATAAGATTTTTATTCTAAAAGCAAGAAAAAATACATGAGGTACATAAAAAAAAAACTTTTTTTGTCACGAATAGAACCTGTTTTCTTAATTTCATGAAAGCTGCTAATGGTTTTGATAGATATCAAGTACTTAAAACCTTTTTTTTTTTCGACCTCTAGCTGTAAAAAAATCTACTCAGAATAAATCTTCGAAATTATTTACTCTCAGTACTATTAGTTCCAGTAATTTTTTCAATACAGCCAACTAGTGAAATAAGATTGGTTTTTATTACATATAATTAATAATGGTATTTAGATTTACATTTCACTTGTTGGCAGTATTAGATAAATAACCAGAATACCACACAAATATATGAACTGGCCTATACAGTTGTTTAGGCTGGTCTCCCACAAAGATAGAGATAAATTATTTGGCAGGTCAGTCTTATCTCTATCTCTCATTAATCTACCCCTTATCACTTTGATTTGTTGAAATGCATAAAAATTTTATAATGAATATATAAATGTAAACAGTTTTGTGAGTGAGGAGATACAGGTGACCTCCAAAATGTTTTGCCTTTCTCTATGTGGAGGACCGGTTTGCACATTTTATTGTTTCTGTGCTCACAATGTTGCTAACAAAGACATTCTGACCGAAACCGAGTCGAAGAAAGTTTTTTGTAAAATTTAAAAAAGTTTTAGAAAAAAGGTTGGTGAATGAATTGTGAATTAAAAGTAAATAAATAAATTATATATCAATTAAAATTGAATAAAAATAAAATACAAAACTATAGGAAAAAAAAGAGGTAAGTAAAGTGAACCAAATTTTTATAAGTTTGCTTTATTACCTTATGGATTGATAAAAAATAGTTTATTTTTAAAAAATTTGGCGCATAAATTTCTGAAATATGATAAATATAACCATTAGCAACTTTCATGAAATTAAGAAAACAGGTTCTATTTGTAATAAATTAACTTTTTTTTATGTACCTCATTGTATTTTTCTTGGTTTTCGAATAAAAATTTTAGGTAAAATATGCGTCATAATCAGCTGTCATTTGACGGCTAGTAATAGCTGCCGAGTGTCAAAATGGTCAATCTGAAATAAGATTCGAATTCAGCGAACTCAAGAACATAAAGTTATAAGATTATTTCAAGGTTTTCAGTAGTGAGTGGTGATTTTACAGCAATTTGACATCTGCAAACTTTCAAAATCGTCAATCTGACATTAAATTCAAACTGAGTGACCTCGAAGACATAAAGTTATAAGAATATTTCTAGTTTTTCAATAGTTAATGGTGATTTGACAGCTTCCAACTCTCAAAATCGTCAATTTGATATGAGATTTAAATTCAGCGACCTGAAAAGCATTTTACGGATACGCTTAAAAAAATGTATGACTCAAGGGATTGAAAAGAACGGCATTTACTGGTTTTATGGTTTCAGCCTATATAAGTTTATAGGAGATAGAACACGTAGGCTGAAAAGCTTTTTGTATAGCTATTTAAAACACATTTTTTTGCAAAATTCGACTTCAGTATAGTCTCCTTCAAGAGCCATACAATCAATTCAACGCTTTTCTAACATTTATATACCTTTCTTTTAGAAGGATTTGTCTTTGCCTTCAGAAAAGGCCTCAATTTCAGCAATAATTTTTTCATTGGAGCCAAATCTCTTTCCCACAAGCATTTTTTGAGGTCTGCGAATAGATAATTGTCGCTGGGGGCCAAATCTGGAGAATATGGTGGATGAGGAAGCAATTCGAACTTCAATTCATGCAATTTTGCCATCGTAATCACTGACTTGCGACACGGTGATGATTCTTGTTCATTTGAGCCGTTTCTTTGCGAGTTCTGCCTTCAAACGCACCAGTAATTTTATATAATATTCGCTATTGATGGTTTTTTTCCTTCTCAGCATAGTCGATGAAAATGATTCCGTACGCATCCCAAAATACAGAGGCCAAAACCTTCCCAGACGACTGTTGTGTTTTTGGTCGCTTCGGGCGGCTTTCACCGGCTGTTGTCCACTCAGCTGATTGCCGATTTGATTCCAGTCCAGTGTGTAGTGGTGGATCCATGTTTCATCTATTGTCACATATTGCATTAAAAAATCCTTCTTATTGTGCTTAAACAGGTCCAAACAACGCTCAGAATCATCAACACGTTGTTTTTGATCCACTGTGAGCAAACGCGGTACCTATTTCGAACAGGGCTTTCTCATGCCCAAATGTTCATGCAAAATATGATCAACACGTTCTTTTGATATCTTTAGGGTGTCAGCTATCTCACGCAATTTACTTTATGGTCATCCAAAACAATTTTGTGTATTTTTTATGTTTTCTGGTGTAACTACCTCATTTGGGCATCTAGAGCGTTCCGCATCACTTGTATCTGTACAACCGCGATTAAATTCGGCATACCATACAATGATGAGTGATTTTCCAGGGGCAGAGTCCCCGTAACACTTATCAAGCCATTGCTTTGCTTGAACGCTATTTTCTCCCATCAAAAAAGTGTTTAATCAACACACGAAATTCGATTTTTTCCATCGTTTTGAAAATATCAAAAGTAGTGTCACTAAAACCACTGTAACTTATAAACTAATCGTCGAAATGCCATGACATTTTGACACGTATCGTTTGAAGGTTGGTACTTCCTAAAAATCATATGGATTTTTTGAAAAGGGCGACATCTATGTGTCAGACCACAAACTTTTCAGCCTACGTGTTACTACACGCAAATAAGAAAATTCGTCAAAGCAGCAGTGACTCACTATTTCACATTTTTTGCAAGTATTTTTTTTTTAAAATCTTGGTAGCTTAAAAATTGACTCTCAGAGCGATTTTTGATCGTTTCGCTACACTGTGCGCAGTGTCTGCCCCAAAAGCCGCTGATAAAGTCAGTATATTAGCTGCCAACCACTCAACAATTGAGAAAATTCAACGCTAAATATAACAATTCAGCTATTTAAATGCATTTAATTAATAGTTACATAAAGTTTATCATTGCTGAAATATTTGACAACACTGTAACAGAACCTAGCGATACAACAAAGGCCCGCGGATCAGCATATTTTTCAAGCAATTTTCTCCTGGCAGCCTATAATTACACCCCCGACCGTCGACGCGGCATAATTTAGCCCAAGGGCGCACCTTTGATACACTTCACCATGTCAATTACGCCATTGACAGGGTTAGGCGTTGCGAGAGATGATTATTCCGGGATTATTTGGGACACTTTGAACTTGGCCAATTGCTTGGAAACAGTGTAGTATGCTAATTCTGTGCTAATTTCCAAATGAGGTGCAAGGTTGCGATAATGATTAGCAGTATCTGTTGCTAGTATATTATTTTAATTGGATATTAGTAAGACTATTAAAAAGCTAAGAAAAAAGTATCTTGTTCACGTCACGTTATTTTTCTTGGTGTCAAAAATTCAATATTTCTCTTGAAAATAAAATGGAGTTAGTGCACCGAGGGAAAAATAACAAATACTGCTTAAGTCATCTGTTATTAAATATTCACTATATGTTGTTTTAATATTCAGTCTGTCAAGTAAGAACGTGACCACTCGTATTCTTGAAATAATGTGTTTCGAGAATATTTTTTGCCTTCAATGTATTCTTTGGTGTGCTAACAACAGCGCAATTACCTTAGTAAGTTA
Organism: Pachyrhynchus sulphureomaculatus; assembly: GCA_019049505.1. Lineage (NCBI taxonomy): Eukaryota > Metazoa > Arthropoda > Insecta > Coleoptera > Curculionidae > Pachyrhynchus > Pachyrhynchus sulphureomaculatus. Next base: position 87,837,150 of record CM032456.1, read on the forward strand.
TTCAATCGCCTCCTGCATCAGTAATCGCCTGGCATCTTCGAGACTTTCTGTCGACGAGATTTTCTGCATAATCTGGAAATTTTTCGAATCTTGCGAGACAACTGAGTCAAAGTCCTCTGAGCTTTCTCTTTACAGGGGACCAAGCGTTTTCAATAGAATTGGCGTCCGGCCCAAGCGAGCCGCTTTGCGATGTGATTTTCGCCTAACAAAGGCATCTTCAACATGCTTCGGAATTTGACATCATGAGAACGAAGATGTTGTTGATTGGTGTCATGGGAGACATTCAAGCCTGATTTTCTTAATTTTGCCGCTCCTTGACGCAGCGTCAATTTCGGGTGCGGTGAAAATAATGATATGATTCATTTTTCGATTTTTGGAGTGACTTTGCCTACCGAGCTACATCTTGGCAAGTCATCGACATTTTTCGTCTCGTTAAAATGATTTACCCACTTCTTCACAAACGATACCGACTTTTTAATATATTTAGCGGTCGCGGAATGTGCCATTTTAGGCTCCTTTTGGATGAGAACAAAGAGAGATAGATTCGAACCGACGCGCCAACAAGTGACTCATTTTGGAATTTACGTGATTTCGACAATAGCTCGAAATCGGCTGATACTTTTACTAAAATGCTTCGTAGACAAAGGTTCCCTCTACCGACTTTTTATTGAATCGCTAGAATCACATCTACGAAAAATGAATCATCGCGGACACATTCACAGATTCAAATAAAAAAAATGTACTGAATTATTTAATTATATAGTATATAATATACGGCTCTAAAAAACATGATTCTTCTTTCTGTGACACATTGCGATCGCGGGCCTTATTGATACGTCCCGGGGGCCGGATGCGGCCCGCGGGCCGTATCTTTGACATCCCTGATTTAAGTATTGACACTGAAAGAAAGAAGTTGAAAAAGCAATCCTTTTTATTATTAAGTCTTTTAATTGCTTTTTCTTGATTACTACAATATTTTGTCTGGTACGACTTTATCATGCCTGATAATTGAAAATCTTTCACATAAAAAGGAAAAATCAGAAACTTATACATACAATCACATTGCGAAGCGGCTCGCTTGGGCCCACGATAAGATACTAGAGTGGCCCTCACAATCGCCGGACGCCAACCCTATTGAAGACCTTTGGTTCCTTGTCAAGAAAAAGCTCAGAGAAAAGACTCTGAGGACTTTGGCTCAGTTGTCTTGCGAGATAAAAAAAAATTGCAAAGTATGCAGAAAATCTCGTCGACAGCATGCCTAGAAGATGCCAGGCGATTATTGATGCAGGAGGCGATTGGACGACTTATTAAGGTAGTTGCGCCGTTGTTAGCGTACCAAAGAATACATTGATGGCAAAAAATGTTCTCGAAACACATTTCAAGAATACGAGCGCTCACGTTCTTACTTGACCGAATGTAAATTAAAATTACGTAAGGAGAGACATATAAACTTGCTCTCCAGCAAAATATGTTTAATGGTGGAATAGGCTTTGTAACAGTAAAATTATGGAGGCTCAGAAAAACGAATTCAAAAAGTACGTTAATGCGTTACTAAAATTGTTAAGAAATGACCCTGTCATTACTTAAACTACAGTACAAATATGTCAAAATAGTAAAAAAAAAACTAAAGGAACAACGGTTTCATTGGCTAAGTTGTTACCGCTAAATGTGGCCAAAGAACACTATTTTTACGCACACGTCTCGCAGGAAAATCTCCAAAGCGCTCCAGGAGTGACGCGTGTCTCAGAAAGTGATTCAAATTGATCTAGAATCGCTAAGAACTGTACTCGGTAGGAAACAGAGTTATGGACAATTTATTATATAGGGATGATGTGCTCTATATAAAAGAATTCTTGAACAGGGTTGTAGGTGAAGTGACGAGCTGAACAATATACGGATGTAATGTATTAGGGCAACATGTTATTCTTATCATGTACTAGTATAGCGGGATGAATTAAGCGGGTTACGTCTAATGAACACTCTCCATGAAAGTATTTATAGAAAAGACTCAAATCATTAACCATTCTTGCAGGTTCGAAATAATTCAGATTGCTGGTGAGTTCTAGGTCTTCAATCAGGCAAATAGCTCTCCTGTGAATAGAGTACGAGGGTGGATTGATAGGTGTGGTAAATTTCTACTAAGTGGCGGGAAATTTTGTTAAGCAGCATGATATTGGTACTCGTGATTCTTGTAACGGTCGTGTTCAGGGTTTCAAGGTTTCAAATAGACGCAACGCGCAGTTGTTTCTTGACGACTATCGTAGGTGATCGGTGTCACATGTTGCGTAAAAATGGAAAAAGCCGAGTGCCGTGCAGTGATAAAACATTTTTATTAAAAAAAGTAGACTGCGGCTCAGGTAAAAGTTGAAATTAAGGATATTCATAAGGACTCTGAACCAGCATTCAAGATCATTTATTACTGGATAAATGAATTTACACGTGCCTGTACGAGCACTGCAGATGCTGCACGTTCAGGATTGCGGTTTCGTCGAAATGGTCGATAAAATTCATGGTATTGTGATGGATGATAGTCGCATTACGATTCATGAGATTGCTGAGATGGTAAGTATCTCACATGAACGGGTACATAATATCCTGTATGAAGTTTTAAAAATGATAAAGCTGAGTGCGTGATGAGTGACGCGTTTGTTAAATCCAGACCAAGAACGTACGAGGAAGGTCATTTCAAAATCGTGTTTGGGAAATACCCCGGAGACAAAACGGCGGTTAAATCAGTGGGTTGGCGAATATGAAAGTGTACCGAAAAAACTGTTTTTTAGAACTCACAGGGTTTAATTATGATTGACTATTTGGAAAAGGGTAAAACAGCAATTGGTTCTTATTACGCAACGGTACTGAACCGTTTGCATAGTGAAACTGACGAGGATTAGCATGTAAAACTACTCCATTATGAGGACAATGCGCCTGCTTACATATCGGCCATTGCAATGGCAAAAGTGGATGAGTTGGGCTTTGAAATAGTTCCCCACTCACCATATTCCCTAGATTTGGCCCCAAGTCACTTTTTAAATTCTTAACCTAAAATTAACCTGTGGGAATAAATTTTTGTTCAAGGAAGAGGTTATCTGTGTTATAAAGAAGTATTATGTACAGTTCGAAACAATTTTCTTTCTAAGGGAACAAAAACTGGAATCTCGCTGGATCAAATGTATTGAACTCAATGGAGATTATGTTGAGAAATAAATTTTTATTTTTGCGAAAACGTTTTTTACCTTGTTTTTTATACAAGGCTCATCATTTCACCTTCATGTAACAATGTAGAGTATGCTTAAGAGCAAAGCCCTGAAACATGGGAGCAGTATTTAATAATTGGCCGAATTTGAGTTTCATACTGGATATTAAAATATTCTTCTTTTTCTTCCGACTTATAGCTAGGAACTATTGCCCGTTTTCTTTGTTCCCTGCTCTATATATCGTCACTCTGTCTCTTTCTTGGACGTCCGATTGATCCTTTTTCATACGGTGACTTATCTCCTGCTATCCGTACTATCCTGTTGTTTGTCATTCTTCCTGTGTGTTGCTCCCATTTCACTTTTCTTCCTCTTATCCACTGGTTGATATTTTCTATGTTACGTGTACGTCTTATTTCTCAGTGTCTTGTTTGTGCATCTAAGTATTCTCATTTCAGTTGATTCCAGCAGTCTCTGTGTTATACTTGTATCGGGTGTTGTTTTAGATTGATATATTGGTCATATTTCGCTCTTGTATACTCTTGTTTTGGTCTCAACGGAGAGGAATTTATTTCTAAATATGGTATTATTCAGGCAGCCGGTTATCCTATAAGCCTTGTTGAATTGATGTTTTACTTCTTCCTCGATTTTTCCGATACTAGATATGTTGATGCCCAGGTAATCGACCTCCATCACTTGTTCTATTGGCTTATCTTCCACCACCAGCTTGTACCTGATCGGTTCTTTTGCTATTACTATTGTCTTGCTTTTTTCAGTTGAGATTGTCGTATTATATTGTTTTGTTGTGATGTAGAATTCGTATAGCAGCCTTTGCAGGTCGTTCTCCATCTCAGCCATTAATATCGCGTCATCTGCATAACATATAATTTTAAGTTCTCTGTTACCCATTCTATATCTCTTTTTTCTTTTGACATTCTTTATAATTTCATCCATGACAATATTAAATAGAGAGGACTTCAACGAGTCCCTCTGTTTGATTCCAGATTCATAGTTGATTAGTTCTGTTGTTCCTTCTGCTAATCTTGCGACCACTTTATTGTCTTTATATATATTCTCGATAGTTTTCATTAGGTCTAATGGGATGTTCCTGTTATATAATAGATGAATAACATCTTCTATTTGCACATTGTCTTTTTTTAGGCACAAGTATGCTGGAATGTTGTATTCTATGGATTTTTCTTTTACCTGTCTTACAATGAATACGGTATGGGCACATTAGCGCCCACTTCTGAATCCTTGCTGTTCTTCTTCCAGTTGTACTCTCGCGTTTATTTTTGTTGCAATAATCTTTGTTGTTAATTTGAGGATACAGTTTAGTAGATTTATGCCTCTATAGTTATTTGGATCTTCTTTTTCTCCCTTCTTGTGCATTAGTGCTGTTCGCCATTCGTCTGGGTTTCTATATTAAGATCTCTAACTCTAAACAATATTCCTAGCTTTGCTATATTATTGTTTCACTTCTTATTTCATCGTTAAAAGAATGCAAATTTTTATCACATCAGAAAGTACCGGGTGTACCCTTACGGTAATAACTCAATTTAATTTTAATCATATTTGAACAAACTCATATGCAGATATCGTTGAGCTTAAGTACCTGACTACCCGCATACATTAAAAATAAATTGAAATTTACAAAATTACATGCCCTTCACGTCAAAGTCTAATTGATTTAAACACACTTCTGTTCTGTTCGAAAGTTTCAATCACCTCTGGCCAAATTAATGCAATCGGAGATATTGGAAAATAAGGTCGCGTACTTGGTTTTCTATTTTTTTCTAACCCCTTCTGTTAAAATTTACTAACTTGAACTTCGGATTCTTGTTTTAGAGGTATATATACCTCAATTTTTAATTTTTTTCACGGATTTTTATTCTCTGTACTTCTAAGAACTATTCCAAAAAATTTTTTAAAGAAAATTCCATTCCATTATAAAGTTATAGCAATAAATGTGATCTGGCGTCGGATTGGGACCGCTACCTATTTTCAGATACTGTCGCCATTCTTTTGTATCATTCATTTAATAACCTTTAAAATATTTTTTTTTAACTATACAGCCTTTATTTGTCAGATGTAGGCACTTTTGTGCCTGATATGGTTTTTGAAAAATTGCTAGCGGGTATAAACCTCGGTATCTACATATCTATTTACTGCACGATTAACGATTTTTATTCCTGTAATGAGCGTGAAAAAAAAGGAGGAGGTTGCAAGCTACTCCCCAGCTTTAAATATATTATGTCAAAAGCTGTGGAGTAGTCAAGGGGAGGCAGAGGACATATGCTCTCCCGCCCTTACGAATATAGAAAATACGCCTCTTAGGAATGGGTGTTTGGCAAGTCGTCGAAATTTTTCGTCTCGTTAAAATGATTTACCCACTTCTTTATAAACGTCGCTGATTTTTTAATATATCAAGCGTCCGTAGAATGTGTCAAAGGCCCCTTCGGATGGGAACAAAGAAAGACTGCCTTGAACCGACGCTCAAACAAGTGGCTCATTTTGGATTTTACCTTATTTCGACGAAAGTTCGGAATCGACTGATACTTTTACTAAAGTGCGTCGTACACTACCGATTTTTTGTTAAATCGCTAGAATCGCATCTACTATACATTTTTTTGTAAAAAATATTCACAGCCAACGTTTTTTTTTAGGGTTCCACTGTAAGGGAGGAGATTTAATTCTTCTCCTGTTTGTCGATTTACTCTCTTTGTATCCATATGTCCCCGCCTCTCTTAAACCTGGCTACGCGACTGATTATAATTTCCTTTTCGGACAGATTAATCTGAAAATTCCGCCAGTTCTTACTACTTCCAATCTTAACACACACATCTTTTTTTATTTGCTTCCTCTAGGTTTAGTGTTTATTTCATGAGGCAGTACTGGGAAAAAATGATTACAAATTTTATTGATAAAATATTGATAAGTATCTTCCAAATTTAAGTAGGAAAAATCTGTTACTGTTGCTAAAAAATGTAATATTTCGCAATCTCCATCAGATCACAAATTTTCAGCACGCCACGAGGTACAGGTGTTCTACTTACCGCCATAACTCAATTTGAAATTTAATTATGTTTCAAAAAAGTTTTACAAAGATACCGTTTAATTTATGTACCCGTATACGTAAGAATTAAATTGAAATTTACAAATATTACCTGCACTTCATGCCAATGTCATTGGTAGATCTAAACTTACTTGCTTATTGCATTTTTGACTGCAGAAGTGGGGGTGAATTGAGTATATTACATTCTAATTTTTTTTTATAAGAAATAAGTACACGCCTGCAAGATAATTTCATTGCTAATTACGAGGGTTGTATGATAAATACCTGGCATTGACAAGAAAAAAACATTTATATGTGACATTTATTTTATTTTTCAACATAGTGTCCTTTTAGTCCCACGTTTGTCTGTCTTCTGTATCCCATCTAAAAAATACGATTTCTCCAACCCTTCAAAAATAGGGGTTTGTTTCAGCAACCACCTCATCGTTAGGGCCAAATTTTTTTCCGCCGAGTCATTTTTTCATATCCGGAAATCGGAAATAATCGCTGGGGGCTAAATCTGGCGAATATGGTGGGTACGGAAGCAATTCGAATCCTAACTCATGGAATTTTGCCATGGCGATGACACAAGTGTGCATTGTCTTGATGAAAGAGAATTTTTTTCTTCGACAAATTCAGACGTTTTTCTTTCACGGCATGGTTGAAACAATTCACTAAGTTGACGGAATACTCTCCATTAATCAATCGTTTTGCCCTTTTCAAGGTAATCGACGTGGATTATGCCTCGTGCATCCCAAAATACTTTGGCCACGACTTTGTTGGCGTATAAAGTCGCCTTGCCTTCTTTGGCGCCGGTTCGCCACGGAAAGCCCGCTGTTTGGACTGTTCTTTGATCTCTGGTGTGCTATGATGAATCCACGTTTCGTAAAAGTTATGAATCGGCGCCAAAAATTATTTCCGATTGCATCGTCAGATACTGTTTTGAAGTTGTGTGTTTATTGTCAATTATGAGCAATCGCGACACTCATCATGCCGAAAGCGTACTTATATCCAAATGAGTTGTTAAAATGTTCTGGTCCCATTCAGATGAAATGCTCACAGTCTCAGCAATCTCACGCATTTTCATTTTCCGATCATTTATCACTATATCGTGGGTTTTTTTCAATCATTTCTGATGCAGTAACCTCATTTGGACGACCTGGACGTTCTTCATCAAAAATGCTTGTAAGCGTTTGAATTCAGTTGTCCAATAATTTACGGTCGATAACGAAGGTGCAGAGTCCCCATAAACTTCGCCGAGTTCCGGTTTTATTTCATTATTGATAGTCTTTTTCAAAAACAAATATTTTATCACTGCTCGATATTCAAATTTTTTCCATTGTTGTAAAATCACAAAAGTTGTTCTATTTAAATGGCTGCCACTCATCAACTAAATTACGCAGAGCCTTGAAAATTTGACAGGATTTTTGTGAAAGGTTATGTTTACGAAAAATATAATTTTTTAAATTTTTTAAATAGTAGTAGCCCCATCCCTGGCCAAGACCAGGTACTTATCATACAATCCTCGAAAAAAAGAAATATCTACAATTCAATGCTTAAGAGAACATACAATTTTCTTTATTACGTGCTCGAGTGAAAACTATGATTGACACAGCTTATGATGATTACATTGCAAAAGCTGAAAGCTCCATTACTAGTGAGCCTAAGACCTTCTGGGCGTTTGTGAAATCATGGAAATCCTCTTTTTTCATCAATGAAATCATCAGAGATGGGGCGACCCAGTATTCAGACCCACAGGATATTGTAAACTCGCCTGCTAATTTTTTTAGTAGTGTTTTTACTGGTCCGTCTATTCAGGAACCTGACACTCTTCTACCAAATACTAGTACACTCATAAGTCTCAGAAATATCTTGAATGCTTCTAAAAGACTAAAAATTAAAACTACTCAGGGTCCTGATAAAATTTCATGCTTTTTAGTGAGGGATTGCATTCCTGCCTTCTTGGCACCGCTCGCTTTTATCTTTAATCTTTCTCTTAAAACTAATACTTTTCCAAACATTTGGAAGGAAGCAGGAATCGCACCTGCCCTTAAAAAGGACAATTCCACCGAAATTTCAAATTACAGGCCAATATCAATTTTGTCTGCCTTTGCGAAGGTCTTTGAGACGGCAGTATACGAGCGGGTTAGTACCCAGACAGCCCAACTGTTTACATCCAATCAACATGATTTTATTTGCAAACGAAGCACTATTACTAACCTAACTTGTTTCACCCAATACGTAAGTGAGGCTTTGCATAGGTGCCAGCAAGATATGCTCTATACGGACTTTTCGAAGGCCTTTGACAGGGTGGATCATGGGTTATTTCTAGCTAAAATTGATGCTATGAAATTTGATAACAACTTGGTCAGTTTTGTTGGTTCCTATCTCACTGGTATATCTCAATATGTCGAAATTCGCGGTTACAAGTTTGCAAGTCTCTCAGCAATGAGTGGTGCGCCACAGGGAAGCAATTTGGCTCGTCTGATTTTCTCTCTCTTTATTAACGACATAGTCTCTGATATTTCCAGTAAAGTGCTCCTATTCGTGGATGATCTAAAACTCTTCCGAATAATAAGCACCACCTCGGATTGCCTTGACCTGCAGGCGGATCTAGAAAGAATCATTTTATGGTGTGAACGTAACAACTTACCGCTGAATATCAAAAAATGTTACGCCATGATTTTTTCCAATAGTCAAGTATTCGTTACAATTTTGAGTTAAACGGTTCGCAACTTCACCGGTGTTCTGTTGTTAGGGATTTGGGAATTACTTATGATGCCAAGCTTGCTCTTGACACTCATATCAACAGCATTTGCTCAGAGGCGTTTAGGGCGCTGGGATTTGTTTTGCGCAATGCCAAAAGCTTTACAAATATTCAAACACGTATACTACTTTACTTCTGTTATGTCCGCTCAAAACTTGAGTATGGATCTGTGGTCTGGAATCCAATATACAATTGTTATATCCAGAAATTAGAAGGCATACAGAGGAAATTCCTTAAATTTTTAGCATTTAGAGTTAATGGTTCTTTCCCTCCTAGAAGCTGTAACCATGAGGGCTTGCTGGAGAGATTTAAGATACTATCACTGCTGCGACGTAGGAACTACTTACTTACGAGGTTCTGGCAAAATTTATGAGGTATGTTATTGTCCCAAATCATGTGGCACGTGCCTGGTCGTACAATGAGATCCCCCTCGACTTTTATTGTGCCTACCGCACATAATAATTTTCTATTAAAATCACCACTTTACCGAGCAATGGCATTTTATAATGAGACATTCCATAACACTGATATTTTCCATCACTTCCTCAATTGCTTGGACTCTTCAGGAATAGGTTATTGAGGTGATTCAAAATTTTTTACTTAGCATACTTTTCTTATTGTGCGATGGATGGGCTGAGCAGTATTTGTGGTATGTAGTTGTTTAATTTTTGTAATAATTATTATTATGACTTAATTAGTTCTGATACTTATTTCACCTATTGTTAAATTGTCTTGTAAATGGATGTAGTTCTGTTAGACAATAAATGCTTATTATTTATGTATAAAAGTTTATTTACAAAATTACTTAATTCATTTCTCTCATTGGCTTAATAAAAATACCTCAGAGTCAACTCTCTATGACAATGTATGGCGCAGAGACATGGGTGTTTCTAGACAAGTTTAGATTCAATCAGAGGTCTATCGAAAGAAAGATACTGGGAATTGTTTTAAGAAATACGAAAAGGAATACCTGGATTAAACAAAAAACTAAGGTCAAGGATATCGTTAGGGGAGCGGTTGCATTGAAATGGTGCTGGACAGGATATATCACCGGAAGTACAGATAAATTGACTGGCAAATTTTTAAGGTGGATACAATGAATCCAGGAGAAAAGTGTGGGGAGACTTCAGGCACGATGGGTTGATGATATTAAAAGATTCAGAAAAGCAGAAGGGAGGCATATATGCAAAGAATAGAGAACAGCTGATTGAAAAAAAAATCAACGTAAAATGGAACAGGACTAGGGGACGATGGTTCTTACTGACCATGTACTATAGCCAGCCACAATCATTAAAAGTACATAAATGTCATTATAATGTCCATTAGTTATATTTATCTCTACCATAAAAGTATAAATTTCAATTTGACAATACGATTATCATAAATATTTTCTAAAATTTTATATGTTTTTCCATCATCGTCAAGTAACAAATCCGTAACTCAATATTAGGCTACACACAAAATTTAAAATCTATTATTGTTGAAGTAAGTGTTTTCATTTCATAATATTCATTTGGAAATCAGTTAATTTCCAGAAATAAAGACACATTTTAAAACTTAAATTATTAAGAGAGCTATCTGACTACATTTTAAATCAGTGTGCTTGTGTTTAATTATCAATGCAGCAGTCCTACCCAGTTATGTTTCCAAAGTCGCCGACGCTTGTTAAGAAGGGACAGATACATTCGACGTGGACATTTGTTTTACCAATGGAAAAATGCAATTACTTTATTAAAAAATTAATTTGTAACGTCCTTATGAAGTTGTTTTACCCGCACTGTGTTAGTTCTTGCAGATAATATGTGTATAATTATGCAGCTCGTATGAGGACTAGTAAAAAATAGTCTTACAAGGTGCGTTATTATTTCGCAACGATATATTATAATAATTTAATGTTGATGAAATGTAAGCTTAGTGGTTATTCATAATTTAAATGACAGACAGTGTCCTTTATTAGTTGTTAAAATAATAAATTAAATTGGCAGTTCATATTAAGTGAAATTAGCTATAATAATAACAGAGGATTGCCGATGAGGGCGCCCTTATCTATTTTTTATGGTTGCTATAGATTATCTAGTAAAAAGAAAAATCTGCCCCCACCCACTTATTGATTTTTTTTATCACGGGGCTTCGCTCCCCGATTTACACCTTTTACCCCCTGTTTGTCGATTGATGCATCCCCTCTTTTAGTACCTATGCCTGCAAGTCCCATTGTTTTTTTGTTTAAAGAAACGCCTTTTGTATTCATATGTTTAACCATCTCCTTGAACCTAGCTACGCAAGTGCAGCAATATATATATATATATATATATATATATATATATATATATATATATATATATATATATATACATATATATACATATATATACATATATATACATATATATATATATATATATATATATATATATATATATATATATATATATATATATATATATATATATACATATATATATATATATACATATATATACATATATATACATATATATACATATATATATACATATATATATATATATATATATATATATATATATATATATATATATATATATAAATTGACGACTGTTTTTGGAATCATGATGTGTTTGTTTTTTTTTTATTGTAGTTACTCTTGAAAAAGCCGAAAAAATCGGCGAAATATCGAGTTAATAACAGCAATTGAGTGATTAATAAAATATTGACAACAGACCGCATTCCCGATATACTTTTTCACAATTTAACTATTGCCACGGTCGATAAATAAACTTGGTAATATATATATATATATATATATATATATATATATATATTATATATATATATATATATATATACATATGACAACAGACCGCATTCCCGATATACTTTTTCACAATTTAACTATTGCCACGGTCGATAAATAAACTTGGTAATATATATATATATGTATATATATATATATATATATATATATATATATATATATATGTATATATATATATATATATATATATATATATATATATATATATATGTATATATATACATATACATATATATATATATATATATATATATATATATATATATATATATATATATATATATAGGGTGTTATAAAAATAGTTTAATACTGGAAATAGGTGACTCCCCAAGTCAATTCGAGACACATCTAATATTCATTTTTATAAAACTTCAACATGGTTAAAGATTTTATCAATTACTGGATGTACTTTTAAGAAGAATACCTGAATGAAAGTGAGGAGGAGTTTTAAAAGTAAGTGGAAGAGAGACAGTATACTCATCGATAAAATGTCAAAAACAATACCTCTTGTTTACATCTTAAAATTTGATGAAAAGTAAATATTGTAAACTGGTAATGCCAAAGATGTGTAACAATTAATTTTTGTCACACTTTGCTCAATTAAACAAAAAAAGTGTTGTTTTTATGCGGAGTTTATCGAATCTAATTTCTAAATAATTAATCTAGAATGTGCGATTATTAAGAAGAAACAAGTTGTTTGCTACCTATTTGAAGTAAACAATGAAAATGACAACTGATTGCAATAGTAAAATAGGTATCTGTAAATAGTTTTCGATTCACCGTCAGAGAGGCATGGTCGGCGATATTTTTAGAATCAAAATTCGAGACTGCCAGACCACAGAGGTATATTGGTTTTAATATATTAAACGATTTTTATAACACTATATATATATATATATATATATATATATATATATATATATATATATATATATATTTATATGTGTATATATATATATATATATATATATATATATATATATATATATATATATATATATATTATATAATTTGGACTTTAGGGTTTTGTGACAGCACTCTCCAGTCGTTATTTATTTGCATACCTGACATGTGGAAAACCAAGTTATGATGTATATATCATTGATCTGCATTTTCTTGGAGCGACTCTTTTTATTTTTTGATTTCCTAAGTAAATTAAGTAGAAAAATCAGTTACAAATTACAAATTCTTTTAGTTGATGTGGCGCTCTCTTGTATTTTTACTTGTAGGAGAAGGTCTCCTATAAAATTCGTGGGAAATGTCTCCTTCCTTTTTCTTTTATAGTTACAGTTCTGCCTGTATCATAAACAAATGAGGCACTGTACAAATAAGCAAAACGAAAGTAAACCAACCCATCCGTCAATCGTCAAGAAAATAATTTACGCCAGCAGTTTTGCGGCAAATTGATAAACGTTTTAACTTCTCCCCTCGCGGCTTGTACTGCACGCAAATTTGTGGTTGGAAACCGCCAACACGTTAACGTATGACGTGCCAATAATTGTTTAGCAGCACTTACAATACTTACGGCAGTTGGTTTTGGACTGGGGTGGAAATTTGCAGGGTGTTAAGACAAATAGAGTTGTTTTAGTATGAAATGGAATTTTGTTTAGCCCTATTTAGTTCTTATTTTAAACGCGTAGAAATAATTATTCTTATTGTTTTATTTATTATTTTATGTATTGCAACGCATAATATTCAAATATATATGTATTTTACTAAATGAGATAATACGTTTAAAAGAAAGATGCATGTGCCATTTATTTTATCAATCCTTAAAATTAACAAGACAACACTATGCCACTGATATATTTCTGGACGTAGGTCTCCCTTCTTGGCCTCCAATGGTATCGGTTTTCCTTTCGCATCCAGGATAATCTTGTTATGCGCTTTTTTTATGAGTATAGCGCACGTGCTGCAGGAGAATCCCTAAAGCGCTACAGAAACGATGCGTGTGCGGAGAAAGCGATTCACGTTGGCATTGAGTCGCTATAAACTGTACTTGGTGGAAAATACAGTCCTGGAAAAATAATTACAAAGGGATGAAGTTCTCGATATAAAGGACTGCTTGAAAACGGTTGTACGAGAAGTGACAAGCAGAACTTTATACGGATGTGAAGTATTAGCGCGTTGTGTATTCCTAACATGCACCGCTTTACGGGCAATTAAGCGGGCTACATCTATCAAACTTTCAATGAAAATACTTGTAGAATATACTCAAGTCGCCAACCGTTTTTCGATGTTCCAAGGAATTGAGTTTGTTGGTCAATTCCGGGTCGCCAATCAGGCGAAGAGCTCTATTCTGAATATATCCAACAAATGTAGTCTACAGCATTCCATCGTTGGTAGAATTTGACCTTTGTATAGAATTAACAGTTGTTATGAAGTGTAAAGCTTTCAGTCCTGATATACGTCGTGCGCATTGGTTGTCGACCTCTAGATCTCCTTCCCAGATATGGCTTCCACGTATCCATTGAATTTTAGCTTTCATCCCAACACCTCGCAACATGTCCAGCGAATCCCCATGTCAGATCGACAATAACTTCGTAGACGTCCTGTATCTTTATTATGCCTCTTATTAGTTAATTCTCTGCATCTGTCTCTTTATAGGTCTTTGTGTTATTAGCAAAGCCAGGTGCAAAGAGTAGGAAGGAAGGCAAATAGATACAGAGAGTATTTTTTTAAGGAAAAAATTGGAAATACCAAATGCGAAGCTGGTTATAGAGGGGAGCGCCATTCGATAGCTGGGAGGGTTCTCGAAGAAATAAAAAACCGTTCTTACATTGAAATCCTTAGGCCTTTTACAACTCACGAAACTAAATATCGATGCCTCATATTAATCATATAATTGTGATTAATATTATTGACAATAATTCGTATAATCCTAATTAGTATGAAGTAATTATATATATATATATATATATATATATATATATATATATATATATATATATATATATATATATATATATATATACATATATACATGTGTATATATATATATATATATATATATGTATATATATATATATATATATATATATATATATATATATATATATATATGTATGTATATATATATACTTTTTTTTTGTGTTCTATGGCGTTGGTGGATACCAAATAGTCAGTTTTTCACTTTTTAATATATATTTTATATAAATCTATATATATATATATATATATATATATATATATATATATATATATATATATATAGGACAAACCACAAACATCCAGCCGATACACGGAATCGAACCGCTAATCTCCTGATTCACAGCAGGCACCTTAGCCCACTGCGCCAATCGGTCCGGCTATATATACTTCAACAGCATAATAGAAGCTCAATATACTTTTTTTATCGAATTTTACCTCTGGTACTTAAAAAGATTTGATATCCTGGTAAAAAATGGGCTTGAGCGACATGTAGTGAAACCTAAAAAAATGCATCTAAAAAGCGATACCTTCGTTTTTTTGGGCTAGTCTATATAAATACATCATAAACTAAATAAAACAATGCCGAAGGTCGGCTGGGAATGTAAGAAGGTACAAACACTCCCCCTGTTCTTTACCTTAAGCATCCTAATACTAAAGTTTATAGAATACTATATTTATCTATTAAACTGTACTAGTATCTTAATAAAACTGTGTAATGTTGTAAGCGTTAGGAAAAAAGAAAAAAAGACGCAATAACATATATATATATATATATATATATATATATATATATATATATATATATATATATATATATATATATATATATATATAGTCCCTGGCCAAATTATTAGACGCACTGCAAGATTTCATGTAAAATATTAATTACCGAGTGATATTGTACAGGGTTTATTATTTTAAATTGATTTGTTTTTTATTTTTATATTATCCAATCAATTACCTATTTATTTGACATAAATAAAACAGCATTAATTTAGAAAAGCATAAGTTTATTAAGTTTTAAAGAAAAGTGAAATTAATGTTAGTAAAAGTCAATATTTAGTTGAGCCACCTTTAGCCGCTATCAAAGCTTTAATTCTGCGCGGCATGCTATCAATGCAAGATTGTACTGTCTCCTGCATTTGAGGATGATGATTCCACACATGAATAATCTTTTCTAGGAGCTGGGTTTTGTTGGTAATCACATCTTTAGCCACTTCTCTTTTCATCAGCTCCCACACATTTTCAACGGGGTTCATATCAGGGCCAATCCAACAGAGGGATATTTTTTTCTGCCAAAAAAGCTTTAACAGACCGAGCAGTGTGGCAGGGAGCTCCATCTTGCATGAAGGTGAATGGTTCCCCATTTGGAAACCATTCTCTGAGCTGCGGAATCAACCGATTTTGTAATACTTCTTTGTACTGATCTTGCCTCATTATTCCTTTGACGACGTACAGACGTCCAGTGCCCTTGCCGCTGATGACTGACCAAATCATCACTTTGGTGGGATGTTTAACCGTCGGGACGACACAATCAGGATGAAACTTTTCTCCATGGCGACGACGCACTTACTGAGCTTTATTCTGCAAAATTTCGAATGTGCTTTCGTCACTGAAGCAGACCTGTCAAAAATAGGAAAAATATATAAACTTCCATGTTTATTTGCTTTATTTAACTGAAAATGATAATAATGTATCAATTATTGATTAAATTGCTGTATCTTACCGATCTCCAGAAGTCCACATCTTTGTCTTGCCATTGTTTGGCCCACTTCAGGCGCTTTGCTTTCATTGCAGCTGTTAACTTGGGCTTCCTGGCCGGGCGACAGGCCTTAAAATCTAATTCTTTCAATTTTCTTCGAACAGTGCGCTCAGAAGCATTTACGCTAGCATCCTGGAGTTGTGATTTTATTACCTTTGTGGTAGCAAATCTGTTTTCTACACAAATTTTCTTCAAACATCTCTCTGACCGTGGAGTGAAAATTGGTTTTTCTACCGCATCTTTTCTTTCTTTTCGGGCTTAATTCCTTCCCTGACTCAATTTTCTTTTTTATGCGTCGTACACTAGCTTCAGAAACCTCCAAATTTCGTGATATTTCTCGGTTTGTAAATGTTTTCGCAATCACAAGGGCCTTCACTTCAGCTTTTTTACGTGGTTAAAGATCGCCTTTTCTACCCATAATGAAAATAGTCCAATTACTTTTTTAAAACACTGCATACAAAATAAACTAATAACTGAGTAGTATAAAACTGTTAAACAAATAATCACAGTCCATAAAGCCACAGAAACACGTCCGTACCTGACTCGATTCCGATCGCGATTGATACAGGTTTGTACTTGTTTACGTTCATGTATCACTTTGTCAACACAGTGTTGCCATATGTTAAAAATAAATACAAATATGTAGTCTACAACAATTCTTTTAAATAAAAAACAATAATATTGTAGTTTAAATATACCATTATTGCATAAAAACTCTTAAGAAACATAAAATTACTAATAATTTGGCCAGGGACTGTATATATATATATATATATATATATATATATATATATATATATATATATACATATATATACATATATATCGTATGTATAATACACAGGACCACAAAAATTGTAGTTGAAAGGTGAAATACTATACCATATGTTTTTTGGTGTGCTCAAAACGAATCCTAGGTCAGAATAGGCGCATCACCCAAGGATTTTGACATAACCTCAAAAACATCTCAGACAGTAAATTAAAAAACACGTCGTAACTAAATTAAAAAATTAAATGAACATCATATCTATACGTATTTTGGGGTGCTTAAACCGATTATGCCAAAAGAATTGACCTATTAAGTCAAGATCTTGAAATAACCTCAAAAAGTCCCTTCTTTTCATTCACACGTTTTAAGGTGAGTCCCCTCGCTTCTCGCCCACTGGATGCTTTATTAAAATGATTCCCCTCGCACATCTCCACCGCGATGCTAGATAACAGTGAGTCCCCTCGCCTCTCACCCCAATGGAAGAACTTTATAACCAGAATTCAAATCCTAACATAACCTAATGCAAGAACTGTACTCCAAAAACTCTAAACCTAACATAGCCTAATGCAAAAAACTTACACCAAGAAATCTAAGCCTAATGCAAGAAACTTACGCCAAGAACTTTACACCAGGAACTCTAAATGTAACATAGCCTAATGCAAGAAACTTACATCAAAAACGCTTAACTTAACATAGCCTAATGCAAGCAACTTACACCAAAATTTTTTACACTAAGAACTCTAAACCTAACAAAGCCTAATGCAAGAAATTTACATTAAGAACTCTAAACCTAACATAAGCTAATGCAAGAATCTTATATTAAGGACTTTACACCAAGAACTCTAAACCTAACGTAACCCAATACAAGAAACTTATATCAAGAACGTTAAACTATAACCATAATATAACCTAATGCAAAAAAAAAACGAGCAGACTACCATATCTATACGTATTTTGCGTAGCTGAAAGCAAATATGTCAACAGAATTGACCTATTATGTCACGATCTTGAAATATCCTCAATTAGTACAGTCCTTTCATTCACAGGATGCTGGATTATGGTGATTTCCACGGCTTTTCACTCTCGGGATGCTTTATTAAAGTGAATGCAATGCACCTTGCATCATCGGGGTGCTTTATTCAAGTGAGTCCCCTCGCCTCTCACTATCGGGGAATCACTTTAATAAGGCATTCAGTGGGCGATAAACGAGGGGACTTACCATACTCCAGCAACCTGTGAATGAAAAGACTGGACTTTTTGAGGTTATTTCAAGTTCTTGACTTAATAGGTCAATTCTTTTGGCATATTCAGTTTAAACACCCCAAAATACGTGTAAGTACGGTGGTCTGTTCATTTAATTTTTTAATTTCCTTACAGACGTATTTATGACCATTTTTGAGCTGTCTTTTGAAGTTATGTCAAAATGCTGACGTGATGGGTGAATTCTAAACTTAGATTCGATTTCGGCATCCCATATGTGTGCTCATTTACATTTTTAATTTATTTGTAAAAGTATTTTTGGTCATTTTCGAGGAATTTTTTTAGGTTTTGTCAGAATTCTTGCGTGATGGGCCTCGGATTCGTTTTTGGCACGCCAAAAAACATATGATATGGTGTCTTACCTTTCAACTACAAAATTTTTTTTTGGTGGTCCTGTTATCAATCACCAAACTGCTCGATAAAACAAACAGCGAGAACTTTTCCGCAAATACAAACACAAAAAACATGTTTAATAACTAATAAACGAAATATATAAAAATTTTTTAAATTATATCGTTAATTTCAATAGTAATTAAATTCCAAATTAATGATGTACACTTTGAAGCCAAGAAATTACTCGGAAGCATCCCAATTGCCCTATGCTAATTTTCAAATGACGTACAGTATTGCCAATGGAGTCAATGGGGATGGGGTTAATTAATTATGCTTTGTGTTGGGGACGCTCAACCAGCTCGGCTCTGGGGTGATGAATATTCACTAATTATCGATTTGGGAGAGTCAGTTTATTAAAATACGTTTGGAATTAAAATTATAGAGCTACTGATGGCTAATATGCTAAATGGTGGGATATAAACAGGTTTAATTAGTGATATTTACGTTAATTCATTAAAGAATTCTTTTGTTGGCAGAACTGTTGAATTATTAATTTATAAAGGCAGTAGTTGATCCTTTATAACATAGTTGTTTTGGATAACCGTTTTTATTTTTAATGAAAATATTTTTGAATATCAAATATCTATTTTAGTCCAAATAGCTGTAAAAGATCTCAAAGAGTCCAATCGCCAGGGGTTTTGAACTCTCATTAAATGTTAAGAAGCTGCATTTTGGGACACAGGTAGTTTTTTTGACATACATACGATAAAAAAAAGTTTGCTAAAGTTTGATGTACGCTAAGCCTACAAAATCCAAAATAAAATAAAAATTTCGGTTTTTCCGTAATGTTTTGAAAAATAAATAATCGGTCAAGTGCAAGTTGAACTTGCGCAATTAGTGTTCCGTAGGTTGATTGCTTTTAAAATAGAATTTTTTTTTACGGAGGTATAAAATGATCACTGACTTCAGAAAACACACCCCAAATGAGTTTTCAACAAAGTTTGTTTCCAATCTTTACTGAAAACTGATGACCTTGAAATTTTTTTTTATATACCAGATAAATTATTAAAGGTAATGCACTCGTGATAATTTTCGTTCAATCTACACCCCGAGGAGATTATTCCAGAACTTTTTCAAAATTTTTTGATCAGTACTTTTCGAGATAAGGGGGGGACAGCGATTTTTCTCGATTTTTTAAAAATAATACAAAGAAAAGTGTGCGCAAGTATTACATTATATATATATATATATATATATATATATATATATATATATATATATATATATATATATTACTCGTGTTTTCACAAGCTTTCATTTGACACCACACTCGATTACCTAGTAAAAGATTTTTTTTTTTTACTTCCGATTTAACCCCCCAAAACTAACCCCTTGAGTCAAAATTTCTTTCAAAACTACATGGCTCTAATGAGACCATCAATTTCTATATTATTACCAAATTTCAACTTTCTATGACAAATAGTTTCGGAGAAAATCGGGCGTGACAGACGGGCAGACAGGCAGACAGACACCGAAGTCATCTTTTAAGTGTTCCGTACGGAACACTAAAAAGATATCGAAAAACTAATAGCACTACGTAAAAGAGTAGGAAATTTTACACAAAAATAATATATAGATTTTTTTCCAGATTTTTTTTTATTAGCGTGAGAATTTATTAAAAATTTAGATAGGTGATTCAAAAAGTGTATCGCTCGAAGGTTAATGGATATTATTTGTTTTCAGAGTGTAGAAAAAAAATTAAAAGATACCTTTTTGAAGAGGAGACTTTCAGCTTTCCGATGATACTAATAGTTTTTATTTTCGTTGCCTTATAACTTGTAAAATTTTAAAACGAAATCTTTGTTTGCGTGATTCTAACGGGCATAGAGTAAATTACAAATACTTTTACGTTTTGCATGTATCATTTTTATACCTGAAATTTCAATATAAGAATAATTAAAAATACCCACACTGTCTGTGTTATTTATAAATTGAGTTTTAAAATATGAAAATTTGCCTGCTGTAGTGCGCCGCAATTTTACATTCAAAGAAGTACGAAATAGTCAAAAAAAGTCGGACATTTTTTTTAAGTTCAGGTTAAAAGTATACTTGACATTAGAAATTCATTAAAAACTTTAAAAAGTTTTCTCTTTTTTTCTAATTTTGCTCTTAAAAAAAGTGTTCATGATAAATGTATTTTTTGCTTATTATTAATCATACAACTTAAACTTAAAATAAAAAATATATTTAAAGGTGGGAAATGAAAGATAAAAGTCTAAGCTTTAAGTATAAACTATTTATATTTAATTTAAACATCCAGGTACAAAACACAAAAATTCTGAATTACTTCAAGGAATTTTGGTAATGTCGTTAATATTGGATCCGCTAACTCCTTAATAGCCAATTTCAAAATATTTAGTGGTATACACAAACGTTAATTTAATCTTAAATGAGGTTGGAAGCATGATTCCTACTACAACTGAAGGGCTTAAACCAGCCATTTTATTTTAAATATATTTTTTTAAAATTACAGTGAAACTAAAAAAAAAAAAATAATCTGTATACTGTTTTTTGTAAAATTTTCCATTCTTTCATGTGGAGCTATTCGTTTTTCGATATCTTTTATTTTTTTCGAGATATTTGCGAAAAACCGAATTTTTCATTTTATTTTCGATTTTGTGGGCTTCGCGTACACTTTAGGCCAGCAAACTTTTTTTATCGTATTTTACGTCCCAAAAACTACTTGTATGCCAAAATGCAGCCTGTTAACATTTAATGAGAGCTTTTCGTCAAAATTTGCCTCTGACGACTGGGCTAAAATACATTGACGAAAAATATTACCAAAACCAATATCAGAATGTAGACTTAGAGTGCTAGGCAAGTTAGTTTCATGTGAGTCAACTCTAGTTGCCCGATTTATTTTTTAAAATTTTATGTATTTGAAGTTCTTGGAAAATTGTGTTTAAAAACAGCGCTCTTCAAAGTTAGAAATGAAATTATTGATAACTGCTCAGTAGGTTACAGACCAAGAGCTATGTGAAAAAAAAAGTGGCGTGGGCAGTAGCAACTTGCCTCTTTGACAGGTTGATCTGGCACAGAAACCATTCACCTTCCAGATATTTTAGGCCGTTACTCCTGGCTCATTATCCAATAAGGCCCAACTTGAATATGCCATTTTTAGCGTGAACGATAGCACAGTAGACGTGGTACAGTATCCTTAACCAGTTCAGTAGGACTTGCGCTCAATGATTGGCAGAAGTCGATGTTGGCCCGGCGGCCTTAGAGGCCCTTTTTTCTTGATTCAAGAAAAAAGGGCTCTTCGGGCGCAAGTTCTATTGAACTGGTTAATGATACTATACCACGCCTACGGCGCTAACGTTCACGCCAAAAATGGTATATTCGAATTGAGCCTTATTGAATAATGGGCTAGTAGCGACGGCCCAAAATATCTGAAACGTGGACAGTTTCTGTGCCAGATGAACCTGAACCTGAAGGGGCAAGTTGCTACTACCTACGCCACTTTTTTTCCCGTGGCTCTTAATCCATTATTACAGCGATTGTTCTCATTTCTTGCGGATACAATTGTTTCGTGGAGTGATGACTGTTACTGCAAACTTTAAAGTTGAGAAATCTCAAAGTGTTGCTAATCGGTGGATATCAATTTATTCGAGAAAATTACTGGAATGGCTTCCAAAAATGATTTTGAAGTATGTAATACATTATTTCATTATATTTGAAGCGACTTTAAAACAATTAAATTTAAAATTAAATATAGCAGATAATTTGTACACCTATTTAACTTTATATGAACATTTGCTATTTCATCCGAATATACACTTCCGTCAGAAAGTATTTGCCCATCTAGAAATTTCAGTGTAACTGCCAAAATTTAATACCTAATTAAACCCTTTTATTATATTAGGTAAATTTAATTGCTCTTAACAAGTGTCCATCATAAAATTGTTTACATAAGCCTTTTTGGTGAAATCACAAATTAAAAAGCAACTAGAACAAATTTCCAAATTTTCCATGATAATCGTTTTGAGGCGTTTTCTGAGAATTCCAGTTGAAGCAAGAACTCATTTCAAGTTTCTAGGGATTATGGAAATTCCTAGTGACATTTTATGATAAAAACTATGCTATAAATACCATTGTCTTTTTGGAAATTAACCATTCGCAAACAATACTTCGTCATTGATACATGCTCAGTTGTTTTGTGAAAACGCCAAAAACGAAAGAAGTTCCCGTTGAAAATAGGGCTTTGATAAGTGCGAAACATCAAAATGGTCACTCGAGTCGACAAATCGCGAGCGATATGCGGATTTTTAAAACACACTAACATCGCTACATTTTCTTAACGAAAATATTGTTTAAATTTTATTGTAGTTTTGTTATGACCTATGTAAAACGATACAAAATATGATTTTTATTATTGCAATGCAAAATGGCCGGCAGCTGAATTGTTACTGATTACAGGTTGCGCGATGGTATGCACGACAAACTATATGATGCTAATAGTTTAGAACCAAAAAGGCCAGTGACTTCAACTAGCGGATGTTTTAGAACTTTTACACAATTGTGTTTTAAGCTTTTGCTTCGGTAGTATATTGTGTATTTTCTTATAGTGCAGAAAAAAAAGCATTTGAAATTGCACAGTGTAGATACAGCAATATTATGATTTTATCCTCTCTGGGGTATCACAAGGAGTTTTCGACCTCGAAAAACATGTGCCCTTTTGTTTATAAACAATTTAAGTTTTCAAAACGCGTTTTTTGAGCTTAAAATGTCAATAACTCCGGTTATATAAGTCGAATCAAGACAAAAAAAAAACCAAACATTTCGTAACAAAATTTTCAACAAATCCGCCTTGGTTTTAAGTCGCTCAAGTGCATACATTTTCATTTTATTGTACAAGTCGATTAAGTGAACCGATCGGCTTGAAACTTTCAGAAAATATGCCTTTTGTTATAGCAAAAATATCCTGAACTTTTGGTATAAAACCATTAAACCCAGTGGACACAATTCAATTTTTTGTTTTAAATTTGAATTGTCCGCCACTTTATGTCATTTGGTCCAAAATGGATCCTTTTTTTCAAAATTTAGTTCTCGACGCCAGCTTTCCAACGCAATTAAAAAAAAAATTTGGAGTCGTTTTACGCGTTTTTTACATTTGTTTATTAATCAAATAGTAACAAATGCGTTTTTTCGGTCCTTTAAAAACAAAAAAAAATTATCTCATCTGGTAGAGAATCGTCAGACCCTCATTTAAAAAAAAACAATTACGTTAACGTGAAAATGACCGAAAATACGCATTTGTTGTTATTTGAGACCTAAGTTTGGAAAACAAAAGATCCAAGTGGCATAAAATGGCGGGCAATTCAAATTTTAAATAGTAAATTCCATATTTTCTGAAAGTTTCAAACCGATCGGTTCACTTAGTCGACCTGTCAAATAAAATTTTAAAAAAAAAATCAATTTTGTAGGTCATGTACGCACTTGGGCGACTTAAAACCAATTAGGATTTGTTGGAAATTTCACTATGAAGAGTTTGTTTATTTTTTTGTTTCGATCCGACTTATATAACCGGAGTTATTTACATTTTAAGTTCAAAAATCGTGTTTTGAAAACTTAAATTATTTATAAATAAAAAAGCACAAGTTTTTCGAAGTTCAAAACTCAGGACCATACTCCTGGTGATACCCCAGAGACGATAAAATCAAAATAAAGCTGTATCTAAACTATGCGTATCTCATCATTATTTTGACCTTTTTTTATTGCACTATTAATATAGTGATCTCAGAAGAAGTGGCAAGAATAGTGGAAGGATTTTTACCGATTTTAGACAGAATAATCATGATTCAAATAAATTGCAAACCCCACAAATTCAACATCATACAAGTCTACGCCCCAACATCATAAAGTACTGATGAAGAAATCGAAATATTTTATGAAGATTTAAATAAGACTCTACAACACACTAAGAAAAATGAGATAAACTGATAATAGGGGATTTCAATGCCAAAATAGGAGATGAAAAAGAAGATGATATTGTGGGGAATTATGGCTTGGGTAAACGTAATGATAGAGGTCAGAGACTGATCCAGTTCTTCAGAGAAATGCACCTTTCTATTATGAACACTTATTTTAAATTGCTACTCCGACGGTTATATACGTGGAAAGCCCCTGCAGATGGAAAATATAACAAAATCATCCGAAATCAAATAGAATATATAACCATCAATAGAAGACGAAATATAGTCACATCTACCAAAACCTATCCTGGAGCAGATATACATACAGACCATAATTTGCTGTTTAAAACTATCAAGATTAAACTAAAAAAGTTAAAATATGGACAAACAGCAACAAATATTAACATCGACAAACTTAAAGAAGAAGTCATAAAGAAGAGGATTCACGAGGAGATTGGTTGAAATTTGGATACAAACAAGCTGGGAATTCATCAGACACCGAAAGAAAAATGGCACCACATTAGAGAAATACTGGAAGAAATAATGGATAAGAACCTGACACAAAATACAACCAAAAAGAAACAATCATGGATGACGGAGGAAATATTGGATATGATTGAAGGACAACAATAATATAAAATACAAAGAAACGGACAACCTAATAAAAAGAAAGAAAAAGGAGGCTAAATACATGTGGCTAAATGAACAATGCACAGAAATAGAAGCATTAGAAAAGAAAAACAACACATTTAATTTACATAAGAAAATCAAAGAAGCGGCTGGACTGAGGTTACAAAGGCAACCACAAGTAATAGAGGATAAAGAAGGTAAACTACTACTGAACATACAAGAAAAAATAGATAGATGAGAAGAATATACGTGTATAGGGGAAATGTATTGTAACACAAGTAGACAACATAATACAAATAAGCTTAATACAACGGGCCCCCCATAAATAAAGACGAAATATTAGCAGCCGCAAATCAACTTAAAAACAAAAAGGCAGTAGGAGAAGATAATATACCTACAGAAATCATTAAAATATTTCTTGAAAAACATAAAGACATTATACAGGACCTCTTCAACAGCGTATACAACTTCATGATTGGTTGACATCAATTTTTATACCACTTCCAAAAAAGAATAACCCTAGAAAGTGCGAGGAATACCGGAATATAAGTCTAATGAACCACATCTTGAAACTCTTCCTTAAAATAAACCACCAAAGAGTATACAAAAAAATAGATGAACGTACTGGACAAACACAGTTCAGGTTTAGGAACGGACTAGGAACGAGGAATGCACTATTCTCCATCCGCGTTCTGACTGAAAGATGTAGTGATGTCAACTCTGATGTTTATTTATGCTTCATAGATTTCCAAAAAGCATTTGATATGGTAAATTATGATGATGGAAATACTACAATCGTGTAACACTGATGACAAAGAGTTACAAATAATATCACGTTTATACTTCAACCAGACTGCCAAAATAAAAGTTGAGAATCGCATGCCCAAAGAAATAAAAATAAAGAAAGGCATACGTCAGGCTTGTATTTTGTCACCCCTGTTATTCAATGTCTACTCGGAGGAAATCTTCAATAAAGCACTTTCTGATAACGATGGAATTACAATTAAAGGTGTGTGTGAAAATAACCTCCGCTACGCTGATGATACTGTCATTCTAGCTGACAGGGAAGAAGGCCTACAAAGACTAATGAATGGAATTGTTGATGCATGTGAAGAATATAAAGTGAAACTGAATAGGAATAAAACAAAAACAATGGTGGTCAGTAAGAATCCTAATACAAACATAAATATTAAAGTACATCGACAAATACTTGAAAGGGTAATAAAAATAACGTACTTAGGAAGCGTAATTAGTGAAGATTGGGACCACTTTCTTGAAATACGCTCAAAAATTGAAAAAGCACGTTAAAGAAAGAAAAATCACTTACTTTGGCCATATTATGAGAAGCCAAAAGTATGAACTACTGCAACTTATAAATGAAGGAAAAATAATTGGTAGGCGAGGACCAGGAAGGCGCCGCAATTCCTGGTTGAAAAACTTACGACAGTGGACAAACATGACATCTACTGAACTATTTAGAGCGGTAACAGATAAAATTAGATGGGCAAATATTATCGACAACGTCCTTAGAAGATAAGGCACACTAAGAAGAAGATTAATATTTTGATCAGAGAACAAAGATTTAAGCCTAAAAATATATCTCATTCATTTAATGAATTTTTAATAGGGCGTTTCGGTTTTAATAACGGCAGATTGCTTGATACATTCTAATGATCTGAGCGCTATTTGTTCAGATAAGAAAAATATAATGAAATGTATAACATAAACGATTAAATTGTTATGCCTTCAAAAAAGTGCGAAAAATTTAGGCATCATGTTTTCAACTAATTCTATTTTTGAAAGTTTTTACAAGAAAAAGTGTTATAAGAATTGATTCCTAATAATCCGATGGACTAACGAGTATACAAAAACTATAACAAAACAAACTTGACAACATCGTCTCGTCGGCACAATATACTAAATCGACTCTGTAACTGCTTCGGTCGGCGAAAAAAGAAACAAACGATCTCTCGGTCTCGAAGCTCCAGCCTCCTTTTCACATTTTGACTGATGTAACCGAAGCACTTACCGTCATTAACTTTTGTTTTTTCCATTTGCGGTCGACTTTTGCTGAGCAAACAGTTAAAAAGCTGAAAATGACTCGGACGGTCCAATGCATTTTGGCGCCCGGCATTTACTTTTTATCGACTATGTACTTTTTAAATTGGTTTTTGAAAGAGAAAATAAAAAAGTGATTAGATAGATACCATTAATTTTCATTAAAAACCTCTATTCTTATAATTTATTTATAACTTTATCTAGATTTAGTTAAGATATGTTGAAATTTAAAAAATTCACTAGTGAATTAATGTAAGAGTAATCCTTTCAATCACTAATACCACCTTCAAACATCACTCAAGACGACTTTCCACCTGAGTGTCACCGGAGGGGCATTACAATAAACAGATTGATTATATCCTAGATGAAGCTCATCTATATTGAATGTAAAATACCGCCCAGGCGCGTTATGTGGTTGAAATCACAAGTTATTAAAGGCTCATATGAGAATAAAACTAGCCACCTCTAAAAAAACAAAAACAAACAGGAGAATTACAGTGTCAGACAGTGCTCTTTTCCAAACAATTACTTTAACATTCCGGAAGTCACAGAGGATATTGACAAAACGTGCATAGATATTAAGAGGTGAATAACAGATGCTACACAATGCTCGGCAAAAATAGAAAAACACCCTAAAAACATTGGATGACCGACGATACTCTAACGCCTATAGAAACAAGAAGAAATATAATTTTAATAAACAACACATCGGATCGTCAAGACTAAATCAGATCAATCAATAAAGAAATCAAGGTGGCTTGTAAAAAGGACAAAAACGCATAATGGAAGAGTATATGTGAGGAGCTGGAACAACATGTACGAACAATCGACAACAAGAACTTATAACGTCAAGAAGCGGGCCATTTTTATAGCCTCACGTTGGAGCGCTATTTTGTAACGTCTCGTTGCGGCGTTATTTTGTATAGCCCCAAATTTCTTTATTTTTAATAAATATTTTATTTATTAAATAGAAGCCGTTATATGCCCCTTACGGATATCTTAATTTCTGGGAATGGATTGAGTGGATATTAATACTGAAAAAATTTAAAAAATTAGATATAAGTTTGTTTTTTTTTACTGGTAGAGAATATGGATAAGAGATAATTTTTGTACGTCTTTTGAAAATAGTCTTTATAGTTGTTTTAAAACTCGGCTATAGTGTTTATTTTTTTTGGGCACCATTCATTTTAGAATAAAAGGAATCTAATTTCCGCTCAAAAAATGAAAAAATACTGAAGAGTTATTTAACTGTTAAAATAAGATTAATTTACGTACAACCGTTGCGTCCTGAAAGAAAGAGCAGGAGTTTAGTGAAACGCTACACATTTAAATAAAGAAGGGTATATTAACAAAATAAAAATTCCTACTTTTAATACACTCTTAAAATTACATCTACTAAATAAAAACCCCTTATGTTATGAGATTGTACACTATTGCACAGAGTCTTTAAGTTAGGATTATTAAGTTTTCAATAAAAGGCTTTTTAAAACACGATATTAAAAGTTTGTGAAATTAATTCCGCGAATTATACGTGTTGAGTAGTCGTTGGAAACGCACTTTTAGACAGGAAGTGAGATATTTAGACTGGTGTGCTTATGAATTATTGATTGGCTTCTCTTCGTGGGTTTTCCAAAAGCTACTTGGCCTCTCTTGGTGAGATTCTCATAAAGATATTATCTCAGCCATTACCATCCTAGTTTCATTTGGGTTGCTAAACACTTTTTGACCCGAAATGCCTGGGGATGAGCAGGATATTTCAAGAAAGGAAAAAGCCCTTAAACTTGAGAGCTAGAAGCCGTTACTGCACTACTGCATCACTAAAAAAAACACTTTGGGGTCTACGGCCTACTGGCGGAAAAATGCCCTTCAAAATTCGAAATGGCTGCTTAAATATCCCCTTCTCCTTGGATCTACTTCCCGACATGCAAATCTCGACGCATTCAGTGCGAACCAAATAAGTCAAGTCGGCAACACGCGTTACACACTACCGGTTTAAATTAAACTGCTCAAAAATTTAAAACACTGTTTTAATATAAAAATGTAATAAAATATAAATTATAGGAAGAAAAACAGTATCGTAACATGATCTTAAAATCTAAGAAAAAATGAATGTTACAAACTTTATGAAAAGGTAAAATACCTATCGAAAGAATTCAAACCTAAAACACAAATAATCAGAGATAAGGAAGGTAGAACAGTCACCGACATGCCTGGAATCATTGACGTTTGGAAGGATTACTGTAAAGAACTTTTTGTGGCTCAATTAGTGGGTGACTGCAGTGTCGACAAAGAAGTCGCAGAAGAACAAAAGCCATGTATTCTTAAGTCTGAAGTCAGGAAGGCTATTCAAAGGTTAAAGAATCGAAAAGCAGCAGGTACTGACGGGATCATTGCCGAAATAATAAAGATGATGGGAGAAACCGCCGTGACTATGCTACATCAACTGTGCAAGGAGGTATGGAAGACTGCGAATTTGCATTTATACCCTTGCATAAGAAAGGATCCCCTTTGGATTGCAGCAACCATAGAAAAACCGCTCTAGTGTCGCAAGCTGCTAAGGTGTTTCTCTGGATCCTAAATGAAAGATTCAAACCTTTTCTGCTGCCGCAGATATCTACCGAACAAACAGACTTCATTTCAGGAAGAGGGACTAGAGAACAAATTCTCAACATACGCCAGATAATAGAAAAAGTCAGGGAATTCCAAATAACAACCTATATTTGTTTTATAGACTACTCTAAGGCTTTCGACTGCATACAATGAAACAAACTCTGGTCGATTCTAATCAGCATGGGAACACCTATACATCTTGTAAACCTTATCCGATCCTTGTATGAGAACACAAATGGCAGAATTAAACTGAATAATTCTTTTTCAGATCCCTTTATCGTAGAAGCCGGCGTCAGACAGGGCTGTATTCTGTTACCTTTATTTTTTAACATATATAGCGTTTTGGATGGCTGGAGTGGTGGTGTGACAATCGGTGGAAAAAAGCTAAGTAACCTTAGATATGCGAATGATACTGTTATACTTGCAACCTCAATGTAAGACCTAGAATCCATTATGGAGTGCTTGGAAATCGCTAGTAAAAACTATGGATTGACAAGTAATGAGCGGAAACCAAAGTAATGATTGTTAATCGTAATGAAAATCTGTCACACATAAATAAAATTGCTGGTTTCACTGATGTAGACGATTTCAACTATTTGGGATCCTTCATAAATAACAATCTTGGTTGTGAAGCAGAAGTAAGAAGACGTTTGGTAATGGCTAGAAACTCTACCATCAAACTCACTAAGGTCTGGAAAGAGTCAGCTGTCACAAAAAATATAAAGTTAATATTGCTGCTATATGCATCGGAAACATGGACCATTAAATAAGCTAACAAAAGACGAATCGATGCGTTTGAGATGTGGGCATATCGAAGAATCCTCGAACACCGTACTAATGTATCTATTGTTGAAGAGCTTGGTATAAATGAGCGACTTTCAAACGGAATTAATAGACAGTACCTGAAATATGTTGGTTACATTATGAGGAAAAAGGATGCCATGAAAAAGCTTGTAGTAACGGGGAAGGTAGAAGGTGAAAGATCAAGGGGACGGTCTCCGACAAGATGGTCCGACCAAGTAAGATCTCTCCTTGGAATGGGTATGCACGAGCCAAGTCAAGTCGCGCAGGATCGAGATGCCTGCAGATTGACTGTTGAGGCAGCAACTGCATAGTGCCACCGATACTCCTATTGGGGTGAAAGGATTGAAAGAGAGAATCCTTCATCACGACAAATGCACGGCTTTATGTATCCGGTCCACATTGACAAGTTCATTCCCAGCGGCAGTTTTTGATAGTTTGGCCTGTACAGGGTGAGTCAACGATAGAGTAAAGTTCATTATCTCATTTGTTTCGGGAATGATGAAAAAATGTTAAATACCATAGTTTTAGGGAATGTTAAGGTGCACAGTTTAAAATTATTTTTGAGTATACAGGGTACTTCAAAAAAGTGTGGCCGATATAAAATATGTTTTCTTAAATGGAACATCCTATTTTCTCATTTATTTGCCTACATTTTTGCTTTGTTTTGGCAACTATGATGTTATAGCGTAAGTGTATTAAAAACAAGGGTAAAAATTGAAAAATTCAAAATAAATCGAAAACTATTAGAAATAGGTATATGACATACTTAATAAAAGTTGGAGGCTTTTGTAAATCTATCAAAAAAAATAATAATATACAGGGTGTGCCATTTAAAAAATTTGAGATTTTTCAATTTAAAATAGTCGAAATGTATAAATTTATTTTGAACACCCTGTAGCATCTAACTCAAATTTCTTTACATATATCTTTTTTTTCATCTCTATAGAACGCTTGTATCAATTATGAGTATTCCATCTTCAGAAACAATGGCGCTACTGGCAATTTTTTACAAAACTGAAAATTAGTTTTTTTTTTTAAATTGAAATGTTAGAAAAACTACTAGGTTTAGGTATATAACATTATTAATAAAAAAGTTATAAAATTTTATTCATAATTTAAAAATAAATTAGAAAATACGATGTTCCATTTAAAAAAAAAACATATCGGCCACACTTTTTTGAAGAACCATGTATACTCAAAAATAATTTTAAACTGTGCATCTTAACATTCCCTAAAACTATTGTATTTAACATTTTGTCGTCATTCCCGAAACAAATGAGATAATGAACTTTACTTTATCGTTGACTCACCATGTACAAGCGACAATTGGTTTTGCTCAGCATAATTTTTTTTTTTAAATACTGTTATCTCTCTTACCAACCATTATCATTGTAATCACTCTTCTTCCACTTAACCTCTATTTCTTTGCTTTGGGAATGTATACCAACAACTCCAAGACTATTTATTAGTTAACAATTTACAAAGGTACACTTACAATTGACCCAAGATATCTATCAGTAGGCGAAGGTAAGATGCCTATTGAAATCATCAAAATATTTCTTGAAGAACATAAAGACATTATACAAGACCTGTTTAACAGCTTATACAATACAGGCAGGATATCTTATGTTTAACTAACATCAATTTTCATACCTGTACCAAAAAGGGATAGTCCTAAAAAGTGCGAGGAATATCGAAATATAAGTATAACGAAATACATTTTGAAACTCTTCCTTGAAAAAATCCACTAAAGAATATACAAAAAATTAGATGGACAAACACAGTTTGGCTTTAGGAACGGAATCGGAACTAGGGCGCATTATTCTCCGTCCACGTTCTGATGGAAAGATTCTCATGTTTCATGTGTCAACTCTGATGTGTATCTATGTATCATAGATTTCCAAAAAGCACCAAAGGATAATTTATTTATTTATTTTATTTATTTATTTATTCATTCCTTTATTGCCATCGAGATTACATAACGTAAAAAAGCAACGTCACAAAAAAGTAGAATATATGCATATAGCCAACAAAATATAAGATACCGTACAGAGGACAAAATCTTACAACTATTTATAACTAAAATTATTGATCAAAATCAAAAGAATAGAAACATTCTGAGAGAGCAAACCTTTTTGCTTCCCTTTTGAATCTCTCAATCCCCTCAATGTTCCTGGTCTCCAGTGGGCGAAGCCGATATGCCTTTATGCATTTAAAATATGGCCCTTTTTCAAAGAAAAAAGTAGCATGGTAGGGCACTCGTAATTCGTTTCTACCTCTAGTCGTGATTGCCATATCTGGAGCATATTCATTCCTACTTGTCAAGAAAAATGTTGGATTCTTCCTAACAAAGGTGACCAAAGCCATGAAGTAGAGACCCGGGACCGTAAGTAACCCCATTTCATTAAAGTATGGTCGATACGATGTTAGAGGATGTAAATGACGCATGCATCTAATAATTCTCTTTTGTGCCCTAAAGATATCACTAGCAAATCTTGAAGATCCCAAGAAAGAAATCCCATAGTTTAATTGGGATTGAACATAAGCAAAATAGAAAAGTTGTATGCTATTTGATGATACAATATATCTAACTCTTCTAATAAAAGCACACGCACTGTTGAGCTTAGACCGAAGTTTCACTGCATGTATTTCCGAACAAATACTTGAGTCAATATTAACCCCCAAAAATTTTATCGTCTCTATATTGGGTATTGACTTTAGTTCATGTCGTACATATAATGATTGTGTGGGGTATCTTATTTTTATTAAATAATATAAGGCCCGTTTTATTCCCATTAAGACAAAGGTAATTCTTTTCACACCACTCAGCCATTCTTGCCACTATACGAGAACAGATGACTGACAGGCTAGCGATAGAAGAGCTTGACAAAATGACCGATGTGTCATCAACAGATTGATAAGCCATTCCATCCCCATCATCATCATCCACATCCTGCTGCCGCAGCAGATAGCCCTGTAAATCGTTCACATATAACAAGAAAAGCAATGGACCTAGTATCGATCCTTGTGGTGCACCCCTACACATGCTGTTAGGGTCCGAGAAATAGTCCCGGAGGTTAATCCTAACATTCACTGACTGGGATCGGTTTTGTAAATATGACTCCAGAAGTCCCAGGGCCACTCCCCTCACCCCATATCTCTCAAGCCTAATGAATAGCAGTGAGAAATTTATGGTATCAAAAGCCTTTGAGAGATCAAAGTACAGGCCAGCTACTTTCTCATTTCTGTCAAGTTTCATAATGATTTCTGTGAGGGCTTGATAAATAGCCATCTCCGTGGATTTTCCTGGTAAATAGCCAAATTGGTTTGGTGAGAGAATATTGCACTGTAAAAGAAAGGGCAAGAGTCTGTTGTAAATTGATCTCTCAAACACCTTTGACACCGCCGACAAAAGAGACACTGGCCTATAGTTTGCCGGATCATGAATATCACCCTTTTTAAAAATGGGTACTACTTTCACCATTTTAAGAGAATCTGGGAAAGTTCCTAATGACAAGCAGTTGTTTATTATAAATGTTAATGGTTTACTGATGTAGTAAGCAATGTGTTTTAATAGAAATATAAGAATTTCATCCATTCCACTGGAGTATTTATTAGGCAGAGCCATTATGATTCTGAATAACTCATTTTCATCCACAGGCTTAAGAAACAGTGAATTAGGGTTCCTGGGAACTTCAGAGTTATAGTTATTTGCATTATAGTGAATATCACTTGATAGATTAAATTGTTCTTTAAAGGTATTTAAGATATTTATTGGATCTTCAATCAATGAATTATCAGCAGAATTTAATCTAATGTTGTTTTTTTTTGGTATTTTTATTACATTCTTTGTTAAGAATTTTCCACATTGCCCTATTTTTGTTTTTCGCATTTGCTATTATGTTATCATTTAAACTACATTTAAAATCAAATATAAATTGTTTAGATTTTCTCTTCTCTTCTTTATACTGATTCAAAATATTTTGACTATTAGTTTGTTTATAAAAGATATACAAATCCTTAATCCTATTTGCATAGTTCTTAATTTCGGTATTGACCCAAGTAGGGGAACTTTTTATTCTGGACGAGCAAACTGGAAAAGTAATGGTAAAGTGATGAGTGAAGATATTTTTTAAATATATCATATTGTACGTTTGGATCTTCTTGATAAAATATATCATCCCAATTCTCAGTAGATAACAGGTTTTGAAAATTAAGAATATTACAACTGGTGAAAAATCGTCTCTTGACAAATATATCCTTAGGTTTGTCATGAGATAGATTAAATGTTATTTTTTGGCGATAGTGATGAGAGATATCTGTAATAAGAGTTTGATAAGATACCACACTCGGAACGTTACTAATGATATTATCAATACAAGAATTACCAGTGCCACTCACTCTTGTGAACTCACTTACATGTGGTCTCAAGTCAAAGCTGGTTAAGAGCTACAAGAGACTTGTGAGACTCCCGCTTGGTTTTAAAAAATCAATATTAAAATCCCCACATATGATCAGGAACTTCTCCGGATCATATATCTCGTCCAACAAAACATTGAGGAGGCCAAGAAAATCACCAAAGTCAGCCTGAGGTGATCTATACATAGCTAAAATGATAAAATGTTTCTTTTTAATTACAGATTGAGATAAAAAAAAATTCAAAAATTTTATGAATAGGTAGTACATGGGTATGAATATTCTGGCTTTTAAAGTCCTGTTTGGCATAAAGAGCAGTTCCGCCTCCTCTCATGCCAGATCTTGATGAGTAATTCACCAAGCTGTGGAGGACACATTCACATTTTGAATTTCAGCTTCTGGCATCCAGTGCTCGGTCAAACAAAGTATATCGTTATTCAAACTTCTAACATTCAAATGCAAAACATTCATTGAGGCATAGGTTGAAATTGTTCCGTACTCACTTTCCCCATTTGAAGATGTGGAGATGTTAGGTCTATCAAGTTGACTTCATGGGTGTCATTATTTAGTGACTCAAACGTTTTTTTAAAAAATTGCGTCCCAAAGAAAAATCAAAGTGTTGGAAACCTACCCCTGTAGGCCAAAAAGATTCCCCATAAATCGTATCTTTCAAATCAGGTTGAACACCAACCATGAAGGAATTAAATCTGGCATTTTCATTTTTTGCCTGACACTGTTTTACTTCAATATCATCAGCACTTAAATTACCTTTCTTAGAAACATAGGTTTTAACTACCTCTTCATTTATGGTCTTTTTCACCTTGAGTTATAAAAAGCCAAAGTTTCTTGCTTTTGTTTGGTATTTTATCCGCTTCAAAATCACCAAACTCATCATTAGTTCCAATTTTTCTCTGTTTCTTTTTTCTTTTTAAAAAATCACTCCAATTTTTCTGGGCATTCAATGGTGTTTGTTTATGTTTATTGGTGTCTGAAAACGGGTTACGGTTCCATCCTCTCTTCTTTTGCGTATGAAATACTTGAGCCTCAGCATCGTTTTCCTGTCGTTCGTTATCGATATCGATATTGGTCGATGTTGCTTTTACAGCAGCCGCAGTGGCGTAATTTGCCGTTGGCCCGTTCATTTTGGCGCTCGATGCAGGTTCGAGTAGCTCCTGTGTACAATTTGTTGTCATTCTAGATCCGTATGGCCAATTTGGAGACACTGCCTTTTCTGATGATATGTTTTTATTTACGTTTTTTTCCAGTGATGAGACTTTTTCAAGTAGTGAGTTTTCCATGGCTTCGATCCTTTTATAGACATCTGTGAATGAATAATTACTATCGCTTTCTAAAGCGGCAATTTTTTCCTTTAAGGTAAAAATTTCAGCATCCCTCTCTGAGACAACCTTATTTAGTTCGTCTTCCCGCTCTTTTTTTTGAGCAACTGGCACACAAAATTATGGATTTACTTCCACTAACCATTTGTAATCCTTTGATTCTTAGGGCACAAGATTGGTGATAGCATATAGCACAATTTAAAACACTTCACAGCGAGTTTTTCAATCCCTGATTTGCAATATTTACACTTTTTATTTTCAACTGCAGACTGTACATCTTCATTCGACGCCATTTTTATTTTTAATCAAGATAAAATACCAAAATTTACTTTTAATTTTTCCTTCAAGACGATGTTAATCAGTTGCTGTAATCATGGTTAGTATGAAAAACTATTTTTTGTTGATTTATTGATATTGTTTTTGTATTGGATAATGGTAGATGAAGCAGTTGCCATAGAAACACAACTCTATAATAATATGGAACATTGACATTTTTCTCTTTGTTTAAAGCCACACAAGAAGAATGTTACGGATTTCTAAACACGCTAATGAAGGTACACCGCTAATTAAAAACCAGCGTATTTTTATGAAAGATTTGCAGAAATATTTCGCGTGATGAGGAGTTCCGTGCAAATATGTCACAATAGAATAATTCTCTTTTGTTGTTAAAGCCGCTTCAATTTTATTTTCATGGTGTTTCATTATTAGCACAATTATATTTTAAGGTTCTAGGTGATTAAAAATGGCGTGATTGTAATTTATCCTAAAGTTTGTAAGGTTAGATGTTTGAATTTCAGCTGTTAAAACTCATTTCTATATACTCAGAATATGTTGGTTTTAAAAAAAATCACTGTTTTAGGCTTTGTACATCATTATCAGGATTTTGAAAGTATTATGCAAAATTTTGTCAATGATGCGTAAGATAATAATTGTAATAAGTCGGTCAAGTAAGAAAGT
>CM032456.1:87882295-88119795 GCA_019049505.1 Pachyrhynchus sulphureomaculatus
GCTGTTTCCAATCGGTTACGAGAGATGGGAAAGATTCAGAAGACCGGTAGATGGGTACCACATGAGTTGAACGACAGGCAAATGGAAAAGCTCAAAAACACCTGTGACATTTTGCTCGCTCGGTACAAAAGGAAGTCGTTTTTGCATCGTATAGTTACAGGGGATGAAAAATGGATTTATTTTCAGAATCTCAAGCGCAAA
This sequence comes from Pachyrhynchus sulphureomaculatus, assembly GCA_019049505.1. Lineage (NCBI taxonomy): Eukaryota > Metazoa > Arthropoda > Insecta > Coleoptera > Curculionidae > Pachyrhynchus > Pachyrhynchus sulphureomaculatus. The sequence continues at coordinate 87,882,497 of CM032456.1, forward strand.
AAATCATGGATAGTCCCAGCGCACCATCCACATCGACCGCAAGACCGAATCGCTTTGGCAGAAAGACGATGCTCTGTGTTTGGTGGGACCAGAGGGGCGTGGTTTATTATGAGCTGTTAAAACTTGAGGAAACGGTTAATACTAAACGTTACCAACAACAATTGACCGATTTGAAACCGTTCGCTGCTTGAAAAAAGGCCAGCATACCGAAAAAGGCAACACAAAGTCATTTCTCTTCAAGACAGTGGTCCATCACATACGGCAAAACCAGTTCGCGACACGTTGGAAGCACTCAGCTGGGAAGTTCTACCGAATGCAGCTTACCCACCAGACTTGGCTCCTTTCGATTACCACTTGTTTGCATCGATGGGGTACGCACTTGCTGAGCAGCGCTTTGGTTCGTACGAAGATGTGGAAAAAATGGCTCGATGAATGGTTCGCAGCAAAAGGGGAAGATTTTTACTGACGTGGTATTCACAAATTGCCCAAAAGATGGGAAAAATGTATAACAAGCGCTGGAGCATACTTTTTATCATTCTTCCAAATTTAACATGTTTTTTTAGAAAAAAAATCCGCATTTCATACTTGTACACCTAGTATATATATATTGTTTATTATGCTATTATTTTTATTTACATAAAAAATATCAAAAATACTTTTTCCTCTTACTTGTAACCCCAAAAACTAAACCTTCAGGTTGTTTTATGGATACCAACCTGGTATACGGTAAAACAGTTTATGAAAGATGGGTTATCGGTTATTTTTTAAAGTAATTTTCGTTCATAATGAGGCTAAAAAGGGAAACGAGCAATCAAGAGTGCCGAGACAGCTGTCGTTTATAAAAGTACCCATAACTCTAGTCTACTTTAATGAAACTTAAACCGACTTTTTAAATTATTTTCGTCGATATTTAGAAAATATGACAAAACATTGTGGGTTAAAAATTATATTGATCGAAAGAAAAATTGCTAGAAGTTTAATTCACTTAAAGTTAAATTCAGTTAAACTGTTAACACTGCTTTTTTTAATAGCATACGCGTTGTTGGAAAACCCTAAAGCACTATAGAAGTGATGCGTGTGCGGAAAAAGATTCTTGAAAAGCGTGGTACGAAGAGTGATGTGATGTACTAGCGCGATGTGCATTCCTAACATGCACTATTCGTTCAAGAAATACACGGAATTTTCGAATTTCCAGGGCTGTAGCTAGTCCAACTGGGCCAAAATTTTCTTTCATTTTGCTGGTACCCTTGTCACTGTGACAACATTGCTTTTGGTGAGTCTTCTATAAATAAAACAAGCGTTTACAAATGGTATAAACATTTCTAAGAAGGCCATGAAGACAATGAAGATGACTAGTGCCTTCAACGCCGTAGCACGACCACACTTGAAAAAGTGAAAAAAAATGATTATGGATTATCCCCAAATCACTATCACAGATGTCACTGATGATGGCGTATCATTTGGTTCATGCTAAGAAATTTTTTCCAGTGTTCTGGGTATGATACGTGTGTTAATAAAATTCGTTCCGAAATTGTTGAATTTTGACCAAAAGCAGTGCGTAATAGACATTGCTCAGGAGTTGCTAAATATCTTAAAGTCAACGACGATCCAGAACTGTTCAAATGGTTTATAACTGATAATGAAACATGGGCGTATGGATATGACTTCGAAACTAAGGCCCAATCGCCCCAACGGAAGCTTCCTGAAGAGCTAAAACCAAAAAAAGCTCGTCAAGATCGATCAAATGTGACAGTTCTGCTCGTTGGTTTTTTCGATTTCAAGGGCATAGTGTACCATGTGTTCTGGCCTCCAGGTCGTACGGTCAATAACGAGTACTACCTGGAACTCCTACACACCGTTTGCATGAAGTAATCCGAAAAAAACGACTAGATTTGTGATGAAATAACTCATGGCAATTGCATGACGATAATGAACCTGCTCACACTTCTTTGCTTGTTCGTAGTTTTTTGGCAAAAAACAACACCGCTCTAAGGCTTCAGCCTCCGGATTCATTGGACATAGTCCGAAAATAAAAAAAAAATGTGAAAGGACGACGTTTTGCTAACAATGAGGGTATAAAGATAGAATCGCTACCCAGAAATTGAGCTTCAAAAGTGCTTCGAAGATTGGAAAAAAGCACTGACGCAAATGTATTGTATCTGGTTGAAACTTCTTAAAGGGGACAAAATTAATACACATGAATAAATAAAAAGTTAAGTTAAACAAAAAGTTAAACGCGACCAACTCATACAGATATTAAAGGCAAAACAATTGGATACCCGTGTTATAAGAATAATACCTCACCTCTATGGCGACCAGACAACAGTAGTGCGTGCCGAAAATAGAATAAGAGACGAAACCTATATCAGGAGAGGTGTACGACATATTCAGAGGAGATCATGAAGAAAGCCCTAAAAGAGGAAGAGATTGGAATAAGAATTAATCGTCAAGCCAGTCAACAATATTAGATACGCAGATGACACTAGCCTAATAGTGGAAACTCTGGAAGATTTACATAGTATTTTAGATAGGGTAGTTAAAGCTAGTGAAGAAAGAGGAGTGACACAAAATTCAGGATAATATCAAAAAATTAATGAGTAAATGGAAGACTTCTCATTCATAATGATCCTGTTTAACGGGTACATAAATATGATTAGTTGGGAACAAGTGTCAATAACAATAACGACATCTCCGAAGAAATTCGAACGAGAATTGGGAAAGCACGAGCTATGTTTGTGACGATAAAAAATTTCTTCTCAAGCCACGAGATAAACATAAATCTAAAAATTAGATTAATACCTTTTCTCGGTTTTGCTCTACGGGGTAGACGCGTGGACAATAAACAAATAACATCAATAAACTGAAGGCACTGGAAATTAAGTATATAGAAGGGTACTCAGAATACCTTGGTTCGATAGACTCACGAACGTTGAAATGTTGCAAAGAATGAACAAAGATCGAAAAATTCTAATTACCATTAAATGCCGAATAATCGAATATCTGGGTCATGTGATGAGAGGGCAAAAATACCACCTGCTGCAGCTGATCATGAAGGGGAGGGTTTAGGATAGCAGAAGTGTTGGACTACGACATCGTAGTTTCGCAAGCTGAGAAAGTGGTTTGGGTGTACATCCACTCTCAATATTTAGAGCCGTAGCTTCAAAAGTATGAATAGCCATCAAAGTTCAAGTCAAGGATTACTTTATTACTGCAAAATTATTACAATGTACATCGAGTTACAGTTTCTTTTAAGTCTTACAGATACAATATGCCTAAAGACACATTCTTGCGGCTGGCTGATAGTCTACCCTGTGGCAATTCGTTGTACTGTTTTTATGTTTTTAATGATGAAACAAAACTTGTTTTTAATTTAAAAATATTTTTGTTGATTTAGTTTTTTATTGGTTCATAGTTAACATTTTGCCGAGAAAAATTATTTCAAAAAACTTTGCTTGAATTGGTCAGGTACAGTCTTGTGCATGCCAGTGGCTTTATCATTGTATCTAATTTATGGTATATTTCTATCTTTCTTCCCCCGCTCTCTCTCTCTCTCTCTCTCTCTCTCTTTCGTCGTTCATTCATCCATCTCATTCATTCTTATGTTATACATTTACAGTTCTTAACTAATTTCTAAAAGCAAGTATATATGATATTTACAATTTTGCAATTTAGGATTGCGTTTTTATTACATATAGTTTATTTATTTAGTTGTTATTATTTATCTGGGAGATCGAAACGAAAGAGGGAGGACACTAATAGACTTTTTATATCAAAATAGTTTATATGTAATGAACAACTTTTTTAAAAAGAACAAAAACAGAAAATGGACAGACGTAAGTGTCCTAAATAGATGTTCAGTTGCGAGTGACCATTGCATTTTGAGAGCAGAAGTGTTTATTAACATTAAACAGGAAAGAAACAACATGATCCTCAAAAGAAACTATAAGAAATGGACCACCCCGGAGGATGTAGTTTCTTATAAAAGAGTGATTGTACGCTCCTTGAAACACAATGAAGATACAGCAGTCGATGACATATTTGAAAACATCAAAAATAGCATAGAAAATGCCATTGACAAAACTTGCACAAAACAACAAAAAGAACAGAAATTAAATGAAAGAGTAAAACAGCTAATGAAGCAAAGGAGAAAAATGGTAGATAAGACTACAAATGAATACAGAACAATAAATAGAGAGATATCGAGGGAAATTAGAAAAGACAAAAGACAAAAAAATGCAGAGGATATTAAAAACGTTATAGAACAGAATAAAAGCTTAAAAGTTTTGAGAAGGAAGAACATAATGGGAAGGAAAGACATATGCAAGATAAGGGATATGCATGGTAATGTAAGAACAAACAATAGAGATATTTTACAGATCATCGAATTAATTTATCAACAAATATCTACCTTACAAGTTCCCGGTGAAGATAATATTGTAGTAGAGGCAATTAACAAGGATGACAACAAATTATCAAATCTCTTAAAAGGTTATTCAATAAATGCCTCTTGGAATTCCATAGCAATTGAATAATGCAACTATCGTCATTATGCATAAAAAAGGAGATACTTCAGAGCTTACATATTATCGACCCATTTGCCTCCTGAGCCATATATACACGTTATTCACGAAAATATTTACCAAACGTCTAGCAAATAAATTCGAGTTTTTCCTTTCAAAAGAACAGGCAGATTTCCGCTCGGTGTATGGAACAAACAACCATCTGCTTATAGTTAAAATCCTCATTGAAAAATGTATAGAATATAATAAGCCTCTTGTACTCATATTTGTGGACTTCGAAAAGGCTTTTGATTCTGTAAATCAGTAGAGCCTTTTGGAAGTGCTTGCTGAGTGTCGTATTGATCATCGATATTGTAATGTAATTAAATACATATATGAAAATGTCACCGTTCATGTTAAAACACAAACTAATCCATCCATCCGCAAATTTCGAATCGAAAGAGGAGTACGGCAGGGTGATACGCTCTCTCCCAAGCTTCTAGAAAGTACTCTAAAAATCAATAAACTGGGAAAGAATGGGACTTAACATTGACGGTGAAAAGATAAATCACCTCTGTTTCGCCGAAGACATTGTCTTAATAATAGACAAAATACAAGAAGCACAAACTATGCTACACATGGTTCAGGAAGCTTCAGGAAAGGTTGGTCTAAAAATCGATCTATCCAAAACCCAGTTTATAACAAATCTTGTATTAAGCTACACTATAAAACTGAATAACATAGAGATTGAGAAAGTGCACCAATATAAATACGTGAGACATGAAATTAGCATAGGACGAGACAACCAAGCACATGAAATTCAGCGGAGAATAGGTCTCTCCTGGGCTGCTTATGGCAAACTGGCCTATATATTCAAATCTAACCTTTTTATGTGTTTAAAAAGAAAAGTATTTGACAGATGCATACTCCCCGTTCTTACGTACGGAGCCGATATTCTTACAATGACAAAGAAAAACATAAATAAAATATGCGGCGTTACTCTTAGAGATCACATCCTAAATCACATTATCAGGAAGAGAATAGGGTACAAGACGCACATGTTGCTAGGTTTAAGGATGGACGATGGACAAAGAGAATCATAGAGGGGCGACCAAGATCCGCAGCCTATCGGAGTAGAGGTAGACCACCAAGTCGGTGGATTGATGATGTGAAAAGAATGGCTGGAAATTGGATACATGCGGCCAGAAGGTGGCAAAACTTGAGGGAGGCTTTCGTCCAGCAGCGGACAGTATAAGCTGATGATGATGATGTTGATGATTTATCTGCGTCACTCAGTTGCAATGTGTGGGTTATTTTATTTATTTATTTATACTGTAAACTATAAAATTAGTCTATTTACAGTATAACATGAAACTATAAATGTTAGACAAACCTGAACTAACTCTATTTATATTTATTAATTTAGTTGGATGAATTGTTTAAAATTACATTCGTTGCTGCTCCATGCACCCTTAGTTTACCCAGCTAGAATAGCCATGATGATTGCCAAACTCCGCGGCGGAGATAACACCTGAAGAAAAACAGTTTTTGGGAAAAACGAAAATGTCTTTTATCAAACCTCGTATCTATCTGCCTATTATATATGGCAGTTTTCACCCAAAGAAATTTCAAATCTAGTTTCTGAGAATACAAAATATTCGCTTGCTAACTAAAAGCATACTCATTGTTTCTATTCCTTATATATGGAACTGAAATTTATTATAAAATTTCATGCACATTTTTAAATCACAGACGCATGCACCCATTAAAACAATTTAATGTGACGAAATTATTATAGTTCCATTAAAAAAATTACATGTCTTCTAAACGATGTAACTTTTATATGAAGCTCAAATAATCAGTTACAATAATACTTTAAAAAAACCCTATATTATCCTGTCAAATTAATTAGATGACAAAATTATCTTTTAAAAATAAACTAACCAAAACCGAGAAAGGAAATGAAATATTGACCATAATGGTTGAAGGGAAAAGGTCTTATTAAAAAAAAAAGAAATAACTAACTCGTTGGCCGTTTTGTTATATTCTTGGAAAATGTTCTTACACGCAAACTGAAAGGCACCAAGATCTGTCAAATCGACGAAGCACGGAAAATACTGTAAAGCCAGTATACTCAGTATGTAGAGTATATTCCATAACAAAAATAAGGAACTTACAGCCTTATAAATGTATTTTTATGTAATTTTTAGTGTCCCGTACGGAATACGTATAAGATAACTTCGGTGTCTGTCCGTCCGTCTGTCGCACCCGATTTTCTTCGAAACTATCGGACATAGAAAGTTGAAATTTAGCACTAATATAAGAATTGATTGGTGGAGTCACCCCTTAAGTCAAATTTTGACTTAAGGGGTGAAATCGGAAGTGAAAAAAAATTTTTTTTACAGGGTCATCGAGTAGGATGTCAAATGAAAGCTTGTAAAAACACGAGTTTAAAAATATATATAATATAATACTTGGGCACACTTTTCTTCGTATTAAACAAAGATTTCAAGGTCATCAGTTTTCAATAAGATCGGAAAAAAACTTTTTAAAAAACTCATTTGGGGTGTGTTTTGTGAAGTCACTGATCATTTTATACCTTCGTAACAACATACTCGTATTTTAAAAGTCATCAACGTACGGAATACTAATTGCGCATGTCCGACTTGCACTTGGCCGGTTTCTATTTTATTTATTTATGCTAAAGATTATTAGTTAAACTTTTCCTAATGTGTTATCTGGTTGCTTTGTTACTTCACGAAATTCAAATTTGGAAATTAAGAAGTTAATATCTCTACGTACCGTCGTTTTATACCTAAGTGGAGACGAACTATGTAATTTATGAAATTTCTTCTAGCCAAATCTAAAATTTCAATGAGCTCGGCAAAAACAAGCAGAAGATAAGATAGACAGATTAAATTACAACTCTATCTTATACAAAAAAAAAATGGTAAAATGATTTACCTACTACTTCCCTTGCTAACATGCAATTCTAAAATAAACACTAAATTTTGTTATCTCACACTAAAGAATAATTTAATACAATCCACTTTATGGTGAAATATTAATACAAAAGATTAGAAATTTCTCCTTCTTCAGCCCGTAGAAGTCCTCGCCTGGATAAAGGCATCTTCTACAGATTTTCATGCCGATCTTTGCTGGGCGGTCTGAATCCAGTTTTTCCCCGCGTCGCGCTAGATCAAGTCCCTCCCTCGCGCCTACGGTCGTCCAACACTTCTCTTTGTCTCCCTTGGTCTCCCCTGCATCAGGGCTTTGGCCCATTTAGAGTCTGACTGGTATAGATGACCATTGCCAATTTATACTACCATCAGACAGCTGAAGTACGGTTGGAGCATCAACTATCGGTTGAAATTAAAATCAAGCGGGGAGTGCGTTAGGGTTGTATTCTATCGCCCTTGTTATTCGACCTCTATTCGGAGGTAATATTCAATGAAGCACTCACTAGTGCCACTGAAGAAATCAACATCAACGGCGTTACCATAAATAACATCTGATACGCCAATAATATATTAATTATTACTAATAACAGAAAAAATCTACAAAAACTTATGGATAAAATAACTGACACTTGTACACAGTTTGGTTTAAGACTCAATGCAAATAAAACAAAATATTTGATTATAAGCAAAGAATGTAATATTGAAGATGGTTGTATTACAGTCAGTGGCACAAAGATAGAGAGAGTTGATAAATTGATGTATCTTGGTAGCAATATCAACGACCACTGTGGAAGTCAAAATTTGAATAGAAAAGGCTCGAGCCGCATGTATGAAGGACAACAAATCTTAATTAGTCACGATCTATCATTGAAACCACGGATAAAAATGGTAGGCTGCTATGTCTTTCCGGTTCTCTTGTACGGCATGGAAGCGTGGACGCTAATTTAAGCGTCTGGAGGCATGCGAGATGTGGGTGTATCGACGACTGCTGAAAATCAGTTGGATGGACAGAATTAGTAACAACAGCGTTCTCACTCGCATAAACAAGGACTTGGAGACGCCCACGACCATCAAGCGATGAAAATTAGAATATTTTGGCCACATTATAGGACATCCAGAAAAATACGAAACCTTGCATCTGACTATAGAGAAAAAGATTCCAGGTAGACGTAGTCCATTGAGAAGGAGAACATCGTGGTTGAGGTAGTGGTATGGAAAGTCTACGATACAACTCTTCCGAGCGGCAGTCAATAAAACGATCATCATCAACATGGTAGCCAACATGATAACCAATGACCGTTGAACGGTCATGGTACCCGAAGAAGAAGATATTAGGTTTTGTTCAAATGGAATATAGACAAATACATTGTTTTTGGAATTTCTACTTCATACTAAAAATAGTGATATTTTGAAAATCATTCATAAAATTAGAATTATTTTTATAGTATTTTAGGCTCGGGTCAATGTTCGATCTAACCAAAGTGCATAAATTACTATTTCCGTTGTTTTTCTCATGGAATAATCTCTATATATAAAAAGGAAACTGACTTTTGTCATGGGCTACAAGTCACGTGTTTTGGTGCTAATAAGCCTAGTGTAAATAAAGCGTAATTATTGTTATTATCGGTCTGTTAAAATACCATCAAAATATTCCGGCCATAGAAATTAGCGTAAGATGAGTTATGAATTGTAAATTAGCTTAAAATTATCGGCGACCTTAAGGTTTATTACAAACTTCAAGTCCGCTAAAAGATTTGCATAAATGGTAAAATTGACGTAAAACCGTTATGTAATTTTAAAATTTTTATAATTTACAAATTGTTGAAGTATATTGTGTGTGGTTATTATTTCTAGAAAGAGTGAAGCTTAAGAAAACATAAATTTTGTACTTAAAAGGAAGTTTATTTTTATAATAGTATATATAGGAAAAATAATAATAAAAAATTAACTTCCTCGCTTATATCGTATCAGTGATTTTTAGAAGATCTAAACTTACTCTAGAAATATTTTTCTTTTTGTCAGCCAAGCAACCCTAAGCGAACATAATTTTTGGGAATATTCCACAGAACATATTCGTGAATCTTTTTATATGCTTCGTAGATAGCATGTATCTATCTACAGTCTGTCAAATAAGAACGTGTCCGCGAGAATTCATTTTTCGTAGATGCGATTCTAGCAATTCAACAAAAAATCGGTAGAGGGAACCTTTATTTACGACGCATTTTAGTAAAAGTATCAGTCGATTCTGAACTTTCGTCCAAATCACCTAAAATCCAAAATGAGTCACTTGTTTGCGCGTTAGTTCTGGGCCGTCTTTCTTTGTTCTCATCTAAAGGGGCCTAAAATGAGACACTTTGCGGCCGCTAAATGTATTAAAAAGTCGTATCGTTTGTGAAGAAGTGGGGTAATCGTTTTAAGGAGACGAAAAGTGTCGACGACTTGTCAAACAGTAGCTTGGTAGGCAAAGTCACTCCGAAAGTCGAAAAACGAATCGTGTCTTTGTTTTCACGGGACCCGGAATTGACGCTGCGTTAAGGAGTGGAAAAATTAAGAAAATCGTGTTTGAATATGTTCCATGAGACCATTTGGCAACATCTTCGTGCTCACGACGTGTTTCGGTGAAGAAACCTTTGTTGGACGAAAATCACGTCGCGAAGCGGCTCGCTTGGGCTAACGATAAGATACTATAGTGGTCCTCACAATCGCCGGACAACAACCCTATTAAAAACGTTTAGTCCCTTAAAAAGATAAAGCTCAGAGGAAAGACTCTGAGTACTTTGACTCAGTTGTCACGCGAGATTCGAAAAATTTGGAGATCATCGCCGAAAATCTTGTCGACAACATGCTTCGAACATGTTAGGCGACTATTAACGCAGGAGGCGATTGGAAAACTTACTAATGTAAATGCGCTGTTGTTAGCATACCAAAGAAATCATTGATGGCAAGCAATTTTCTCGAAAGACATTTTTTCGAGAATATGAGCGGTCACGTTCTTACTTGACAGGCTGTATATACGGCTTTATAACATTCTGCACCTTCAGGTTCCCTGTCGCCAGCCTCTTTTGTCTTCTCAATTTCCCGGCAGTAGATTTCTTTTCGACATGGCTCTCTGGATGCCACCAATCCATCTTGTTTTCTGCCTTCTATTTCGTCTCTGCAGACCGCCATTTCAAAACCAGCTTTGGAATTTGTTTTTTTTGTCGTTCTTTCTACGTGTCCATACCAGACCAGCTGTCTTTGTTGGATCTCGTCCATTATTGCTTTTTCTGTCTTCACATCTTCTCTTATGCTTTCGTTTGTGATTTTATTCAGTTGTGATATTCCAGCTGACTTTTGCCAGTAGTCCATGTCGAGAGTAAGAAGTTTCTATTTTTGTTTAACTGCCAGGCCGTAGAATACAATGCTCTTAAAGATTGCGTTATAGAGGTAGTGTGCCTTTTCAACTGATATTTTTTTAACGAAAGGATAGCAGATAGCATTACCTTTCTAATAGAACAGAATATCAACGCTGGTCTGCTCCTAGGCTTCATACTGTCGTCTACTCCCTTTCTCATTGAAATCAACGATTTGCTGTAATGGACCAGGAATCTAATCTACAACTTTGCGGATGACAGTACGCTTATTTCTTCGTTCACTTTGAAAGCTCGAACACAGGCTACTCATGCGAATATCCGCAGATACAGGAACTCGTTCAACTTATCAAAAACCTGAAAGAAATTCTATCTTGGGATGACAGTCACCAAGAATTTAACGCTACAAAACGGTCGGTGACTTGAGTATTTTCATGGAAAGTGTTCGATGCGTGTAGCCCGCTTAATTCCTCCCAAAGCGATGCATGCTAGGAGTACACGTCGCGCTAATACTTTACATCGGTCTGAAGTCCAGCTTGTCACACCTCGTACAACCCTTTTCAAGCAGTCCTTTAAATGGAGACCCTCATCCCGTTGGGATGATTTGTCCAGGACTGTGTTTCCCACCGAGTACAATTTGTAGCGATTGAAGACAAACTTGAATCGCTTTTTTCGCACACGCTTTGCTCCTGTAGCGGTTTAGGGATTTCCCTGCAGTATGTGTGCTATTTCTATAAAAAAAAGTAGTTGTCAAGCTTCCCTAGCGGATTCCTCTGTTGACAAGAATTTTGTATACGGCATCTATGTACTTCTCCGCTGTTTCCAAATTCATTCATAAAAAAAAAAATTTTGTAAGGCCAAATGACTGGAAATATCTCTTGCTAAGTGGCAAAATTTGTCTTTTTTGCTGACACCATCTACGAGGGTCATTCAATAAGTAAAGAGACATTTGGTCTCGGCTCAAATTCATTTAACGAAATCGCTCCATACTTCTAGCAGTGCAAGTTGGCAATCTTGTGATAAGTCTTAATCAGCTGTTCGATCATGTTATGTAAACATAACCTCAAAATATCTAGTTAACCATGGCGAAAATGCTGGAAGACAAAGTTAAGCTAGCTATCAAGAGAAAAAGAGTCATTCTTCAACAGGACAATGCCCGCTCTCGGCTGGCTTGCCCAAGAAAAGCTTCAAGAACTGGGTTGGGAGATCTTGCCTCATCCCGCATACAGCCCAGATATGGCTTCTTGAGGTTTTTACCTGCTCGTATTTCTCAAAGATGCCTTACGTGGAAAGAGATTCACCGACAATGAAGAAGTGAAGGAAAAAGTGCAAGAGTTGCTCTGACGTCAACCGAAAGAATTCCTTGCCACAGGAATCAAGAAGCTAGCAGAAAGGTGGGACAAGTGTATTAACGTTGGGGAGGATTATGTCGAAAAGTAGGCAAAATTTTGTAGCAATCCAATAAACCCTTCTTGAGTTAGAGTTATTTGTCTCTTTACTTATTGAATGACCCTCGTAACACAGAAAAATGAAATTTGTTTCTTTGTTACTTTTACCATCTCTCACCAAGTAGCGCAATTTCTTCCTTCGTGCCTCCGGAATTTCCCATCACATTTAGCAAAGTGTTAGATGTTACGGAACCCTTCTGTTCTGTTTATATGCAGGCAAACTGCTTGCATATCAACAGCGAAGTGCACTTGTGCATCATAGGTTACTTGTTTTCATATTTTTTTTAAACGTAATCAAGTAAAAAACCTTCAATTTAATATGAAATTTTATGATTCAGTACGAAAGTATGTCTTTTGTTTCTTTTTCAAGCAGTTCATTGGTTTGTCATTTTATGATTTATTTAATAGAACATAAATCAATAAAATATGTCAAAAGTCATAAAATCTTTACACCCCATTGCAACTAGGGAATGTCAGATTAGAGATCTCGGAATCCGGGAAATATCTCCTTTCAATCGGCAAATGGTGGCCATCCGGAACAACTTAACGACTTCTGCTGTTCGGTCAATCAAAACTGACCATTGACAGCAGACCGTGTGTTTGAAAGCGGATAATGAAAGGGCGGAGATATACGGGAGATGACCGATGTATATAGTGTGAAATAAAAAATAAATGTCACAAATCATTACTAGTGGGTCGTATAATTCAAAAATTACTAATAAAAATAATATTTAAAATTGAATTGCTCAATTCTTTTGTGTAATATTTCAAATATTGAAAAAGTCGGGATCATAAAAGTGATATTCCAAAATCATCATTATCTTAAAAAATCGGCCAAGTACAACTGGGACTTGCGCAGTTAGTGTTTCGTTTCGTGATTACTCTTAAAACTATTTTGTTACGGAGGTATAAAATGAACAGTAGAGTGACCGGATCTTATAGAGGGGGAAAAAAATGTCGAAATCTTGTTCTGGACCCCACAAAACGATTCCCCTTTCCAGATATTGGGATAGCCGAAATTTGAGCTCGATTAAACGACGTTAACCCGTGCCGCTCGTCGCTCAAAGTTTGAAAAAATCTAAATTTTTGGCCAAAAAGCTGACATATGGAGCCATAACTCCAGAACGGTAAATAATAGAAACACGCTTAATATCTCAAAAGAAAGCTAATGTTGTTCTTCAAAATTTATATTCTATACATAATTGTTGTTATTTTAAGTCAAACCGAGTTACAACAGCCTTTAGCCCCAAAAACGTGACCTGGTACCACTAGGAGCATACTTCGTATATTTTGTTATTAAGTGATAAATTTTGCTTTTTTTTGGTATATTTTTGAGTTTAAAGTAGAAATATAATAAAAAAAACAAGTAATACTGATAAGTCTAATGAAATTTTTTATTTTAAAATATAAAAATTAGGTATATAATACATACAAAACAGACACAGAAAAGATACAGACGTAGTACCTACATGAGTTGATAATTTTGCATAGTTATCTAATCTATTCTAGAGCTTTTGTTAAAGTAGTTTTTGAAACGTCAGGATATAATGCTCGGCATTTACTTACAACTTGCAGGACATATTGCTTTTGGTCTTCATCTTTTGTCAGAAGGTCGTTAAAGTCGGTTATTAATTTAACACCACGCTCAGCCATATTATTAACTACTTTTAATGTTTTGACAATTTTCAATCCTTCTTGGAAGTCATTATTTTGAGGCCAGATGTTTGGATGTTGTCTTAGGAAATCTGTTTTTATATTAAATTGGTCAAAGAATGTAAACGTTTCTTTGGTAAGTAAATTTACCAATCCTCCATCAACTACCTCTTTTAAGTTTTCTTTCCTAACTTTTGGATTTACAACCCTAGCGTACTGTGATGGTTCATCTGTGCTACTGAGCAATTTATTAGCCATTAACAACTTTTCACCGTCTGTAATGGTGGGATCAAAAAACGATAATCCCACCAACTTTGCATTCAAATACCACAAATGGTTCGAAAATTTGGTCAGGGCTATTTCTGCAATGTCGTTGTCACATTCTTGATAGTCTAACAGACTATGCAAAATACCTAAATCTTGCTTTGGTGCAAGATGAGCTTTTGGAGCATTGAACCAAGCTTTACAATAAATTTTAACTAGGAAAACAGAAATGGCACGCACAGAACTTTCTTCTTCTTTAGACATCTTAAATTGACGACGAAAAATGAACATTTTTAAGCAGTAAATAGCCTTTGCCATCCACCTAGCGTGATGAATGGCTCCTGGAGTTCTAAAACCCACAACATTGCCGTCTAGTGATCCAACAAATACGAGAACCAACTGCAATAGCTCCTTGTAGTCATCTCTGGGGTGGCTCTCAGTTAATTTGGTCTCGAATTCAGCAGTAACATTTGCAATTACTTCTGGAGTTAGCTGCTTTTGTATTAGATTGTCACTGATACCTGTGTCGTATTTTCCTTTGTCTATCTTGGGCCACGCAGTGAGAAATCTCTTGAAAATGTCTGGATGAGGTCCAGTGGTTGATCCCATTTTTGTGTCGAATAACAGAATTTCCAAGATATGGTGACGGCAAGCTAGGTATAACAATTCTCTTCCTAACATTTGCTCCAATATGACGCATGCTCCTTTGAGTCTTCCCGTGTTGGATGCTGTAGTGTCGAAGCACATCGCCTTGACGGTGTTGAGAAGACCCCATTCATGTAGGCATTCATATACGGCTACGGCTTGCTCCTCTCCAGAGCTGTTTGCTGTTACAAGAACTTCCAGCAGCTGTTCCTTTTCGCCATATGAAATAGCTATAGCTATTCGCTCACATTGTTCATTTTTTAAAACACCCGGTAAAAGTTTACCGTCCCAATGGACAACCACGGGCTCTTTTTCAGGAATGTTTACTTTATCAAAAATTTT
This sequence comes from Pachyrhynchus sulphureomaculatus, assembly GCA_019049505.1. Taxonomy (NCBI): domain Eukaryota; kingdom Metazoa; phylum Arthropoda; class Insecta; order Coleoptera; family Curculionidae; genus Pachyrhynchus; species Pachyrhynchus sulphureomaculatus. Next base: position 87,897,658 of record CM032456.1, read on the forward strand.
TTTATTATATTGTTCTCTGAACATTTGCCTTCTATCATGTAATAAAGTTTTCGAGACTTTGTACTCAAGAGGGTCAAGGTTTAGTGCTTCTAGAGTAGCTATTAAAATTCTCGTGGCATTTCTGTCGGATACCTTACATCGATCTAATAAAATGGACAATTTCATGTTTAAAATCTCTTTAACGCCCCTTGCAAATGAAACTTTCATCCTCTTGCTCTCAGATGGTCCTGGATCTTCTGCAGCTTCTTCAGGGATGTCCATTTCCTCCAAGCTCTCAAGTTCCTGGTAGATGCTGTCCTCTTCAGTTTCTTAAAATATCTTCACTAGATAATTGTTCGATCTAACCAGCTCAAAGGCACTTTAGAAACTAAACTGAATAAATAAAAGGTCGGTTGTACGCTGAAGTAAAATCACCATCCCTAAAATAGAAATTAGATTCACCCTCCTTTTTACCTGTCAAACGGGTCTTTCTTTGGTAAACTAGTCAGATAATCCCCATATAATAAAAGATTAAATTTGAACAAAAGGCTCTTTATGTTTGAAAATTGAGTTCCAAAATACTTTTTAACAAAAAAAATGTTAATTCCGAGACACATTATGTAAAAACCCGTAAAATTCTTAGAATACTCCCAAACTGGCTCCTACTGGTACCAGGTCACGTTTTTGGGGCTAAAGGCTGTTGTAACTCGGTTTGACTTAAAATAACAACAATTATGTATAGAGTATAAATTTTGAAGAACAACATTAGCTTTCTTTTGAGATATTAAGCGTGTTTCTATTATTTACCGTTCTGGAGTTATGGCTCCATATGTCAGCTTTTTGGCCAAAAATTGGATTTTTTCAAACTTTGAGCGACGAGCGGCACGGGTTAACGTCGTTTAATCGAGCTCAAATTTCGGCTATCTCAATATTGGAAAGGGGAATCGTTTTGTGGGTCCAGACGAACAAAATTCCGACATCGATTTTTTGCGGTCACCCTAATGAACAGTTACTTCACAAACCACACCCCAAATGAGTTTTCAAAAATCAATATCTAGGAGATACAAGCTGGTTTGTGATCGCTAAAAAAACTTTCTACAACGTAAACTTCTATATCAGTAGGAAAATTGCAAAATACATTGTCTATCAAGGTTCTGTCTCTAGTAGAAGTAGTATCTTTTATCATTTGTATAAGCCCAATGCTGTTCAAACAGGTGGATAGACTACTCTTAACACATTCCAAAAAATTTATGTTAAAATCTCCGACAATCTTAGATACTTGCTGTGTTTATACTTTTTTCTATACAGTAAATAACATTTTTATTAAACAGGATGGGGACTATACAAGTACGAAACTTATATCAACGTTTGTTTTCTATCTTTGTTTTTATATACCAGATTAATTACACAGACCGACAAAACGGGACGAAACTCCAAACCCTGAGACCACAGTGTACTTTCCCAAAGAGTTTTGGTGCGCTCAATCTGAATCCGACCTCAGAATTGCTCCATCATATCAGGTTTTCGATATCTCCTATCTTAAAAATGTAAAAAACTCGGTTTTTTCCGCGCTATATTCGGGTTTATATTACACCTCGAATTAATTTTTCTCCATAAAACTCATTATGGCATATGAAAGCACTACTCTTTCCCATTAAAATGCATTTGAATTTTTCAGATATCTTATTTCTTCTCGGAGAAATCATCTTTCTAGTAGCAACATTGTTTATTTGTTATCATACATGGTTGCCGTTGTAATGTGGCAGACTTCTTAATTTTTTTATGTTCACTTTAGTTATTAGTAAAAAACGTTTCAGACAAAAGTTGAAGGGTTTTGAAAGGGCAATAATATGATACAGTTGTGATGACCTTAGATCATTTTAAAGGACATTTCAAGGTCAATTTTATTTTTTAAATGGAAACCCATATTTTTTATGACGGCATCATATTTCTCTAGTAAAAATACATACATAAATAAAATAAAATACATACATCTTTTGTTTGAAATTTTTTTCTCGATAATACTCCGTTCTTTAATGCTTCATTGATAAAATACATTACATTCTTAATCCCCAAACAAGCATAAGCGCTACAGGAGTGACACGTGTGCGGAAAAAGCGATTCACGTTCCCAAACAAGCATAAAGGCAAATGAGCCTAACATAACCTCAGGCTTCGAGTAAAAATTGATAAAAGATATTACATTGTTAAATCCTAAAAGAATCAAAATTTAACACAACAGAAAGGCAAACACAGCAAACCAAATGACTCTAAACGAATCAAAATTAATAATAGCAGAAATGTACAAACGACTCTAAATGAATTAATATTTAACACAACATAATGGTGAACATCCCAAGCTCTTAACCAAACATAACTAAACGAATCAAAATTTAATACAGCAGAAAAGCACTTATATAAGAAACTTTTTTTCCGACCCGTCGCATTGAATTCGCCATTTTGAATTTTCTAAGGTTAGGGACAAACCATGACTCGATGGGATTAAACCGACAACGAATTCGGATTCAGCGTTCCAAAAATCTTGTAATTACACTACTCTCGCCTGCCGGATCAACTTTGTTTTTGGTATGGTGGGTAACGAAAACGCCAAATTAATTAATTTCAACGGACGATTTCTCCAAAAAGAAATAAAATATCTGAAAAATTCGAAATGCATTTTGAAAGGGAAGAGTAGTACTTTCAGATGGTGTAACGAGTTTTGTGGAGAAAAATTATTTCGAGGTGTAATATAATCCCGACTATAGCGAAAAATCGTATTTTTTGCATTTTTAGGTTAGGATATCTCGAAAACATGATGCAATTTTGAGGTCGGATTTGGATTCAGTGCACCAAAAACCTTCGAAAAAGGATAGTATGGTCTCAGGGTTAGAAAAATGTTGGCCTATGTTATCAAAGGTGATAATTTTTATTCAATTTACACCTTATGGAGAATATTTCAGAATTTTTTAAAAAATAATAAAAAGAAAAGTTTGCGCGATTACTACATCATATATATTTTTGAACTCGTGTTTTCACATGCTTTCATTTTAAAACCCACTCCATGACCTTGATATTTTTTTTACTTCCTATATCACCCAAATCTCATCCCTCAAGTTAAAATTTAACTTTCATGGCTACGTGGCTGCGATTAGGCCATCAATTTCTATATTTGTGACAAATTTCAACTTTCTTTGTATATGTATATATACCGGTGCCCCATATGTTTGGAATAATGATTCCACAGTATTTATTAATCAGTGTATCAAAAAAATATTTAAACAGAAATTGTAGGGTCTTATACGGCGCACATGCTGACGTTGACAATAAAATGTTTTTGAACTGTCAGTTCAAAGAAATTACACCGTCTTGATTTTTTTAAATGGAAAGCTCTGTTTTAGAATTATTGTCATTTGAAATTTAAAATAAAAAAAAGACAAAAAACTAGGAGGATGGATTGAAAAGTTCTCAGCCTCACCAAAAAATAATTATAATATTTTTATTATAGTACCCTCAATAAGTTCATACTTTCTTTGGTTGTCACAGTGTAAAATTTTGTTGCTGTAGAATTTGTGGCTTAAGTTAGAACGAGTTTATTGAGACCAAGTGCAGCGTTTTTGGAAAAATAGGAAAAATTGAACAACGTGCAGTCATCAAGTGCCTGTTTAAAAAAAGATTAACACCAAAGGAGGTCCACGTGAAAAAATGGGTTGGAGAATTTAAACGTGGGCGAGAGAGCATCAAAGATGACTCTCGCTCCGGCCGGCCCACGACGTCTGCGACTGAAGAAAACATCGGCAAAGTGAGTGATCTCATAATGAAAGACTGTAGATTAACTATCAGGGAGATTGCCGTCACTATAGGCGTTTCGTATGTACACAAAACATCATTGTCAACAAACTCGGATTTTCTAAGGTTTCCGCTAGGTGGGTCCCCAAATTGCTTTCAGTTGAACAAAAACGAATTCGACTCACGATTTCTCGCGACTGTTTGAAGATGTTTGAGGCTGATCTGCAAGATTTTCTTAACAGGTTTGTGACAATGGAAGAAACTTGGGTTCACCACTATATTCCAAAGTCAAAACAACAATCCAAGCAGTTCTTTTTTTTATGGGTCTAGCACACGTGCTGCAGGGAAGTCCATTAAAGCGCTATGGGAGTGACACGTGTGCGGAAAAAGCGATTCACGTTTTTCTTAGCAGCAGTGGAATAAATCTGATGAGCCGATCTCAAAGAAAGCGAAGGCAATTCTGTCGGCTGGAAAAGTGATTGCGCCAGTTTTTTGTTATGTTAAGGGTATTATTATGGTGGACTACTTTCTGAAAGGCGAAACAATAAACTCGACTTATTATTGCACCCTTTTGCGTCGTTTACGTCAAGAAATTAAAGATAAACGCCCGGGATTACTGATAAAGAAAGTTTTGTTCAATCAGTACAACGCTCGCCTTCACAGGTCTGTTTACGACTTAAATTCGTGATTGTGGTTTAGAATTGTTAGCCCACCCGGCTTATTCTCCTGATTTGGCACCTTCGGACTTTCATCTGTTTCCAAACCTAAAAAAACAGCTCGGTGGTCAGAAATTTTCATCAAATGAAGAAGTCGAAGCTGCAGTTTACCAGTATTTTGCAGACGTTGAGAAATCTTTTTTTCAAACAGGTGTGGAAGTTTTGGAAAGCAGGTGGAAGAAGTGCATAGAGCTAGGTGGAGATTACGTTGAAAAATAAAAATATTTTTGTACGTACTTTATTTTGTTTTCTTGACTAGGCCGCGAACTTTTCAGGCCATTCTCGTATTAATAAATAAATACTCTAGGTTTATTTTTAAGGTAACAATTTCTCAAAATGCCTGCCGTTGACAGCGAGGCAATGACCCAATCTGCCATAAACAGCCTGAACAGAGTTTTGCGGAGAATCCGGGGTGATCTTCAATATCACGAATTATTTGTTGTAATCTTCTACAGTTTCAGGTCGACTTCGGTAAACTTTGGTTTTCAAATGACCCCATAAAAAAAATTGAGTGGCGTAAAGTCGGGATTCCTTGCAGGCCATTCTACAGCACCTCTTCTGCCGATATTAGGAAAAATTGCATCCAAATATCTACGAACATTGATCTCATAATGAGGAGGTGTTTTGTCTTGTTGATACCACAGATTCCTGCACAAGTTGGAATAAGTTGCTCTTGGAGTAACTGTAAATAGCACAAGGGACTAATGATATGACATCCACAAATCCCTGTCCACACGTTTATCTTTTGTGATCTTTGAGAATGACTGTCGATTATCCAGTGGGGATTCTCAGTAGACCAGTATCAGCAGTTATGCCTGTTAACTCTTCCGTTAAGACAAAACGTGGCCTCGTTAGAAAAAACAATATTACGAATTAGGTTAGGGTCATTATTGATTCGTTCCATCATGACGTCGCAGAATTCAACGCATCTATCGTAGTCATCTTCAGATAATTCTTGCAATAGAATGGGTTTGTATGGATGCAATTTTTCTTCATTCAGTATACGCCTTAAGGTACCTTTACTTATGTTGTGGTCTAGGCAAAGCTGACGAGTGGCTGTATGGTGATTTTCTGTAATTTCCAATAAAACATCTAACTTTTTATCATCACCTGTTTTAACTTTTGGAGGTCCAGATTTAGAACGATCCTTAACATGACCTGATTGTCTAAATCGTTTTAATGTTATGCTAACTACTGATTGGGTAATAGGTTTCCGATTCGGATATTCTACGTTAAAAAGATCACACACCTCCTGTTGTGTTCACTTACGGTCTCTGTATTCAACCATCATTAAGAAATATTACGCTCAAATTGCAGTTTCACAAAATGCAGGAATAAACGTAAATTATTTTTTGACGCGTTAAGTCGTTACCTGACAGTACATGTTTGACACAAGCCAACTTAAATTTTTTTTTAATTTAATTTGATCTCCTTAAATTCAAATATCAATAATTCCAGAACAGTTCAATTTAGACATATGGTACGTTAGACAAATAATATAAAGAAATTTTAGTAGGACTCAAAAATAAAAAAATATCCTTTCCATTTAAAAAAAAAATATGATGGCGTAATCTCTTCGAACTGACAGTTCAAAACATTTTATTGTCAATGTCAGCATGTGCGCCGTATAACACCCTATAACTTTTATTTAAATATTTTTTTAATACACTAGTTAATAAATGCTGTGGAATCAAGATTCCATACGTATGGGGCACCCTGTATGTATAGTTTCGAAGATAATCGGCTGTGCTGTGACAGACACCGAAGTGATTCCATAAGAGTTCCGTTTTTTCATTTTGTTAAAATAATTAAATAAACAATATAATAAATAATATTAATAAACGAAAACATCTGACGTGAAGCGTATTTGAAAATTTTGTGAAAATATTAAGATTGCTACATTGGATAATAATAATAAAAATACTTTTTTTTCACCCGATATGTGGTTTGGAAAAAATCACCCCAACACGTTTCCCTTGAAATTTATTAGGACGTCTCGTTTCTTGGGGTGTTTATATTCCTTTTCCTATTCCTGACATAGGGTCAAGTAGGTGGACATATTTTCAAAAGATAAATGGGACCTCATGATTTTTTGCGATTTACCGTATCGTCGAGAGGGAGTCTTGAATATTTTATTGTTTTTTTATATTGTTTTCGTTGACGAAGTAGTAGCCTATTAGGAAAATATTTCTTAAGCGTTTAGTGCTATTTACAAAATAAAGCAAAAATAGTACAAGGTGTCCCATAAATAATTATAATTTAGATATATTTATAGTAAAAAATAAATGAAAAAATCATTTATTGTGTAGTCCTGCAAAATTATTTTTAGTGTTTAGTCTGTCACACCCGATTTTCTCCGAAACTATTTGACATAGAAAGTTGAAATTTGGCACTACTATAGAAATTGATAATCAGTAACAGGAAAAACATTATCCAAGACGTAAGTGTCCTAAATAGATGTTCATTTGGGAGTGATCATCGCATTGTGGGAACTAAAGTGTTTATTAACATTAAACAGGAAAGAATCAACATGATTCTTAAAAAAAACCGTATGAAATGGACAACCCCGGAGAATGTGGATTCCTATAGAAGAGAGATCGCAAGCGCTCCTTGGAACACAATGAAGACTACAAATGAATATAGAACTATAAATAGAGAGATATCGAGGGAACAAAAGACAAAAAAAATGAGATATTTTACAGATCATCGAATTATTTTATCAACAAAAGAGATATATATACCTTACAAGATAAAAGAACAGAAATCAACATACCAATTACCAACTAAATTAAGGGTCGGAGGATATCTTAGACATCACAGAAGAAGAAATCACATCAGCTTTGAAGGACATGAAAAATAATCGGGTGAAGACAATATTGTAGTAGAGGCAATTAAACAAGGAGGACAACAAATTATCAAATCACTTCAAAATGTTATTCAATAAATGCCTCCTGGAAGGAATAACTCCATCGCAATGGAATAATGCAACTATTGTCATCATGCATAGAAAAGGAGATACTTCAGATCTTACAAACTATCGACCCATTAGCCTCCTAAGCCATGTATACAAGTTATTCACGAAAATACTTACCAAACGTCTAGCAAATAAATTTGAGTTTACTCTTTCAAAAGAACAGGGTGGTTTCCGCTCGGGGTATTAAACAAACGACCATCTGCCTACAGTTAAAATCCTCATTGAAAAATGTATATAATATATTGAGCTTCTTGTACTCATATTTGTTGACTTCGAAAAGGCTTTTGATGCTGTAAATCAGCAGAGACTTTTGGAAGCGCTTGCTGAGTGTCGTATTGATTATCGATATTCCAGTGTAATTAAATATATATATGAAAATGCTACCGGTCACACCGCAACACAAACTAATCAATCCATCGGCAAATTTCGCATTGTAAGAGGAATGCGGCAGGGTGATACGCTCTCATCCAAGCTTTTTTTGAAACTTCTGGAAAGTATTTTAAAATCAATAAACTGGGAAAGAATGAGACTTAACATTGACGGTGAAAAGTTGAATCACCTCTGTTTTGCCGACGACATTATCTTAATAACAGACAAAATACAAGAACCACAGACTATGCTACATATGCTTCAGTAAGCTTGAGGAAATGTTGGTATAAAAATCAATCTATCTAAGACCCAGTTTATGAGAAATCTTGTATTAAGCGACACTATAAAACTGAATAACGTAGAGATAGAGCAAGTTTACTAATATAAATACCTGGGACATGAAATCAGCATAGGGCGAGATAACCAAACACATGAAATTCAGCGAATAGGTCTCTCCTGGGCTGCATATGGCAAACTGGCCTAGGGATTCAAATCTAACTTCTCTATGTGTTTGAAAAGAAAAATATTTGACAGATGCATACTCCCCGTTCTTACTTACGGAGCCGATACTTTCACAATGACGAAGAAAAATATCAATAAAATATGTATCATGCAACGAAAGATGGAGAGGTCAATGTTAGGAGTTACTCTTAGAGATCACATCCTAAATCACATTATCAGGAAGAGGACGGGGGTACAAGACGCAGTCAAATTCATTCTACATCTTAAATGGAACTGGGCTGGGCATGTTGCTAGGTTTATGGATGGGCGATGGACAAAGAGAATCATAGAGTGGCGACCAAGATTCCAAGCCTATCGGAGCAGAGATAGACCACCAAGTCGGTGAACTAATGACTTGAAAAAAGTGGCTGGAAATTAGGTACAAGCGGCCCAGAACAGAAAAAAGTGGCAAGACTTGAGGGAGGCTTTCGTCCAGCAGTGAACAGTGTAAGCTGATGATGATGATTCTGGAATATTCTCCACAGGGTGTAGATTGAACGAAAATTATCATCAGCGCCTTTAATAATTTATCTAGTATAAAAAAAAACATAAATTTCATTGTGTTGAAAACTCATTTGGGATGTGTTTTATGGAGTCATTAATCATTTTATAACTCCGTAACAAAAATTTTTATTTTAAAAGTAATCAACGTATGGAACATTAACTGCGCAAGTCCAACTTGCACTTGACCGGTTATTTTTTAAAAATAATGTTATTTAACCGTTATGTCAAAGTTACGTTCCTGTACTCTTATAAGTGATCGGTGAAATATTGATTACTGTTCGGCACATCCTTTCCGTGATCGTTGCCATTTCTTATCGGTTATTTTCTTTAAATTGCTCGAGGGAGCAAATTTTATTTATAAGATATTTCAACAAGGAAAAAAACCATTAGCATCAAATCTGAGCTGCATGAAGGTCAATTTATGTTACGAGTACTTCTATTTGAAATTAATGGCCTATTTTCTCTGTCTAAGCTGTTTCGCCTTTTTTTCCTGTATGTATATGTATGTATACATATATATATATATATATATATATATATATATATATATATATATATATATATATATATGTATAGAAGAACAAAGCATATCTGTAAATTGGGGAAAGAGTGAGGTCATACTGTTGTTCAAGAACGGCGATCACGAAAAGCTATCACCCCATCAGCAAGTGGAATTTAACGTAACAAAAACCCAGGCGGCAGTTTTTTATAAAAAAAAGTTAATGTTGCTGAACCCGATATAGTTATGGCGGGGCACTCCATTCCTCTAACATTGTCAATTTGTTGGGTGTTAATTTGGGAACAAATATGTCCTGGTATGAGCATGTTGCAGGCATCGCAAGGAGGGCTTTTCAAAAGTTGGGAATATTATTTCGAACCAGAAAGCTTTACACTCCACAACAACTGTTAATTCTTTACAAAGGTCAAATTCGACTAACTATGGAATACTGCTCCTATGTTTGAGGCTCCGCTCCCAAACATACGCTGCATTTGTTGGATTCTATTCAAAGAAGAGCGTTCGCCTAATTGGAGACTCGGAACTGACCGGCGGCCTTGATTCGCTGGAACATCGAAGAACGGTTGACAACTTGAGCCTATTCTACAAATATTTCCATGGAAAATGTTCGGAAGATGTGGGCCGTTTAATTCCACCCAGAACGGTACATGTTAGAAATACACGTCGCGCAGTCTTTTATATGGAGAACATCATCCCTTTGGAATAATTTACCCAGGACAGTGTTTCCCACCGAGTACAATTTAGAGCGATTCAAGAGCAACATGAATCGCTTTTTTTTTTTTCCGCATACGTGCCGCTCCTGTAGCGCTTTAGGGACCTCCCTGCTAGATGTGTGCTAGATCCATAAAAAAAAATACCGAACTCTTTACATTCATGTATGAAAATGCAACATTAACGATTAAATTAGATGAAGATCAAAAAACAGTATCCATAAAAATCAAGAAATTTGGTCGGCAGAGCGACACAATTTCATCAAAATTATTTACCCTTGCATTGGAGGATGTGTTTAAAAGTCTTGAGTGGGAAGGGGAGGGAATTAAAATCGATGGCATATATCTACATCACATGCGATTCGCAGATGATGTGGTATTGATTAGCGAAGATCAAGAAGAACTACAAATCATTATAGAGCAACTTAATCAAGCTTCATAAAAAGTAGGGCTCAAGATGACTATCAAGAAAATGAAACTTCTAAGCTCACAAAACACAAAAATTAAGATCGGTATGAAAGCAATCGCAAGAGTGGACATAAAAATTAGTTTACATAGGAGCAGTTAAAAAGCGGAAATACCAAAGCGAGTTGGAAGTTGGACTGCATTTCAAAGACTGGGATTCATGTTAAAAAACAGAGATATCTCCTGACTTTAAAAGTACAAGAGAGCTGTGTATTTCCAATAGGTACGTATGGATTGGAAACCACGACCCTCACAAAAAATAGTCTTTGTCGACTCCAAGTTACTCGACGGGCCATGAAAAGACAGATGTAAGGTGTTACTTTATGAGAACACATTAAACGCGAGGATATCAGACTAACAACAGGAATTATAGATATCAGTGGCAAAATTAAAGTTGTAATAGGGCAGACATGTGGCTAGAAAGAATGATGGACAACAAAATTATTTAAATGAAGACCATGGGAAAACAGACGCAGTGTTGGAAGATCAATGAAAAGATGGACTGTTGATATTAAGTTGACAGCAGGCAGTGGATGGCTCCATCTTTCACAGGAGAGAGACACTTAGATGAAACTTGAAGAGGCCTATCTGCTATAGTGGAGAAATTGTGATTTAGGAAGGGGAGGATATATGTATATAGAAATAAATATATATTTATATATATATATATATATATATATATATATATATATATATATATATATATATATATATATATATATATATATATATATATATATATTGAAATTGGTGACTCCCCAAGTTAATTGGAGACACATAATACTTATTTTTATTCCATTTTTAGTCCATTTGAACATAGTTGCGTAAATGAGAAAGTGACTTTTGAAAGCGAGTTGGAGAGAAACGATACCCCCATCGATGAAATGTCAAAGATAATACCTTTTGTTTACGTTTTGGAACTTTCTGCAAAAATAAATATTGTAAATTAATAATGCGAAAAGTGCTTCAAGTTACTGAGCTTTAGTAATAAGTAAGCTTTTGTAACAGTTTGCTTAATTAAACCATCTGTTATATTTAGTGTATTTTTTAAGATAAAATTTGTAATTGTTAAGAAGAAATAAGTTGTTTGTTACTTATTTCGAAGTATGCAAATAATGAAATAGTCAACTGATTTTAATATTGAAATAGGTATCGGTAAGTAGTTTTCAATTCAGACATCAGACAATATTTTTAGATTGAAAAATTGAGACCTCTTTAAATTAGCTTTACATATCATTATATGTCAATATTTTTCTTCAATTGCTTTTGCTACAAACATATAGCTGTTTTAATACAATAAATGATTTTCATAACACCATGCATATATTAATAAGTTTATAATTCAAATGAATTTTAAAACAATCTTATTAAAATAAATTTACATTATTTTTAATTAATAACTCTGTTGTTATACCACTTTTTGAAATCACTTTCAACATTTTTACCTCAATTTTGCATCATTTCATTATCTTTCCTTTAAATTGACGCTATTTAAATAAATAAATAGGTGTTTCTTTTCATGCATTATGATTTTCTGACACCTCGACAAAGCATGATAAGACAACAGGATAACAAATAAAGTTTTAATTTACTTATAATCGCCATATAAAGACAGTGTACTTTAACTTGTCTTCGTTAAAGATAGGATATTTATTTTTATAAGGTGCTATTAACGTGTGATATTTTCTCATTTCGTTATAGCAGTAGGAAAATTACGCGGCATTAAATAAATCAGCCAATAAGTGGAATTGGAAGAAAACACTCACTTTTAATAAAGTCAAATTGAGGCTCTAATTCTGGGTTACGACTCTTTTTTTATAGAAATAATGTGTCATTAAAGAAAATTACTAAGAAAACTTTTGTTGGTATTACAGTATCCAACCTTATGCCTTAGCAAATAATACAATATAATTTTGAATAAGTAATAAATGTAAAAAACTATATATTGAACAAAATTTTTGTCAGAAACTACCTACATATACTATTATTTATCGATACCCTGTATTAGCTAATAAATTGAATATTATTATCTTACCTCACCGCCTCACTCCATCTAAAGGAAATACATAAATTATGGATATTTTTAATGATCTTTACATTTAAACGCGATCCAAGATTAACAGTGGATTCAAGGAAGGTGATGAGTTATGATTTGATTGAATGTAAACGTGGTCAGATTTCTAAAATTTAAAATTTTAGATGGCTCACCGGCCTTCACTATCACATTGTATTTATAAGAAACAACTGAATATTTTCCAAATTTGTACTTTAATAATTTATATACAGCCACATATAACCTGCTATTAAAATTAACGAATAAAATGTTGTGGAAAAAGTATTGAGACTATTCGATGTTAGATAGTTTAATGTCATATATCTCAGGTAAAATAAGACGCATCGGAATTATAACACCACACCCCCGGAAAATGGGGGAATTAGGTTAAGTTAGCATTAAGTTAGGTTAAGGTAGGATTAGATCCACATATTAGAAAACTAACCTTAGAGTTAGAATACATCAAATATCTAGACATTAACAAACCAGAATTGTAAAAGGAGTAGAGGGTTTTCCCAGCTCACAAGGAGTTTTAGTAGGTATACCAACCCTTCAGGTTGGTGAGCCCCACATACCTGGAGCACTTTGGGGCACCCTGCTCCAGAAATACATAAGGCGGATTTCTCCCTGTAAAAAACAAAAAAGTTGCATCGGGTCACAGTTAGCGTCAGTAGTAGACGTGTAAAAAAACTGTTGCAATTCGTTAATTCATACTTAATTTAGAGCGCTTTAATGATGAATGAACTTTCTGCAAAAACCTCGGTATATTTTACAACTTACACACGCAAATGCTGCGTAAACCTTTAAAGAAATTTGTGGTGTTTATGGTCAACATAGGTTATATAAACCAACAGCCAAATGATGGTTCAGTCGCTTCTTTTGTTGTGGGAAATTTCGTCGTCGTCACACTGGTAGATAAATGACAGAAAAAGTTGATAGAATATGGGCAAAAGTTAAAGCCAGCATCTAGGTAGCGATGACAGTTCTCTTAATACCAATATTTTTCATAATAAACAAGTAAACAAAAAAACTATCCTCTAGACTTAAAGAAAAGAAATATTATATACGGCTCAATTCCCAAAGTGCGTATTATGTTCTTAAAAACATTTATTGTTTTTTTTTTTAATTCTTTTGGCCTTGAGAAAAATCCCATTTAGCCATGAGCTAATTTTTATTTATAAAGTAATCCAATATACTTAAACCTAACTTAACTCAGACAAATACAACACCCAAGCAAACAGGCGGACTCGAACCGCCGACCCTCATGACAACAGTGAGTTACTCTACCCACTGCGCTGAGGGCCTCGCCAACATTTTTTGTTAATTTTTACAATGTTGGTTAAAATGTATGTACGTATCCTTTTTCATATGTAAATGGTATATAAGATAATTTCAAAAATGCTCTGAAACATAGGCGAAACGTCAACATATCCCTTTAATTGAACATACCAACCTAAACCTAAGAAAATAAATTGTTACCAGTTGGTTCAGGGACAAAAGAAAATATAAATATATCTATATATATATATATATATATATATATATATATATATATATATATATATATATATATATATTTGTAACACGTAGGCTGAAAAGTTCTTGGTCTAGCTATTTAAAATACATTTTTTTTTTGGACTTTATTCATCAATACAGTTTCGTTCAAGAGCGATATAATCAGTCCAACGCTTTTCTAATATTTCTATACCTTTCTTATACAAGGATTTGTCTTTGCCTTTAAAATAGGCCTCAGTTTTGGCGATAACTTCTTCACTGGAGCCAAATTATTGTCCCGCGAGCAGTTTTGAGGTCGGCGAATATAGTCGCTGGGGGCCAAATCTGGAGAATACGGTAGATGAGGAAGCAATTCGAACTTCAATTCATGCAGTTTTGCCATCGTAACCATTGACTTGTGACATGGTGCATTGTCTTAATGAAAGAGCACTTTTTTCTTGTTGATTTGGGGTCATTTCTTTGCGATTTTTGCCTTAAAACGCACCAGTAACTTTATATAATATTCGCTATTGGTGGTTTTTCCCTTCTCAGCATAGTCGATGAAAATTATTTCTTGCGCATCCCAAAATACAGAAGCCAAAAGCTTCCAGCCGACTGTTGGATCGTTGGTCACTTCGGACGGCTTTCACCGGCTGCTGTCCACTCAGCTGACTGCCGGTTTGATCACGGTATATAGTGGTGGATCGATGTTCCATGAAAAAATCCTTTTTATTGCGGTTAAACAGGTTCAAACAGCGCTCAGAATCATCAACACGTTGTTGTTTTTGGTCCACTGTGAGCAAACGCGGTATCCATTTCGAACAGAGCTTTCTTATTCCCAAATGTTCATGCAAAATATGACCAACACGTTCTTTTGATACCCTTAGGGTGTCAGCTAGCTCACGCTATTTCACTTTACGGTCATCCAAAACAATTTTGTGGATTTTTTTGATGTTTTTTTTCGGTGTAACCACCTCATTTGGGCGTCCAGAGCGTCATCATTTGTATCTGTACAACCGCGTTTAAATTCGGCATACCAGTAAATGATAAGTAATTTTCCAGGGGCAGAGTCCCCGTAATACTTATCAAGCCATTGCTTTGCTTCACCGGTATTTTTTTCCATAAAAAAAACAGTGTCTAATTAACACACGAAATTCGGTTTTTTCCATCGTTTTGAAAATATCAAAAGTAACGTCACAAACCCCTGTAATTTGTAAACTGAAGGTCGAAATGTCATGAAATTTTGACATGTATCGTTTGAAGGTTGGTACTTCCCTAAAAATCATATGTTTTTTTTTTTTTTGAAAAAGGCGACATCTATGTGTTTAGACCAAAAACTTTTCAGTCCAAGTGTTATACACCATATAGGTATATAATATATTATACATATATATATATATATATATATATATATATATATATATATATAGATATATATATATATATATATATATATATATATATATTTATATGGAGTGTAATCTCCTAAAATGGTGGGAAAGGCCCATGTTATCCTCGTATGTAACTGTGTGATATTCCTCGCAATTTCATGAGATTTCTGCATGTGAGCAACAATTATTGAAGCAGCATTCTCAGAAAAATATTTCTCAATAAACGCACGAAGCAGTTACATTGTAGATAATTGTAGATAATTATATCAGTCACGGTTAAAAGAATACTTTAGAGATTCCCGTCAATAGTATATATATATATATATATATATATATATATATATATATATATATATATATATATATATATATATATATATATATATATATATATATATATATATATATATATATATTATGTATATATATATATATATATATATATATATATATATATATATATATTTATATATATATATATATATATAGATCCTTGAAAAATAAAATAACATTAAACTAACAAGAATGCGTGATTTTGTTGACTTTAAAAACAACTACCACAAAGAACAAAGTTCGTTTTTATCGACCAGGAAAACTTGTGCTAGTAAATCAAAATTACTGAAAAAAATCTTGCAGAAAGAAATTAAAGTAAACATACTATAGTAATAAATTCTCGTTTTAAGTTCATCAGAAATGACATTGGAATCTGGGCCGCTCCCAAAACGTTATTTATGCCAATTGCGCTTTAGTCCTAAAATGAAGCCACGTATAGACATGTTTGAAGATGATTATATAACTATTATATGAGGAAAGTAAGTAGCGATTATAATCTTCTCTTAGTAGAACCAGTAGAATAATTTAAAAAAAATCAAAATACGCTCTCTTACTTGTACCAACTAAAAAAATACATATTTATTATTAGTATGTGAGTGTATTGTTACTAACATTTATGATTTACCTGATAAATTAAATAAATATTTATTTTAAACAATATTGATTGGACATGTTAGCCAAGGAAATGACATTTTGAAATTCAATTTCTTTGGTTGTTTTTGATTTCATAAAATTTCAAATAAAATAAATATATCTTATTTATTTTGAGGCCAACAACAATTAGATATTGAAAAGTCGAACTGGTGAGGTATTTTCCTTGAAGAATAAGTCTACACGAAAATTGACGAAGAAAAAAATGTTTAAAAGTATAACAATTAAGCCCGTTTTCGGCAATATTTTTGAAAAGAAAATGTATATATACCTATATATATATATATATATATATATATATATATATATATATATATATATATATATATATATATATATATATATATTATATATATATATATATATATATATAATATATATATATATATAAATATATATATATATATATATATATATATATATATATATATATATATATATATATATATATATATATATATATATATATATATATATATATATATATATATATATATATATAAGCCATGGTATGGAGCTTGGTGTGTGTGATATTACATAATTAATCTTCGACGTGCGGTTTTTTCGAGTAAAATTTTTTAGTAGTAATTGCTGAAAAACTTTGAACACAAAGGGTCTACGTCGGATTCATTACATCAAATCAAGTTTCATCAAAAACTGTCGCCAAATTTTTTGTTCCACTAAAGGATACGTAATTAAAGTTAAATATAATTTAAATATAGAGGAAATTGCTAACAACCATAAAAATAAGAAAAACTCAATACTTCGGACATATATTGAGGGGCCCTAAGTAACAATTGGTAGGTCTAATTATTGAAGGCAAAATAAAGGGCAAACGATCGATCGGAAGACGACAGAATTTTCAGGCTGAAGCACATGAGAAGGTGGTTTGGATGTGCTTCAAGTAGTGTTGCGAGATCCATTATGCCAAATTTCGGGGAGGAAGGTTAAAAAAATGGGGATTTGGGTTGTCCAACCGGGATAACTAAAGAAGGCAAGGTTTTTATAAATCAACGTTTATTTTTATCATTAGGTGGTGGAAATAATGGTAGAGTAGTACAATTGGCAGTACTTATTTGGTATTTAACTGCGTTAAAACTTTTTTTGAATATAACAAAACGGGATAACGTGAAACCTCTATCGCGCTATTCGCAGTCACAAAACGATACGCGCGAAGTTTGAACCAATTATAATTATCGATTGACCCAAAATCGAGACATTCGGCGTCCCGATCAAGGGTGAATCGGGACGTCTCCACAGACTCCTGAAAATCGGGATGTCTCGCGCAAATCGAGACACCTGGCAACGCTAGCTCCAAGTGATATTTTTCTAGCAGCAGTTTCTAAAATTCGTTTGGCTATATGGATCGCCAACCTTCGTGAGGAGACAGCGTCGTAAGAAGAAGATAGAGGAAATTAAAAACTACTACGTAGAATATTGTATTTTATTTCGCGGGCAATAACGGACAGACAGACAGAGAAAAACGTTCCGTTTTATATACGTATTATATAAATATATAATATCTTTGTTTGACACTGGAAGACTAAATTTTGGATCAAGAGCAAAGAACTTACTAATATGATTGATATTAATTTCTGATATGTTCTTTATCCAAGCTTCATTAATTATCAGTATGGAAGATGTCCATTGAATTTCTAAGAAGTTTCAATTTTTCTGTGTGATCTCTTTTTATTTTATTGAAAATGGAATTCTACTTATTGTGTTGTACGTAAATAAATCATCGAAAATGTGAAAAGATGTCAAAAATTCCAAAAGGCCGTTTTTTCTAGTGTTTTGATGTAACAACTAGTTTCAGAAATGCTTACTTTAAGTAAGTTGGTTGTTACCTGTTTTAGGAGTGATTCAATTTTAGTAATATTTCTTGGTGTGAGATTCTGTGGTATCCTCCATAATTTGTTGAGGTGTTGTTTCATAAATTTGGGGTTTAGTTGTTGTCGGCGGCATTCTATTAAAAATATCAACCGGTTTTTGTTGGATGCCAATTTATTGTTAGTATTAATGTAATATTTCACGCTTATAACATCAATTCCATACGAATTTCTCTCTCTCTCTCGAAGAAAGATCCCATTATTCCGCTATAAATAGAAGAGGAAGGTCAGTAAAAGGGCTTACTGGTAACAACGAAGAGGGTTTTTAACTTAGGGATAGCCCTTAGGATTACAGAGTGGACAAAAAGGTCTCAAAGTTCTCAGTAACTGTAGTTTTATTCTAGTATCGAGCTTTCTATGCCAAATCGTACATCATCTTCAAAACCTAGGAGACACAGAAAGAAACCTTATCATGCAGAGAACCACTTGAAAGAAGGCCTAATTTAAAAAACCCTTTTGGTTGTTACCAGTAAGCCCTTTTACTGACCTTTCTCTTCTATATATATATATATATATATATATATATATATATATATATATATATATATATATATATATATACATATATATATATATATATATATATATATATATATATATATATATATATATATAATATATATATATATATATATATATATATATATATATATATATATATATATATATATATATATATATACATATATATATATATATATATATATATATATATATATATATATATATATATATATATATATATATATATTATACCCCTTGTTAGGAGTGTAAGGCCGGTGGAGTTGAATTATTCTATATCTTTATTTTCCATATTTCCTTCTATATCCTTCCATCCTGTTTAAATTGCCGATTGCCTCTTTTGTTTTTCTTCTGTATTAATTTCTTCTGTTTGTATTAGTTCTGTATCCTGTTCCAGTATTATGTCTCGATGTTGATTTTGTATGTTTTTCCTTCTAATTTTTTGCATCCATTTCCTTTCATCTCTGTTTCAGTGATTCCTACATAGTGCGTTTGTTGTTCTTCTGTCAGTTCATCCTCTTTTCCGTTTATACCCCTATTATTCCATGTTCTGAATATAAAAACTCGATAATTATTTCCCATTTCTTTCTTCCTATCTAATTCTTTGATTATCTTCTTATTTCTTATTCTCTTTGTATTCATTTTCGTCGTCAATCTACCTATCTCTCTCCTTTTTTCTCAGTTTTTTGACTTGATGGTCGTAGTATTCTTTGTTTGTTCTTTCAGTTTTTCTTCCTGAATGTCTCATTTATATTCTCTTCTTTCGATTACGATTCTTTGATATCCTATATTCACTCTTTTTCCATTCTTTCTCTCGTTCTCTGCTATATGCTTCAATTTCTTTTGAATTTCGCGTTGATCTTTTGTTAAATTGTTGTTTATATAAACTCTCTCTCTTAGGTTTCTCAGTTTGTTTTTATTTTTCATTACAGCTTCCTTATCTCCCGTGTTTCCAAGTTCTATCTTAGATATAGTCGCTCCGAGTTTTATCACATCTTTAATCTGTACTTTTGTGTCGATACTCCTTTCCATAAAAAGTTCTACACTCATTTTCAGATCTGGTTGGCTATTCGCTTCAAAACTCATTCCCGATATTACAATATTATTCCTTACGTTGTCTTTTTCGGGTCTACTCATCTTCAAATCCATACTTCTCATGTTTTTTCTAATTATCTTATTTTCCTCTTTCAATACTTCATTCTCTTTTCTTAGTTTCTTCAACTCTTGTTGATATCTTTCTGACCTTGATTCATATCCTTTATATTTGACATTAGATCCCTGATCATTTCTATCAAATTGTCTATCTTATATACTCTTTCGTTTTTCTCTCTCTTTAATGTTCTTATCAGCTTTTTAGTCTTTTTGAATAATCCCATTGGCTCCTCTTTTTCTTCGACTCTTCCTCTTTTCGAGTCTCCTGAGGTATAATCATCGCTATCCATTGTCCTTTCTGTTATAAAAAACTTTACGTGTGTTCCTCGTATATTCCATTTTCAAACACGGGAGAAAAAGGAAAAAATTGTTGTTTATATTTCTTATCGGCGTAAACAGTAAAATGATCAAGGTCGTCGCTTATCGTCTCGATAGCTTCATACAATTTCACAAAATTATTCTCATTATTCTCCAAATTTTCTTACTTATTGTCTTAATCTAACACTACACTCTGCTTTCTTTCTAGTCCCTCTCGTTTGCAATCCACAAAATAATTAAATAGATCGAAACACTACCGCAATAATGCTCGTTGAACGAGTTGACTATTACCGGGCGTTCGATTCATGTGTACACACATCGCGATCGGAAACTCCATATATATATATATATATATATATATATATATATATATATATATATATATATATATATATATATATATTAAACTAAAATTAAACTAAAAAATAAGAAGCAGGAAGTCCTTTGTTATTTTATAATATTTGACCCTCCCTGAATGGGCCGTTTCACAGGTCAAAACTCGTAAAGACTGAAACAAATTTGTGTGTGGCACCAAAGAAACTAACACTAAGTAGTGTGCATTAATAAGCCGTGAAGTTAAAAAGACGTTTCTTGCGCTAGACAACGTGTGAAATCGATTTCGAGCAGGTAAATCAGAAGCCGGGGCGCCACGCCGCCGGCTAAATGCGCCTGACCCGCCCCTGACTCACTTAATTACAAATAGGGATATTAGCGGTCGCATTTTGAATATTTTGTGGCTGATAGGTTCCCAAGCCTTTGTTTTTTGCCGACGCACATTAATGAAAATTAAATTAAAAAATGTATATGACAAGAGATTCTCAGGGCTAATCTAACAAAAGGGCGGTGTGTTTGTTGACATTTGATGTGTGGCACACTAGTTATGGGTAGGTTGGTAAAAGTGCTATAGAATTTTTGAAAAAATTAAAAAATATCGCAAAACTTGAAATATAATCACCATCAGTTTCCGACAGCAATCGATAACTTTCAGCAGCGCTTTTCTGCGAATTAGTGAAGAAAAGTAACGCTTCCCGCAATTGGTGTTTTGTTGGCACGTAATTCGACATTTAATTCACAAAAAAATATGTTGTTTATACTTGGGCAAAATAACATAGATTAATGAATGAACATGAATATAGCAACAGTATGCCCCGATGCAGAGGTTCAAAAGGATTAACAAACAACAAACAAACAATAAACCCTATAGATACAAATAAACTGAAGAACCCTGAAATTAGAAAACAAATGTCAAACCGAATGGATGAGAAATTTAAGAAGCAAATAAGAACAGAAAACGAAAGCGTCGGATCTCAATGGGTTAAGATACGAATGAATTAATAGCAGTATAGGAGGAAGAAATGGGTTGAGTGGAGAATAGAAAAAAAACAGGAATGGATGACAGAAGAAATGCTTAATCTGATGGATGAAAGACGATTACAGAAAAGAAAAGATGTTTAAAAGTACAACGAATTAAACAGAGTAACACGTCGAAAATGTAGAGAAGTTAAGGAAATCTGGTTAAGCGAGAAAATGCCGAGAAATAGAGAAACTGCAAGAGAAACATGACAATTCAACTTACATAAGAAGGTGAAGGAGTTGGGCGGAAAAAACAAGAAAAAAAAAAACAAGAAACAATTTTGAGAAATGGAAGCAGTGAAGCTATATTGGTTATTAAGGACAAAATAAAGACATGGGAGCAATACATAAAACAGTTTTTCAATGGACATAGATCAGAAGACTTACAGGTAAACAGAGGTAATGAGATAGGGCCAGAAATAACAAGAAGAGAAGTTATTTATGCTATACAACTACAGAAGGATGCAAAAGCAATTGGTCTAGATGAGATAAAGGGAGAAATTCTCAAAATATTTTCGGGTAAAAGTCTATTTATTAATCGACTGGGAATCTTATTTAACAAGATCTATGAAACTGAACAAATTCCTCTTGACTGGCTAAAGTCGACTTTCATTCCAATTCCTAAAAAGTCAAAATCAATGAAATGTGACGATTATCGCTTGATATGTTTAATGTTTTACGTTCCCAAAAGATTCCTGAGAATCATCCATACCAGAATATATAGAAAATGTGAAGCAGAAATAGATAATACATAATTCGGATTCCGAAAAGGCATGGGTATACGGGAAGCTTTATTCGCATTAAATATACTGATCCAACGTTGTAAAGATATGAATGTAGATGTATATGCATATTTTTATAAAGAACAATAAGGCTTTCGACTGTGTGATAAATGAAAAATTAATAAAAATTCTAGAAAAAACAAATATAGACAAGAGAGCTCTAAATATTATTAAAAATCTATACTGGAATCAATAAGTCGAAGTTAAAATTGGGCTGACAAAATCCGAAAGTATAAAAATAACCCATGGTATAAGACAGGGATGGATTCTCTGCACCGTTATGAGGGGGTGCCCCGTCGTGTTGAAAAAAAATATGTTTCTAAGGTCCATTAACGGCAGTTCATCAACAAGAGGTTCTATTTGCTGCCTTAAAATTTCTAAATATCTCTGAGATGTGAGTATTCCGTCGTAAATAATTGGATCTATAACCCTGCCTATAGAAATTCCTGCCCACACATTAAATCCAAATCTACCTTGATTTCTTTGCTTCACAACTAAATGAGGATTTTCTTGTGCCCACGTATAACTTGTAAGGTTAAAAATACCTACATTGCATACATAAGCTTCGATTGTCCAAATTCAATTTAATGAAAAATTCGGAACATGGTTACAATTTCCACAAACCATTGGCAAAAATCCATACGGTGTTGAAAATCACTGTCTCTAATGTGATGAACTTTTCTTGGCCTGAATTTGTGCTTCTTCAAAGTACGACGTACGTTAGTTCTTGGTAGTCCAGTGGATTCGTTTAACTGTCGGGTTGAAGAGTTGGGATTATTTCCGATAGTTCCTAAAACTACTATTTCTTCTAATTCCTTATCCCTGTTTGATGCATAATTTTTGGGTCGTTTCTTTTCAATCTGGCCACTATTAACTAGGTTATGTCGCAATCGAGAGAATATATCCTTAAAGGGTTGACGCCTCTCTGAATACCGTCCGTGGTACAAATTACTTGCCGCTTCCGAATTTTCTCCGGTTTGTATGAAACACACTATCATATCCCATTTTCGTTATTTTCAAACTTTATTGCGATTTCACGCAATTCAATAACTGATCCTGAAGTAAAATTTGACAACTACGAGTAAACAATTGAATTAAACCATATGGCCGCTCCGTCCAAAGCCTCTTCACAAAAATGTGCATTTAAAACTCGCGTAAAAACTGAAAACCTTTATATTTTGAAGTAGATTTAAGCAAAATATAAAGTGTGCTATATTTCTAGAATGGTAATTTAAAGCTCTATTCGGATAAGGAAAAATATACAGGGTATCCCATTTAAAAAATATATTTTTGTGTTAATAACTATTAAAATATTAGTTGTAAAAAAATGTAACTTGCACTGTTGAAATCCACGTAAAAAAGTGCTTTGAGAATGTTTTTACAGAAATCAAAAATTTTCAATAGGAAAAGAATTAGAAACATTTTTCCAAAATGCAGACTTTTCAAAAACATTCTGTATATCTGAAACGGTACTAGATATCGATATGCAGTTTTCACCATTGAGTTTATCATAAAAATTGAGCCTCAGATACCGACATCAGTTATCGTCTATCTCCTTTAGATAAAGTGTTCCATTTGGACCACCCTGTACATTTATAGACGCCTTCTTCACATCTCCTGGGAACAGAAAATAAAAAACACAGTAGTACTGGAAAGAATGAACAAAGTGAAGGAATTATTAACAATCATAAAAATAATAAAAACTGAATACTTCGGACATATAAAGAGGGACCCACAGCACGAATTCCTACGTCTAATTTTATTGAAGGTAAAATAAAGGGCAAACGATCGATCGGAAGACGACAAAATTCTTGGCATGTGCTTCGAGTAATATTTTTCGAGCAGTAGTTTCTAAGGTTCGTTTAGCCATATAGATCGCCAACTTTGGCGAGGAGACGGCGTTGTAAGAAGAAGATGCCCCGATGCGATATAAGACAAGTACTGCCAACTCTTAGAAATGCACCAAAATTAATTCACACTCCTTATAGCTAATAATTGTTTTCAAGAATCTGCTCCGGAACGTATTTGTAATTACACATCATAGTCACTTCCACCAACTTTAGTTTTCTGTTAATTTTCGGAGACGTACTACTATGTTCAAAAATTAAGAGTACTTTTTTAATCTGTGTGCTAGTACTATCTACTTAGATACTTATTTATTAACTTTTAAAATAGCAATATAAATATTTAAAATTTATATTTGCTTATAAAGCATCTTATTCCTAACTAGCTGAAACTCTATCTTATTATTTTAATTTACTTGAACACCTACGTATTTACACTCCTGATTTTACATTATGTTTAACTAGCACAACTTAAATAGCATAGTATACCGTGGTTTCTTTTTTTTGCCATTAAATATCTTAATATCATTTAATATTACTTGTTTATCAGAATGCGTTAATAAACGGCGCGGGTCCTAATGAACTTTTCACCCCATATCCGCCGTAATAATAATAATCAACTAGAATTCTGTAAGCAATTTAGATCTGTTTATCGAAAAACGATTAAAGAAGATGATGGATGGATT
Source organism: Pachyrhynchus sulphureomaculatus (assembly GCA_019049505.1). Classification (NCBI taxonomy): domain Eukaryota; kingdom Metazoa; phylum Arthropoda; class Insecta; order Coleoptera; family Curculionidae; genus Pachyrhynchus; species Pachyrhynchus sulphureomaculatus. Next base: position 87,922,646 of record CM032456.1, read on the forward strand.
GACGGCACCGGCAATGAAAGAAGCAGGCTTGATCACAGTAATTTGCCCATCACTCGGCTCTGCAATGTCCACGAGCATAAAGGACTCGTTTCGTTTCAAATTTTATATTTATGAAGATGAATAAATAAAACAGGCAGACAATATTTGCATAAATAGAAAACAGTAAATATATTTTACATGCAAGATAAAAGAAAAAAGGAATGATTTGGAGTAGATTTGAAACATATAATTGGTACCCTTGGCTCGCTCTCTTACGATCTTATTATTCCTTTCTTGTTTACCGTAAACCTCAACTATCTGTCAATGTTTCTGTGGCTTGCAATGTTGGTGATGGCTGGTGACCCATCCAGTCCGATTTCCGATATGTGTCCCACCTGAGAACAAGTAAGACACTGTCCCTATCATTATTAGTCTAGGACTTTGGTTCCCAACCGGTGGGTCGCGACCCACAAGGGGGCCACCTTGGCTTTTTGGGAATTTTAAAATTTATGTTACATACATGTTACAAACATTAAAAATGTTAATTTATTTATGCTTTTTTTTTATCTCTCACCTCCCCGCCTCAGTAGGGATTTTTACCCTTTTTCCATATCCCAAGGATATCGGCGAGGGTGTCGTAATACCCGTCAACGTTGTCCAAGTGCCGAAACATACATTTTTGTATTTTACGGCGCCTTTTTTAAACAACGCAGTAGTGGTGCCACGGACGTTATTTGCATTTCTGCAAACAACTACTACCTATGTACGTGGCCAGGCCAAATATACTTAAATAAATTAATAAATAAGTATACCTACCTGCGGGTATGAACCCTCGACCTTCAGCACAGTAGCAAAGTACTACGCCACCGAGCCACGGCCAGCTACATGCTTGGTGACAATTGTCAATTAGATAAAATCTGGTGCGCTCAATTCTCGTCTGTTCAACTATACAAAAACAGGAAACTCTGATCACGAAGTTCTCCTTTTTTACACTGCTGTTCGTTGGTTATGAAAAGGAAATGTTGTTGGCCGAGTCTTTGAATTGAAAAACGAAATTAAACAATTCTTACAAATGAAAGGAAAACATGAGTTTATGACACACTTTAATGATGAGACCTGGATCTAAAGAGTAGCTTATGTATCTGATATCTTAAATCAGCTAATTAAGCTATATTAGGAACTGCAGGGTAAGGAAACGCACATTATTTACTTCAGAGATAATATCCAGGCGTTTCGTATTAAAGCTACAAAACTGGTTCCGTACAGTAAATCTTGGAAACTTTACCATGTTTGAATACCTTTGTACCAAGACTGAAGAGTCGGAGACGGGAATTGTAGATAATTTAAGAGAGGAAATTAATAACCACCTTTGAGCCCTTGAACCTGAAAAACAACGTTATTTCCCAGAGTTCCCTGAACAAGAAGCTACATGAGTACGAAACCCATTTGATGTATCTTTGGATATTACCGACATTCTCGATCAAGTGTAGGATGAATTTTTGGTGCTGCGAAATGACTCATCAGCACGTGATTTATTTCAGGAAAAATCGTTACCTCAATTTTGGTGTGATATGCGTCATTCGTATGCTAAAGTTTCCATGCTTTCTTTTCGAATATTAGTGCTATTTGCTTCTACTTACCTCTACACAAGTGGATTTTTAAACCCTTATGCAAATCAAGACAAAAGCCAGGAATAAGCTAGACGTTTAAGATGACATGATATTGAGATTGGTCTTCACAAAAACTCAACCAAGAATTATAACGCTCTGGTATCCTGTGGATCCTAAATGAAACTCAAAACTTTTCTGCTGCCGAAAATATCTACCAAACACACAGGCTTCATTCCAGGAAGAAGGATTGGAGAACAAATTCTCGATATACCTCAGATAATAGAAAAAGTGAGGGAATTCCAAATAACAACCAATATCTCTTTTATAGACTACTCTAAAGCTTTGGACTGCATACAATGGAACAAACTCTGGTCGATTCTAATTAGCACGAGAACACCTATATATCTTGTAAACCTTATACGATCCCTGAATGAGAATACAAATGGCAGAATTAAACTGAATAATTCTTTTTCCGATCCTTTTATCATAGAAGCTGGCGACAGTCAGGGCTGTATTCTGTCACCCTTACTTTTTAACATATATAGTGAATATAAAATAAGATCTGTTTTGGATGGCTGGAGTGGGGGTGCGACAATGGGTGGAAAAAAGGCTAAGTAACCTTAGATATGTAGATGATACTATTATACTTGCAACGTCAAAATAAAACCTAGAATTAATTATGGAACGTCTTGAAATCACTGGCAAAAACTATGGATCGGTAATTAATAGAGCGAAAACCAAAGTAATCTTTGTTAATCGTAATGAAGATCTGTCACACATAAATGAAATTGCTGGTTCCACTATTGTAGATCATTTCAGCTATTTGAGATTCCTCATAATAACAATGGTGACTGTGAAGCGGAAGTAAGAAGACGTTTGGTTATGGCTAAAAACTCGACGATCAAAACCATTAGAATCTGGAAAGAGCTAGCTGTCACAAAAAACACAAAGTTAAGATTGCTATCCAGCTTTATATTCCCCACAGCAACTTACGCATCGCAAATATGGACTATTAAACAAGCTGATGCGTTTGAGATGTGAGCATATCGAAGAATCGTCAGAGTATCATGTTCCGAACAGTGTACTAATGTATCTATTCTTGACAAGCTTAGTATAAATAACTGACTTTTAAATAGAATTAAAAGACAGTACCTGAAATATTTTGGTCACATTATGGGGAAAGTGGATGCCATGGAAAAGCTTGTAGTAACCGGGAAGGTAGAAGGTAGAAGTTTAATGGGACGGTCTCCAACAAAATGGTCCGACCAGTTAAAATTTCTTCTTGGTATGGGTACGCACGAGTCAAGTCAGGTCGCGCAGGATCGATATGCCCGGACAATGACTGTTGATATAGCAATTGCATAGTATTACCGATATTCCTACGGTATGGTATAGGTACTTAAAGGTCAATTTTACCTAGAATTAAGAAACATGGAACATATATCAAAAATAAACAAATTGTACAATCACCTATAGCTGATCATTAACACTATGCAGGTGACACCTTCAATGTGAGAGAAATAATATTAATACAGAGACTGGTTACAGTCTGCATCACACGTAGAAAGTGATCATTATACTGAGACATGGTTCAATGAATCTTGACTTTTTCGAGCTTATTTAGTGTTCTAATCTCAAAGAATAAAGAACCTTGAAGATAGATTATTTATTTATAGGCAAAACATCGGAAAATTACTCCAAATTGGCATAGTCTAGTCCCCAGAATCACCCTTTCTTAAATTATTTTTTATTGGTTAAACCAAAGAAATGTACCAAAAGAAGGAAGAGTATTTGCTTTTGTTCTCCATTAAAGATATTCTTGTAATTCAGACGAATTTAGCTCTGGTGTTTCGAAACTTATTTAATAAAGTTTTTTTTTTTAATAATGAACGCTTCCTCGAAACATACCTCCTGGGCAGACTCCTAGGCTCATTTCTGATGTGTATCGTGTAGTTCAGGTCATGTATTGTATAAAGAAGAATCCGTCTCAACTCAATTACAAAATAATCTCAATTGTTTTATTTCACTGTTCTACCAATATGGCAACATTGAAAAACAAGAAAACGTGTTCTGGTCGACGTCGGTTACCGGTTGGGCAGCTGGTCAGACAGACTCGGCGTGCAGCTATTTTTTAATTGGCCAGTGTGGGAGGCGGCATAAACTTCACTGAGAATAAAAATCACTACGAGAGTAAAAATCTTTATTATGTTGTTTGTAGGTCATATATACCATTTAATCACAAAACGACGTGTATAAGTTTCAGAAAAAAAGTTTTATCTTTTAACAGGGCTTGATTTTTTTCGATTTTTAGTAAGTGAATTACGAGTCAGTTTAATTTAACTGATGGCAAAAGAATTTTTTGTATTCATTGATTGATATTATACAATTTATAATTTTTTGTTTGGGTAAAGGCCACTTCAGATCCCGAGAAAAAAGGGTAAATTCGGGATTTTTTTTGAAGAGTGTAATAAAGGAGTCGAAAATTTATTTAAAGTACTTTATTAAACAAATATTTAAATTCTCAAAAATATTTTTTTTATCTTTTTAATTCAAAATTGCCACTTCAGAATCTAGGACAACAAAGTGCCTTTTTCAAATTGAGCAAAATGACAGTTGCCACAAATCTTTATCGATTCACTTAAAATTTTGAGAGTCATTTTTCAGCGTCCGGATTTTGTGATAAGTTATAAACTTCCTTTTTTATAAACAATTTTTCATGAAACTTTTAGGTGAAAAATGAACATTTTTTTTCAAATGTGCACCACTTTTCGAAAAAGCAATATTTTCAAATTTCGTAAGTTTACCTGAACACTAGTTCTTGACATATATTAATGAAAATTTTTTGGTTTCTTGTTCTAGGTTAAAATCGCATAAAAGGTGCCTTGTCGACTTGGATTCTAAAGCGGCCATTTTGAATTAAAAAGATAAAAAATATTTTTTGTACCCTTAAATATTCGTTTAAACTTTAAATAAATTTTCAGTTGCTTTTAATATACTCTTGAAAAAAAATTTCGGAAATTATCTCTTTTCCTGGGACATGGAGTAGCCTTACTCCTTAAGTGGGGACAGGGGTGCACATTTTTGATTTGTATCTAAAAAGCACAACACTGAAACATTAAATTATAGGTACTTCATCTATAATATATATAAAATGCAACGTCTCTCTCGTCTCTGTCTGTCCGTTAGTGCGCTTATCACTGGAGAACCACTTATCCGATTTAAGTACTTTTTTTTTTAATACATACATATGTTCTCTGGCCAAGTTATAGGATATATTTTATTACGTTAGATATGATAAGGAATAAGCAGTGACGATAATAATGAAAAACGTTTGTCGCTAGCGCGTTCTCTTGCAATACATCTAAACCATTAAATATGGAACAATATCATATAGCATAGAATATAATATATATAAAATGCAACATCTCTCTGTCTGTCTGTTTGTCTATCCGTTAGTGCGCTCATCAATCGAGACCCACTTATCCGATTAACGTGATTTTTTTTTTCATACATTTGTTCTCTGGCCAGATTATCTATTATGTTCTATAATATATGTAAAATGCAACGTCTCTCTGTCTCTGTGTCTATCTGTCCGTTAGTGCGTTTATCACTCGAGAACCATTTATCCGATTTGCGTGCTTTTTTTGAAACATACATATGTTCTCTGGCCAGGTTATAGGATATACTTTATTACGTTAGGTAATATAAGGAATGATCAGTGACGATAATAGTGAATAAGGTCCACCCGAACGGAGCCGCGGGCACGGCTAGTCTTATATAAAAAGTAAAAAAGGGCATTTTAATTTTTACTTTCACGAGCATTTTAAACCTTACCACAGATTCAAATATATCCTGATTCTTCAGCTGCTTAAAAATTGTGTTTTGTTTTTATATGACGCCCTTTATTATTTAAAAGCATTATTCTAAAAAAAATTTAACTGAAAATATGGTAGGCGGTTTACAAATTTAGTGGAACCGTAATTTTAGTTAAAATATGACTTAAAAACTAATTTCACAAGCGTATACCAACAGAAGTTAACCCTCTTACGACGTTATCTATTTTCATGGGTTTTAAACCACAACTGAAATTGTCACGATGGGACTAAAAGGAAGTGTAAGTATGAATATTTCTTTATATGATATATATTTTCTCGAGTATTATTCTCCTAAAGAGCGAATATGGTAGTCGAAATTAATGATACGAATTATTGTCATACGGCATGATAGTTTTTGTAAAATTGAGAACCTTAATAGATTTCCTATTAGAAATCTTAAAACTCCAAATAGGAAAACTTAAAAAGTGTCTTGTAAACGTAAAATTTCAACTGTCAAAGTCTGAAAAATGTTAAGACGGAATAAACTTGATATAAAAGACACGGTACGAGCTAATAAAATTACGATTCAAGAATGGCAAAAATATTTTAAGAAATTATATAAAGAAGAAGAGAATAATGAAGTCATTAACACAGAATGCAGAACAAATATGAGACTGGGACATCTACTGAGCAAGGAAGTAAAAATAAACTCCGGAATAAGACAAAGCAATTCACTTAGTCTCTTTATCTTCAACCTAGTCATGGACAGACTAGTAGAAAATCTTTCAAAAACTAGAGGATACAAAATGGGCAACACACACTTCCACACAATCTGCTACGCCGATGATGCGGTCCTCATCTCCGATTCTGAGGACAACCTTCAGAAGATGTCTTCAATTTGGAAGTAAGAAAACTAAACATAATTATCAATACAATCAAGACAAAACAAAAATGTATGGTAGCTTCAGTAGAATTATTAAGATTCAAGCTCGAGATCCAAGGAAGTATTATTGAACAGGTTAATAATTTTAAATACCTGGGAATAATGATAAAAAGCTATGGAGACTTTAACAGGGAAGTAAAACAACAGTCTATGAAGGCATCACTAATAGCAGGTTGCTTGACGGATATAGTATGGGAAAATAAATTACTCACAGTGAGACCGATCCTCACATATTCTGTAGGAACAAGAGCTGACACATATAAAATAGCACAAATGATGAAGGCAACAGAAATAAAGGTGATTAGAGATATACATGGAAAAACTATCCACGATAGAATTCGCAACAAAAATCTACAAGAACTATGTAAAATCCAAGAAATATCCAAATGGACCAGAATTAGAAGAAAACAATGGAATAAACACGTAGATAAGTTGGACGACAACAGACAGGTAAAAAGGGTCAAACTTAATAAACCTTGCGGTGGAAAAACTAGGGGCAGACCTCTGAAAAGGTGAAAGGAATGCTGGAAGTCCACATCGGAAGAGGCCTAATGGGGATAAAACATGTTTACTTATATATAAGAAAGAAGAAGAAGAAACTGTAATATTCTTCATATATGCACTACGAAAACTTTAGTATTTTCATGAAATGAACAGTAAAACGTTAACTTTAGATGATTATGAAGTTCTAATATTTATTAAAAGTTCTTATATCGGAAACAAGTTAGTAAAATACTTTTTGCAATCAAAAATTTTTGAATGAAATAGGACGTAAATAATGGTATTTGTTTGAAAAGCTAGGACAAACTAGTATCGAATTATTAATTTTTTTAACGTAAACCCATACAAATAAAAAAATGTTTTAAAACATAATTGATTTAAACAAAAAAATGGTAAAGCAACTGGCGTTGAGCTATTTGTGATGGGTTAACTTTTATATGAAGACAAATTCCCGAGAATTTCAACTAAAATCAAGTTGTTTTATGTATAATGACACTAGTTAATTATTCTTTATTGTATAAAGTCAATTAAAACAATTGTCTTAGCCACCAATCACTACAGTAATACAATTAAATATAGTCATATGACTCCTCCTTCCTCCAAATTAATATTATAACACCCTGTAGACTGCTACTTCAGAAATTCTTGTTTAATCAAGACCGCTTAATAGCCTTCTAGCTTTTCATGGCAACATACGATTCCCGATTCCTCCAAGGCACTAAGAAATGATGGGGAAAATCCAGAAACGGGGGTCGCAGTCAGGCATTCGCGATGCGGTTTCTGATTTATTCCCTTTGACACGCCCACTGAGGTCTCTTTTGGGAAAGCTCATAGCTAGATTAGGACAGCACCCTTCTTATGCTGGAACACGCGCTTGAAAGTGTATTGAGTTTTTTGGATTTTATTGTTTTTCTTAGGTTCATTATATTGTTATACGTTTTATAGGTCGAACTTAGGCTGATTTATAAAGTGTGTTTTCTAAGTTATAGCATGATTTTTTAACAGTATATAATACAAAAATAAGCTACTTTTTTAAGTAAGGGAAATAGGACCCCTTAAAATATTCTACAATTTTAAATTCGGATCTGTAAAACGCTAGTATCGCTTTTATTTTAACAAGTTGTTCGGTATTTCTTATCTTCTCTATCCTAATACTCAGTGGCGTAGCTAGGCTCAAGAGAAGAGACGGAGGTATATGGATACACGGGGCGTTTCTTTAAGAAAATAAGAGAATACTAAACGTGGAGGTACTTATGGAGGGGGGGGGGCGCCAGACGACAACCGGAGGCAAAGCTCTTTGATGAAAAAACCGCCTTGCACTGAAACTCTAAGAGCTGAGACCTTCCCAACAGAGTGAACAAAAAATCGATAACGGTGGAAATTCTTCACATAAAAGAACCCTTTCATACAGAGAAACTATAAAACTTACATTCCATTTAAACATCGATGACTGCGGAAGAGAAGGAGATTTTTTTCAGTCTGTAGCTTGAATCCGTCTTAACCTGGCAGCAAAGTGGTCCTACGGAATTATTTTTATGCATAAGAGTATCATGAAAGTAAAAACGATTTGTAACGAGCCATCATTTCCTGATGTAATTTACGCAGTAATTTTCAACGATATTATACCATACTAAGAGTTCACTGGCTCATTATAATCATGTGAAGGCGTGCCGCTTTTAAATTTAGTTAAAATGATTGTTTATTAGTAGACAATAAAATAGCTCACTGGAATCTAAGATCTGTTTTCTTAAATTGAGTGGTCAGAGATCAATAACAGGTCAAACCATAGTAATAATTTAAAGTAACGGAATAACGAAGATTTTATATAGCCTGTAGCTGTATACTCGTTATAAAGTTTACTGAAAATATTTATTTATTATAAATAAGAAATAATAAAAATAACAATTAAGATATTTGTTCTGTTGATACCGTTTGTCAAGTAAGAACATGTCCGCAATAATTCATTTTTGGTAGGTGCGATTCAAGCGATTCAACAAAAAGTCGGTAGAGAGAACCTGGGTATACGACGCAATTTAGTAAAAGTATCAGTCGATTCCGAACTTTCGTCAAAAATCACGTAAAATTCAAAACAAAATGAGTCACTTGTTTGCGCGTCGGTTCGAGGCAGTCTTTCTTTGTTTTTTCATCCAAAGGGGCCTAAAATGACACATTCCGCGGCAGCTAAATATATTAAAAAGTTGGTGTCGTTTGTGAAGAAGTTAAAATGATTTACCATTTTAACGAGACGAAAAATGTCGACGACTTGCCAAAACATGGCTCGGTAGGAAAATCACCCCGAAACTCGAAAAATGAATCGTATCTTGTTTTCACGGGACCTGAAATTGATGCTGCGTCAAAGAGTGGCAAAATTAAGAAAATCGGGTTTGAATGTGTCTCATTCGATAACATCTTCGTGTTCATGATGTCAAATTCCGAAGCACGTTGAAGAAATCTTTGCTGGGCGAAAATCACGTTTCAAAGCGGCTCGCTTAGGTTCACGATAAGATCCTAGAGTGGCCCTCACAATCGCCGGACGCCAACCCTATTGAAAATATTTAATCCCTTATAAAGAGAAAGCTTAGAGGAAAAACTCTGAGGACTTTGACTCAGTTGTCTCGCGAGATACGAAAAATTTGCAGAATATGCAGAAAATCTCGTCGACAGCATACCTCGAAGATGCCAGGTGATTATTGATGCCGAGGGCGATTGGACAATTTACTAAGATAATTGCCCAGTTGTCAGCACACCAAAGAATACATTGATGGCAAAAAATGTACTCGAAACACATTTTTTCAGAAATACGCGCGGTCAGGTTCTTACTTGACAGACTGTAAATCACAAGCCTTCCTTAGGGGTTACGTATCTGGAGCTCTAAAGAAAACTAATGTTTTTCGAGTTGTATTTTAGGGAGTATATTGTTAAAAATAAGACAAAATATTAATTACACATTATTTATTGATCTCTTCTAATGGTAAAAAAAAATGATAAACGTAATTTTTTATAATAAATTATAAGTTGTAACTGAGATTTTTTAGGCAACTGTTCTAAAAACGCAGTTTTAAGGTCTGCATAATTTCTTTGGTGTGGGTCGCTGGATCTGAAGAATTCAAAAAGATTCCTGTACGGTAATGTTTCCGTTATAGTTTTTCGAGCCAAATTTTTTAATTTCGAGAAAATAATTAATTTATGACATTTTGAAGATTAAAATTTTTTTTATCAAAAGTTTAGTGTTTTATGGTATATAAAACCACATTTATCGCTATAGCTTCATTATTAATACGAATTTTCCAATAATTTTTTTAAAAATGACCATAAAAGTATAGATGATAGTAACAAATATGAAAAAAAATTGAAAGTTCTGGAGGTATGTAGCCTCATTGGCCTGACATTTTTTAATAGTGTGCAGTTAAGGGATTCCATACACCTGGGAGCTGCAAGAAGTATATATGTTATATTTAAAAAAAAATAATAAATGTTATTCAGTGAATAATAGAAACGAATGGCGATTATATATTTTTATTGTACTTTAAATTATAAGAATTTTTGTTTTTAAATAAGTTTTAAAGGTTAACATTATTTTTTATCGGGTTAATGGATCACTGATGAAAACTCTAGCGCCGCCTTGTCTACAGAATAACTTCACAAAAAATAATCCAATCTTCAAAAATAAAAATTAGTCTTGTAAAATAATGTATTAGTTAAAAATTATCAAAGGGTTTGTTTTTTCAAAAATAAAAAATTTACGGTATTTCAAACTTTAGTATGCAATTTTTGACAAAAAAAATGTATGTATAATTATTTATAAAAAAATGTCTATTAGAAAAATTAAAAAACAACTTCTCAACAGTTTGTAGAAAAAGTAATTGTTAAGATTTTTAAAAAAAGTTAAAAAATATTAACAATTGACTGAGTAATATTGCAGATACTGTCTGAAAACAGGTAGCGATCCCAGTCCGACGCCAGGTCACATTTAATGCTATAATTTTATAATGGAATGGAATTTTCTTTTTTTTTGAATAATTCTTAGAAGTATAGAAAATAAAAATCCGTAAAAAAAAACAAATTGAAGTTTAAGTTTTTCATAATGTTAAAAGTTCTACATTATAGTATACTTTCCTAACTTTTTGTGAAGAAACCAATATTAAGCAAGTTGAAAAACTAAAGAACAACCCCCTGTTAGCATCACCTTATTTTCAGAAAAAAAAACTTTCATGTCGCCCCAGACAAATAATACGAATAGATCCTTGAGTATGACGTACATTACAAATATTTTTAAAGGCAAAATAGCAAAAAATCAAAATTATGATTTATTCGCTTCTGGATCAGAAAAATAACTTGACAAAAATAGTCAATGGTTTTCATATTCTCATTCATTTCTGTAAACAAATACTTTCGACACATTATCCAATTAAAAACCACACTCAAAAAATTCTTATCAACTTACCCGTAACGTAACGGCCTTTGCAGGAATGACAGTCGACTATGGGGTGACAGCCAGGTGTATAACGGACACGCCCTCTGGTGTCCATAGTAACGCACGAGCGTGGGTGTGTCCGATGTCACCTCGTAAACGACACGGTCCTTTATTATATCCACCACTTCTTGTGTCAAGTTCATTAATTTTGACATGCACGCGTCATAACATGTGTGTGTGTATTTTCGTAGATTAGACTCAAAAACGCCCTTAATGAGGTGTTTGGGTCATATTTGTGTTTGTGTATGCTTGTATGAAAAAGCAAGCTGTAATATAATTGGGAAATTTAACAGAAATTGATATTTTGATTTTTGGAAGACTATTCAACTTTAATAAGGTTAGTAACCAGAGAGGAATGTTAAAATGTTAGATGTTTTTAACTAAAATTGGAAAAGAAAATAAACTAAATTTTCCTATATAGAAAAGATAATCAAACTGGATATTACACCGATGTGATATTTTAGTATACAGAAAAATACTGAAAGAAAAGTTAAAATTGTGGACTGGATCTTATTATAAGCGGACTAGATTAATGCGCTGTTATTTGCCACAGAAACAATATGGACAAACAAAAACTGCATATTACACATATGAGGGCTGTCTAAAAAGTTAGAGACGTGAAATATGTTTTATTTTTCAATATAATCTCCTGAAACTTCAATATTCCAACGTTTTTCCAATAATTCAATACTATCATAAAAGTGAGAAGGTCCGCAAAATATCCATCCACGGCTGCAATAGCTTCGTCATTTGATGTAAAGTGCTTTCCAGCTAGGCATTTTTTTAGGTTTGAAAACAGATAATAGGCAGAAGGAGCCAGATCTGGTGAATACGCTAGATGTTCAAGCAATTCGTATTTTAATTCGTTGAATTTTGCCATCGTTAAACCACTTATGTGAACACGTGCATTGTCACGAATTTTTGCATCCAAGTGATCCAAAAGGTTACAATAATATTCAGAGTTAATTGTTTACCTTTTTGAAAATAATCGATCAACAAAACACCTTTGTAATCCCAAAAAACTGTTGCCATAACCTTCCCTGTTGTTGGAACCGTCCCTGCATTTTTTGGTGCACTTCCACCGGCTTCAATCCATTATTTCGACTGTTCTTTTTGCTCTGGGGTATAGTGGTGGATCCAAGTTTCATCAACAGTTATGAAACGATGCTTGAAATTTTGGCTTAAAACGATCCAAACACGCTTGAGAAATACGCATTCGAATGAGTTTTTGGTTAATTGTCAGCAAATGTAGCACTCATTTTGGACAAAGCTATTTCATATGTAATTCTTTATACAAAGTATTTCCAATTCGTTCTATTGACATGCCTAGGGCCAAAGCTATTTTATGCACTACACTCATCGATCATCTAACACCAAATCATGAACTTGTTGAATGATTTGTGGTGTTGTAGCAGTTTTTGGACGACTTCGCATCTTCGAGGCTTGTACGATCAGATTTAAAAAGCCTATTTTTTCACAGTGGAAAGTGAAGGTGACACATCCTTATACACTTTTAACAATTTCTGTTGGTGTTAAATCATCCAAAACAAATAATTTAATCACTGCAAGATATTCAATTTTTTCCATTTTAAAAAAAATCAGTGACGTGTGAATATTAAACAACTGCTACTACTCGAATGAATTGACACATCGATATAAAATTTTACATGTGTTTATATAAAGAATGGAACTTTCCAATACAATTATGTTTTCACAGTTTCTAACGCCATCTATCATAATAACTTGATAAAATTATTATAGACTAAAAATTCACCGAACTTGTTTTATACATAAAGTAATTTAAGCACAAAAACCTCGTTACTTATTTAATGTGTTCAATTTAGAAATAATATATTTTAACATAAGAAAACAAAATTAGTTACAATTAACTGCGAATCAAACTGATAAATACAAATTTTCATTGAAAAACATTTGTATATTAGTTTATAACAGTTTACCATCTAATCTAAAAAACTAAAGTTACAGTACCTTCAAAAATAACTCCAGAAAGCATGTACGGTTGGACTGGAGGAATGATTAATTATTAATCAAAATCAAACTTCCTGTGTATGTATACAATACTAATAATAATAATGAAAATGAATGATCTACAATGATTTAAAATATATAATTATAAAAACAGAATAATTAACCTCCAAAGCAAGGCGATATTTAGCCACTAGGGCTCCACACTTTACCTGTTTGCCAAATTAAAAAAAAGGATAATAAGAACTAACATTTAATATATAAAAAAATACAAAAATAATCAATTATATAAATACACATACATACATACACATGCAAAAACACCTCACTTCTACATATGCTAATAATGTTTTAATATTAATAAATTATATATATATATATATATATATATATATATATATATATATATATATATATATATATATATATATATATATATTTATATATATGTAATATGTCATGAGTTAAAAAGTATGTTCAAAAAGCAGTGTTCAAGCAAATGTTTAATTAGCTAAGCATTCTGTTGACTCAGCAGGATATCTTTGCTTAATTGTTCCATACTGAGTTTTTTAAGGCATTAGGAATTTTGTTATACTGATGTAAAGGGTGTTAAGTGAAGTACTTTCTCAATTAGGCCGTCGTGTGCTTTGGGATGCTCTGCAAACCTCTATGTCTTATGCTAAGATCATGAATCTGATCGGCCGCGACAGTTTATGTCTAAGATACTGAGGGATCGACGAAACATGATTTTCTGAACTAACACATGATTTTCTGAACTAGTACAGTTCTCTTTTATGATGCATGTTCAGCTAACGGAGAGCTCCAAAACCCTCCTAGATGTGATCAAACCTTTTTAAATAAGGTTGCAAGACGAGTTTTGAATTCTTCGTATTCCATTTCTATCAATTAGATCAAGAAATGGTCCAGATACATAATCACACTAATTAAAGGAGGATAACACCAGAGATTTACACAATAATTTTTTAAGAGTTTTTGAGAGCAAATAATAATTTTCAAATTAAATTTTCTTTAATTACTGCTATGTTCGGTGAATTTCAACTGTTCAATTACTAATTCTAGAGATGTTACACTGACTTCCACTACTAACGGACTACCTGCTCTTTAAATATTCATATATTTTATCATCCGATCCGCCCTGGTGCCTCCAAAATATATATAATTTTCGATTTGAGAGGATTCAGTTCTAGGTTATGTAGCTCTGAGATTTGTCTCATAGCTTCTAGCTTCCTATTCATCACATACTCCCATACTCGGAAACTGGGACTCAACTAGAATGTCATCAATATAAACATGATACTGACAGTTTCTTTTACTGCTAAGCACATCTGCCGAATATATGAGAAACAACAAGGGTTTCAATGTTGAACTCTGAGGAGCACCTGGATTTAACCGGAAGCGTCCTGCCAACAACATCCTCTGTACATCTGTAGCCCCACTATATATATATATATATATATATATATATATATATATATATATATATATATATATATATATACAGTTATTTAAAGTCTGGGATACCATTTAAAATCATAGGTGGAGTTAGCACAAAAAAAAACTAAAAAGAACCCCGCATGTCTAATGAGAATATATCTTTCTGTGGAATTGGCTACAGGCCTTCTAATCACAAAATCAGCCTGTGTTGAATACTAATATTTCTCCGTATTTCTGAGTGATTGAATTGCTTGCTTGAGTGAATTTATATTCACAGGACCGAGCGTATTCTTGTCAGTATTTGATAAAAATGACTAACTATGCCTGTCCACTGCGGATCAAAAAAGACGAAAAACGGGAGAGGAAGCATAGATAGAATATTAGTATTCAACACATATGCTTATTCTGTGATTGGAAGGCCCGTGGCGCGAAATCCATTCATAGAAGCAAGTTATGTCCATGGAGACATTTGTTCTAACGACGAGGACTACAATATATCCAAAAATTAGCCAAATCTACAGAATCTACATATTCCCATAAGATTGGTGCGGGGTTCTTTACCACTTTTTCGTCAATAATGAAAGATGATGTCAAATCATTTCCAGTATAGAAAACAAAAAAAATATATATAAACAGCTTATTTAGTTCATCATTCGTCACCCTATTATTGAAATAATATGCGAGGAATATACGGCAGTATCTTTTCTATTAAAAAGTTAAAACAGAAAGCAAATACAATTAATTCGTTCATATAAATCATATCAAGACTCTCAGTATAATATACATTACATAAATAAACTGCAATATCTAGACGTTTAATTTAATAAACAATATTATACCCACTTGCAATAAATCCCAGACAATCTCCAGACGAAATTCATATATCATAAACTCTCTCGTGCGTTTCTTTTCTTTTGATAATTGTAGGTTTGTAAATGATGAGAAATTCTTATGAGACTCATTAATTAAATTATAGGGAAACCATATAGACTCGCGCTTCGAGAATATGTTGTAAATCAGCTTGCGTCCATAGATGGTGCACGTGTTAATGAAAAAGCATTTTTTTACATAAAAAAACAACCTTACCTATGTTTGGAAATAGTGGTAAATACGTGGGCTCTTTGAAAGGTTTTAAGGCTTCATAAGAATTAATTAGTTTTGTCAAGCATCATAATTCATGTGTCCTCGAAATACTCAAGTTAACTTTTTGAAACATCTAAACCATCATATTGGAAAACTCCATTTCTGGGTATTCGCGAACTAACAAGGGCGTTTGATGGGGTAGTATTTTATCTCATTTGTTAGTTTCTATGTAGACGTTCAGGAAAATGTACAAAAATTGTATCAATATGCTTACAGCAAGTTTATTTCTGATTTCTTTCTTTTAAAAGAAACTTACGAGGTAGCTGATATTATAAGTGACGATCCTTAAATATACTGACAAATTCTTTAATGCACATAGATTTGCTAACGCTTAATTTTGATTAGCAAATGGATATGGAGATTAAAATTCGTGAATAGTGTTTATATTATTCTAAAAATAGAGAGATTTTGCAACGCTTATTTTTCACATTCCTTTGTCCTTATTGTTATCTCAAGCATGCGCATTACTAACGCGAAGAAATTGCAGGGTTAGGTTAGTATTCATCTTCCATAAACTTAGGATATTTTTTTAATTTCATTTCATGGTTAACGACAACGGTTATTAGTGTTTGATTGGTCAACACAAGTTTCTAAATTAAAATTGTGTCTAATAGGTTTTTATCACTTCCTTCAATATTTGCAAGGTAATACGAATGTGCGATAAATAAAATTTCATCAGAAATTAGCCCTACACACACTGTAATGCTATTGTGCCAAAGACTGCAAAATCCCAACATAATATGAACACTAATTAACTGTTGTCAGTGGTATTTGCAATAAAAGATTATAATTTTGATTTTACTGTATTTTCTTAGTGGTTTGTATACCTAAGTCGGAAAAAAACAACAGGCCTTACCATAATAGCGATAAGAATAACGAACTTCAAATAACCTCTCTTATAAGTTCCTAAATAAGGGAAATTGTTATCCTTAATAAAGGATTCTCTTATTTTCTTTCAATCCTGCGCAAGCTCCGAATGGTGGGCGCATGCTTTAAATAACGATAACAGCTGGGTCTTTATATATAATTTCTTTCCTTTACTACTGCGCAAGCTCCAAATGGTGGGCGCATGCTTGAAATAAAGATAGAGATAATGACCTACCAAAATAAACGTTGAAAAATTTCTCTAATAAAAGGATTCAGCAAAATAAACAATAATAACAGTGAACTCTGTGACATCTAATTCTAGTGCTCAACGACTGAAAAAAGAAGTTTTTATTTGTAGGGCTAGTTCATATTTTTCAGAAAATTTCTTTTGTTTCAGGTTCTGTATCCAATTACGTGTATATACATGATGGTACATTTCTTTTTAGGTATTCTCTTATACCCTGATGGTGATTAAATGATTTTATGATAATTTCTTGTCAACGACATATTAATTATTCATTGTTGATTTTTTTATGTTGGAATTAGCTATTGCATTTTTCATGAGGCGGTTAGAGAAGATAGCATGGTTAGATCTCACTGCCTACGTGCCTTATTGCACTAAAAAATTGCATTTAGTACGCAAACAAAGAATATTAAAATTTATAATATTTTTATTCCATATCCCTGGACGAAAAGTAAAAAATAATTGAGTCTAATCTACACTGCAATGTTGCATGTGTGAGCCTCATTATTTCAAATGCGTATGTAAAAAAATAAAGGATATTGCTTATCTTACCATTATATAAATATGACAAGGAAATGGGCAATATATAATATGTATAATGATATTTTTGCATAATGGCTGTTTATAGACTTAATGTTTCATTATTAGGTGTCCCGATTAAAACAGAGATAAGAGGTGTTTAGGGTATCATTTTGGAACTTTATTAATTATTTCTCTTTTAATTTCACCTTAACATTAAGTAATGAGAACATACAGTACTTGTTAATAAATATCACGATAAATTAATTGAATGGATAATTTCGGAGAAATAACAAACAAGTCTTGTCATCCCCCCCGGAAGCAATATAAATAACTGAGGGTTTACTTTTACTTTTTCCTTTATTTTTGATTTAATTTTCACCTACAAGGTGTCCCAAAAGGTGTGGTCAGAAATGAAGGATCTAGTAGATTGAACCAAAATAAGGTCAGAAGTTCCTATAAAATGTCTTCTGTCTTCCCCCGTTAGGGAGCTATGGGGAGCCTGAAGATAGGTTTTCATTGAATATTTCAGAAACCGTGAAAGATAAAAACATGAAATTCAGGTTCTAAAGTAAAGTTTATGTGCTGAATCGGAAATTTACCTTATGATCGTCGATAATTCAACCGGTGCGTCAAAAGTAGGGGAGCGCGTGGTAAGAATGGACTTAACTTTTTTACAATAACTTTTATTGCATTTTCGCGTCGGATTAAGGATGCTTGAGATCTTTGGTGAAAAAAAGGTACTCTTAGTTTAATACGATTAGACGCCCAATGCCGAGTTAAAATCGATAAAGAATTTCCATGTCAGAAAAAGAGCCTATTACCTAATATTATTAGATAGCAATTTTTAAATGACCTACAATTAAATAATAATTAAAGAAAACATAATCATCAAATGAAGCAAAAGCAAGGAAGCTTGAGATCTTTGGCGAAAAAAAAGGTACTCTTAGTTTAACTCGATTAGACGCACCAATTCCGAGTTAAAATCGATAAAGAATTTCCATGTCAGAAAAAGAGCCTATTACCTTCTGCCAGGTGCAATGAAAATTAATCAAATGTCAACGCACCAGTCAAATCTGACGGTCTATTTCATTATGCCAAATGTTACTTTTGTCGAGTATGCGGATATGCATTTAATGTGTGGCTTAGCTTCTGGTAACGCTAGTGCAGCGGCTCGCCGTTACGCAGAACGATTTCCTGATCAATGTTTGCCTGATCGCAGAACTATTGAATGAGTTGATTGCAATCTGCGGGAATCAGGTTTATTGTGTCTTGCTTTTTCAAATTATGTGCTTATTATTGGATATCTTTTAGGTAGTTTTACGAGGCTGGTTTGAAAAGTCCGTGCAAAGTCCGAGAGATGGCACCACCGGCGCGTATCGAGTTCATATTTAGTTAGTAGCATCGCTTGAATGAACGCACACCAAGTTTCAGCCATATTGGGCTATTTCTTTGTGTTTGGCATTCGTGTGAATCAAGGAAGTCGAGTGATTTTCAAGAAATGGACGAAAAAGAATTTTCGTGTGGTGATTAAACATTACTTTATGAAAGGCAAAACGCCTCAGGAGACTAAAGAGAAGCTTGATAAACATTATGGTGACTCTGCACCTTCGATTAGAACAGTTTATAAGTGGTTTCAAAATTTTCGGACTGGCCATATGGGCACAAGTGACGCTGAACGTTCTGGACGGCTTGTGGAGGTTACGACTCCAGAAATCATTGATCAAATCCATGATATGGTGATGGATGACAGAAGAGTTAAGGTGCGTGAGATTGCTAGTGCTGTGGGCATCTCGACTGAACGGGTACATAATATTTTGCATAAACATTTGGACATGAGAAAGCTATCCGCAAGATGGGTGGCGCGATTGCTCACGCTTGACCAAAAAACGGAATCGTGTGAAGTGTTGCAAGGATGGTTTGCAGCTGTTTCAGAACAATCCGGAGGACTTTAAGCGTCGTTTCGTCACTGTGGATGAAACATGGATACATTACTATACTCCTGAGACCAAACAACAATCTAAACAATGGGTTACCAAGGGGGAATCTGCACCAAAAAAGGCGAAGACCGTTCCTTCGGCCGGAAAGGTTATGGCGACGGTCTTTTGGGATTCGCAAGGGATAATCCTCATCGACTATCTGGAAATGGGTAAAACTATTACAGGTGAATATTATTCATCGTTATTGGACCGTTTGAAAACCGAGCTGAAAGAAAAACGCCCGCGATTGGCCCACAAGAAAGTCCTTTTCCATCACGACAACGCACCAGCACACACCTCAGCAGTTGTGGTCGCAAAATTAATGGAAATAGGATTCCAAATCGTTTCACATCCCCCCTATTCTCTAGACTTGGCTCCCCTCGGACTAATGGATATTTTGCAGACTTGGACAAATCCTATTATTCGAAAGGGATCAACAAACTAGAACATCGTTGGACGAAGTGTATAAGCCTAAAAGGAGACTATGTCGAAAAATAAAAAAGGTTTACCCCAAACACATAAGTAGTTTTTATTTTTGCACGGACTTTTCAAACCAGCCTCGTATACCAAAACCTGGAGGAGTAGGTCGTCCAAGAACTGCTCGTACCATTGAAATGGAAGAAAATATTTTGGACCTAATAACAAAGGATTTAACTAATAGTGTAAGGAAATTGGCAGCACCATTTTATACTTGCAAATCATTGGTGCATAGGGTACTTCAAGAGCAATTACTCCATCCCTACCATTTCCAAAAAGTTCATTCTATGTTACCTGATGATTATCCTGCACGAGTGGAAAGTGCTTTTTACAGATGAACCGGAATTTGCTAGGGATGGTGTCATAAACTCCCATAATCTTCACTTATGGGCTGAGGATAGCCCACATGCAATAATTCAGACTAAAAACCAACATAAATTTTTGATAAATGTCTGGATGGGAATTATCGGGAATTATTTGATTGGACCATATGTCATTGACGGGCGGCTAAATGGTGAGAAATATTTACAATTTCTTCGAGATGATTTAAATAATTTATTAAAAGAAGTTCCGTTACATATGCGCAATAATATATGGTTAATGCACGACGGTGCACCACCACATTTCAGCAACATTGTTAGGGGATACTTAGATAACCAGTTTCCCAATCGTTGGATAGATCGGGGTGGGCCATTCCCGTGGCCACCCCGATCGCCAGATCTAAATCCCTTCGACTTCTTTCTTTGGGGCCACGTTAAATATCTGTATTCGACTCCTGTACAAACTAGAGAAGAGATGTTAGAAAGAATTTTCTTTCACTTTGCTGAAATAAGGAATAATCCCGGCATGTTATTTAGAGTTCAAAGGGCTTTCCTCACTAACTTAAGGAAATGCATAACTGTACAAGGTGCCCACATCGAACATATTCCCTAGTTGAAATTAAGCATGGATTTTATTTTTCCTTTAAATTAACATTTACGATTTTTTAGCGGTGTTTTGTGATTGTTTTCTTGATTTGATAAATAATAATAAGTTTTTTGCTTCATGTGATGATTATGTTTTCTTTAATTATTAGTTTAGTGGTATGATCATTTAAAAATATCTGGATATTTTGAAGTATTGCTAATAACCGTAATAATATTAGGTAATAGGTTCTTTTTCTGACATGGTAATTCTTTATCGATTTTAACTCGGCGTTGAGGCGTCTAATCGTGTTAAACTAAGAGTACCTTTTTTTCGCCAAAGATCTTAAGCATCCTTAATCCGACGCGAAAATTCAATAAAAGTTATTGCAAAAAAGTTAAGTCCATTTTTACCACGCCCTCCCCTGCTTTTGACGCGCCAGTTGAATTATCGACGATTATAAGGTAAAATTCCGATTCAGCACATAAACTTCTCTTTAGAAACTGAATTTCAAGTTTTTATCTTTAACGGTTTCTGAAATATTCAATGAAAATCCATCTTCAGGCTCCCCATTTGGGTGCCTGTAACTCCCTAACGGGGGGAGATAGGAGACATTTTTATAGGAACCTCTGACCTTATTTTGGTCGCATCTACTAGATCTTTCATTTTTGACCATATCTTTTTGAACATTTTTTTTGGGACACCCTATATATTGTGAAATGTATATGCAAATAATAAAAATGTATAAATGTCAAATGAAGCAACATCCAGAGTCACTCTATTACTGGTTAGTGTTTTAGTCTTAAGAACGTAGTAACTTCTAGGTTGCTAAGTACTAGCCACGTAGTGTGATAAATAATAATTTATATAGTGTACCATGGGCGTAGCCAGCTTCTGAACTAAAGGAGACCAGCTTCTGAAAACTAAAAATTACATACACCTGGATGCTGTAAAAAGTATGTCTATTTAAAAAAAATATTTTAAAAGTTATTAAGTGAATAATACAAAAGAATGGCGATTATATATTTTTGTTCTACTTTATATTATAAGAATTTTTTTGAAATATATTTTAAATGTTAACATTTATTTAATTAAGGCGCCTTTGTTTGCCCCTCACAAAAAATAATTCAATGTGCAAAAATAAAAATTAATCTTGTAAAATAATGTGGTAGTTCAAAATTCTCGAAGGTTTTTTTTTCAAAAATAAAAAATTTACGGTGTTTCTGACTCTAGTATGCAATTTTCGACAAAAAAGTTTATGTTTAATTATTTATAAGAAACTGTCTATTAGAAAAATTAAAAAAGCCTCTCCACATTTTCTAGAAAAAGTAATTATTAAGATTTAAAAAAAAGTTATAAAATATTAAAAACTGACTGACTAATATTGCAGATAGTGTCTAAAAACATATTGTGGTCCCAATTCGGTACCAGGGTACATTTAATGCTACAACTTTGTAGCAGTAATGAAATTTTCTTAAAAATTTTTTTTGAATAATTCTTAGAAGTATAGAGAATAAAAATCCGTAAAAAAATTGAATTTTTGAAAATTTGAGGTGTATGTAATCTCTTAATGAAGTATAAAAAATTGTATTAATAATTTTTAGGATTTTAAGGATCTAGGGGGGGCAGCTGCCCTTTCCGCTCCCCCCCGGCTACTCCCATATAGCCTACATATACTCTTTTATCAATATATCGTAAAATTAATAAAAGTAAAAATAACTACTACTTTCAAATGAATGTTATCGTTTTTAATCTCTTGAACATTAGCTCCTAATACATGTTTAATTATATAAAATCAGATATTTTGCAACATAAAATACTAATAATCATCAAATCTTAACTGTAACCGACATAGAGGCGGACATGATATGGAGGCGTACCAACTGCCGGAAAATAATTATCATATCTTTTTACCAACGTACAGATAAAACGTACAGGTGATTAGGGATAATATAAATTACTAATTTCTTATGAAATTGCAATTATTCATTTTCTTGGAAAATTTATTAAGATCTAATGCCAGAAGTCAATTAAACGTTTTAATTACCGCTAGTTGAAATAAAATTTATTATTATCCTACTATGACTAAATGAATATACATACTTAATACTATTATAGATATATATATATATATATATATATATATATATATATATATATATATATATATATATATATATATATATATATATATATATGTTACAATAGAGGTTTTTATGGATGGTGGAATGCAACGCATTAAAATTGCGGGTTTGAATCCGTTCGTCTAACAATGAATTTGCACGACGTTTCGCCAAAATCGCCAGTGTCGAGTAGCAGCAGCAGCGCGAGCACTTGAAAATGCCAAATGAGATTTTGGCGAAACTTCGTGCAAATTCATTGTTAGACGAACGGGTTGAAACCCGGAATTTTAATATGTTATATATATATATATATATATATATATATATATATATATATATATATATATATATATATATATATACATATATACAGTCCCTGGCCAAATTATTAGACGCACTGCAAGATTTCATGTAAAATATTAATTACCGAGTGATATTGTACCGTTTTATTATTTTAAATTGATTTGTTTTTTATTTTTATATTATCCAATCAATTACCGATTTATTTGACATAAATAAAACAACATTAATTTAGAAAAGCATAAGTTTATTAAGTTTTAAAGAAAAGTGAAATTAATGTTAGTAAAAGTCAATATTTAGTTGAGCCACCTTTAGCCGCTATCAAAGCTTTAATTCTGCGCGGCATGCTATCAATGCAAGATTGTACTGTCTCCTGCATTTGAGGATGATGATTCCACACATGAATAATCTTTTCTAGGAGCTGGGTTTTGTTGGTAATCACATCTTTAGCCACTTCTCTTTTCATCAGCTCCCACACATTTTCAATGGGGCCAATCCAACAGAGGGATATTTTTTTCTGCCAAAAAAGCTTTAACAGACCGAGCAGTGTGGCAGGGAGCTCCATCTTGCATGAAAGTGAATGGTTCCCCATTTGGAAACCATTCTTTGAGCTGCGGAATCAACCGATTTTGTAATACTTCTTTGTACTGATCTTGCCTCATTATTCCTTTGACGACGTACAGACGTCCAGTGCCCTTGCCGCTGATGACTGACCAAATCATCACTTTGGTGGGATGTTTAAAACCGTCGGGACGACACAATCAGGATGAAACTTTTCTCCATGACGACGACGCACATACTGAGCTTTATTCTGCAAAATTTCGAATGTGCTTTCGTCACTGAAGCAGACCTGTCAAAAATAGGAAAAAATATATAAACTTCCATGTTTATTTGCTTTATTTAACTGAAAATGATAATAATGTATCAATTATTGATTAAATTGCTGTATCTTACCGATCTCCAGAAGTCCACATCTTTGTCTTGCCATTTTTTGGCCCACTTCAGGCGCTTTGCTTTCATTGCAGCTGTTAACTTGGGCTTCCTGGCGGGGCGACAGGCCTTAAAATCTAATTCTTTTCAATTTTCTTCGAACAGTGCGCTCAGAAGCATTTACGCTAGCATCCTGGAGTTGTGATTTTATTACCTTTGTGGTAGCAAATCTGTTTTCTACACAAATTTTCTTCAAACATCTCTCTGACCGTGGAGTGAAAATTGGTTTTCTACCGCATCTTTTCTTTCTTTTTTGGGCTTAATTCCTTCCCTGACTCAATTTTCTTTTTTATGCGTCGTACACTAGCTTCAAAAACCTCCAATCTTCGTGATATTTCTCGGTTTGTAAATGTTTTCGCAATCACAAGGGCCTTCACTTCAGCTTTTTTACGTGGTGAAAGATCGCCTTTTCTACCCATAATGAAAATAGTCCAATTACTTTTTTAAAACACTGCATACAAAATAAACTAATAACTGAGTAGTATAAAACTGTTAAACAAACAATCACAGTCCATAAAGCCACAGAAACACGTCCGTACCTGACTCGATTCCGATCGCGACTGATACAGATTTGTACTTGTTTACGTTCATGTATCACTTTGTCAACACAGTCTTGCCATATGTTAAAAATAAATACAAATATGTAGTCTACAACAATTCTTTTAAATAAAAATCAATATTATTGTAGTTTAACTATACCATTATTGCATAAAAACTCTTAAGAAACATAAAATTACTAAAAAAAATACAGTGCGTCTAATAATTTGGCCAGGGACTGTATATATATATATATATATATATATATATATATATATATATATATATAATATATATATATATATATATATATGTATATATATATATATATATATATATATATATATATATATATATATATATATACACCAGGTATACAAGTATGAAATGCGAATTTCAGACAACAGATGGTGCACCAATGCAGTTTGTGCTATAAAGATTTGACACTGCGCCATTTTATTGTGTCATCAACAAGTGTCAGACGCGCACGAGTGATAAATTGGAAAAGTGTGTGCGTAGTGTTGTGTTCAATATGTCGAAATTTATACTGAACAAAGAGCATTCGCGGACAGCATTAATTTTTTGTTTTCATTTGAAGAAAACTGCTGTTGAATCATACCGATGACTTCGAGAATCTTATGGTGAACATGCTCCATCGCAAGATACGTGTGAACGATGGTTTCGGCGTTTCAAAAGTGGTGAATTCAATGCTGCAGACAAGGAATGTGGAAAACCGCTAAAAAAATACGAAGATGTGGAGTTGCAAGCATTGTTGGACGAAGATGATTCGCAAACACAAAAACAACTCGCCAAGCAATTGGGCGTTAGTCAACAAGCTGTTTCCAATCGGCCACGAGAGATGGGAAAGATTCAGAAGACTGGTAGATGGGTACCACATGAGTTAAACGACAGGCAAATGGAAAAACACAAAAATACGTGTGACATTTTGTTCGCTTGGTACAAAAGGAAATCGTTTTTGCATCCTGTAGTTACAGGGGATGAAAACTGGATTTATTTTGAGAATCCCAAGCGCAAAAAATCATAGGTAGACCCAGGCGCACCATCCACATCGACCGCAAGACCGAATCGCTTTGGCAGAAAGACGATGCTCTGTGTTTGGTGGGACCAGAGGGGCGTGGTCTATTATGAGCTGTTAAAACCTGGGGAAACGGTTAATACTGAACGTTACCAACAACAATTACCGATTTGAACTGTTCGCTGCTTGAAAAAGGCCAGAATACCGAAAGAGGCAACACAAAGTCATTTTTCTTCATGACAATGCTCCATCACATACGGCAAAACCAATTCGCGACACGTTGGAAGCACTCAGCTGGGAAGTTCTACCCCATGCGGCTTACTCACCAGACTTGGCTCCTTCCGATTACCACTTGTTTGCATCGATGGGTCACGTACTTGCTGAGCAGCGCTTTGGTTCGTACGAAGATGTGAAAAAATAGCTCTATGAATGGTTCGCAGGAAAAGGGGAAGATTTTTACTGGCATGGTATTGACAAATTGCCGGAAAGATGGGAAAAATGTATAACAAGCGATGGAGCATACTTTGAATAAAGCACTTTTTATCATTCTTCCGAATTTAACATGTTTTTTTAGAAAAAAAATCCGCATTTCATACTTGTACACCTGGTATATATATATATATATATATATATATATATATATATATATATATATATATATATATATATATATCTATATATCTATATATATATATATATATATATATATATATATATATATATATATATAAATATATATATGGGGCGTCTTATCCACTTCTGCCTTTTTTTTGGCAAATCGAAAAAAAAAAAACCGTCAGAATTTGGATTGTATTACAAGTTAATATTATCTGTATAATGTGGCTGATCACTACAAATCAGGTTTTTGAAATCCGTTTTTCCATTTGAAGAATTAAATTAGGCTTTGTCTTTGGATGAGATGCACTCTGAAATGTCACACTGGATAAGGATTACATTGGAAAAACACTTCATCAGATACAGTTTAAAAAAAAACTTAAAAAAACGTCTATTTCTTATTATTTTTACATATTATATCTCTTATTACTAGTAGTTTATAACGTCTTAAAGAACCTTAAAAGAGCAAAGATAACCTAACTAGTCATTCTGATTTATAAAAAAAGTTAAAATCAATCTAAAAAAATGTGAGCTAAATCCTATTCCCACAAGTCATTTTTTTTTGTTTTCTAACCTTAAAAATTAACTTGGTAAGAAATTTTTGTCGTATGAAGAAGTTATCTGTGCTGTAAACGAGTATTGTACAAAGTTCGAAACATTTTTGTGTTCTGAGAGAATACAAAAATTGGAATCCTGCTTGACAAAATGTATTGAGGTTAGTGGAGACTATGTTGAGAAATAAATTTTTGCTTTAGCAAAAAAACTTATTTACCTTGTTCACTTCACCTTTATACACTCATACTTCCAGGCTTTTAGAAGGTTACCAAACGTATCAGTCAACCCTCGTAACTTAAAAAGCACCGAGATTGGGTTTAAATTTATAACATTAATTATAAAGTCAGACAATTCACAATACATATATATATATATACGAGGCTGGTTTGACAAGTCCGTGCAAAGTCCGAGAGATGGCACCACCGGCGCGTATCGAGGTCATGTTTAGTTAGTAGCATCTCTTGAATGAATGCACACCAAGTTTCAGCCATATTGGTCTATTTCTTTGTGTTTGGCATTCGTGTCAATCAAGGAAGTCGAGTGATTTTCAAGAAATTGACGAAAAAGAATTTCGTGTGGTGATTAAACATTATTTTATGAAAGGCAAAACGCCTCAGGAGACTAAAGAGAAGCTTGATAAACATTATGGTGACTCTGCACCTTCGATTAGAACAGTTTATAAGTGGTTTCAAAATTTTCGGACTGGCCATATGGGCACAAGTGACGTTGAACGTTCTGGACGGCCTGTGGAGGTTACGACTCTAGAAATCATTGATCAAATCCATGATATGGTGATGGATGACAGAAGAGTTAAGGTGCGTGAGATTGCTAGTGCTGTGGTCATCTAGAATGAACGGGTACATAATATTTTGCATAAACATTTGGACATGAGAAAGCTATCCGCAAGATGGGTGCCGCGATTGCTCACGCTTGACCAAAAACGGAATCGTGTGAAGTGTTGCAAGGATGGTTTGCAGCTGTTCCAGAAGAATCCGGAGGACTTTAAGCATCGTTTCGTCACTGTGGATGAAACATGGATACATTACTATACTCCTGAGACCAAACAACAATCTAAACAATGGGTTACCAAGGGGGAATCTGCACCAAAAAAGGCGAAGACCGTTCCTTCGGCCGGAAAGGTTATGGCGACTGTCTTTTGGGATTCGCAAGGGATAATCCTCATCGACTATCTGGAAAAGGGTAAAACCATTACAGGTGAATATTATTCACCGTTATTGGACCGTTTAAAAACCGAGCTGCAAGAAAAACGCCCGCGATTGGCCCACAAGAAAGTCCTTTTCCAACACGACAACGCACCAGCACACACCTCAGCAGTTGTGGTCGCAAAATTAATGGAAATAGGATTCCAACTCGTTTCACATCCCCCCTATTCTCCAGACTTGGCTCCCTCGGACTACTATTTGTTCCCCAATTTGAAGAAATGGCTGGCGGGACAAAGATTTTATTCAAACGAGGAGGTGATTGCAGACACTAATGGATATTTTGGACAAATCCTATTATTCGGAAGGGATCAACAAACTAGAACATCATTGGACGAAGTGTATAAGCCTAAAAGGAGACTATGTCGAAAAATAAAAAAGGTTTACCCCAACCACATAAGTAGTTTTTATTTTTGCACGGACTTTTCAAACCAGCCTCGTATATATATATATATATATATATATATATATATATATATATATATATATATATATATACAACAACAAAGACAAGAGATCCTTATTTCGACAATTACCATTTACCTTCTACTAACAGGCAACACAATGTCGGGACACTTTGAGCTTCTGACACCACAAAACCCTAAAAACATCCCAAACAAGAGTAGACCAATAAAAGAAGCATCAGACGAGCGACGTAACGGTCGAGGAAGTCGCGGGAAATGGCAGCTCGACCAAAACGATGAAGACCGGGCAACTAAAAATGGACCTGCCAAAAGTGTTGTGCCGGCGAATAAGCCGACACCCACCAAGACGGGAAAATCAAAGCAACGCATGAGTTACACTACAGGAATCAACGAACAAACCATGCGTTGCTATAATAAAATCACAAGTCCTGACAAAGAAATCACTGAAAAGAGATTCACTCGCCGCCTGGACCCACCACCATCAATCCCAAGCGCATCCGACGAAGTAATTCCGCATACATGCCGCTGCTGGAGCGCTTTAGGGACTTCCCTGCAGCACGTGTGCTAGACCCATAAAAAAAAGCGTCCTTTATTTTTAGTGTTCCGTACGGAATACTTATAGGATCACTTCGGTGTCGGTCCCTCTGTCTATCACACCCGATTTTCTCCGAAACTATTTGACCTAAAAGTTGAAATTTGGCACTAATATAGGAATCGATGGCCTCATCAGAGCCATGTAGTTTTGAAGGTGAAATTTTGACTTAAGGGTTAGTTTTGGGGGGTGAAATCGGAAGTGAAAAAAAAATTATTTTACCAGGTCATCGAGTGGGGTGTCAAATGAAAGCTTGTAAAAAGACGAGTTCAAAAATATATATAATGAAATACTTGCGCACACTTCTCTTTGTATTATTTTTAAAAAAGTGCGAAATATCGCTGCCCCCCTGCTTATCTCAAAAAGTACTGATCAAAAAATTTTGAAAAAATTCTGGAATATTCTATAGATTGAACGAAAATTATCATGAGTACATTACCTTTAATAATTTATCTGGTATATAAAAAAAAAACGAAAATTTCAATGTCATCAGTTTTCAGTAAAGATCGAAAAAAAACTTTGTTCAAAACTCATTTGGGATGTGTTTTGTGAAGTCACTGATCATTTTTATTTTAAAAGCAATCAACGTACGGAATACTAATTGCGCAAGTCCAACTTGTACATGACCGTTTTTTTTTTTACTAAACCTCAGTTCGGAAGCAAAACTACGAAATCTAGAGATAACATATAGAGGTGCGTATGTATGTATGTGTCTGTTCGCAACCGGCTAACTATAGACTCATTTCTCCTGCAATTAAATTTCGTATGCAAGTTGTTCCCAGAAAATTGTAATTTTTGTCGATCCTACTATTGTATGAAGAAGGCACCGGGGGCAAAGTACTTTTTCAGTTACTCTACTTAAATGATTACTTTTTCAGTTACTCTACTTAAATGATGTGTCAGGAGGGATAGACTACGGGAATGAACGTGCTATTATCTTGTAAAATTGCGATTATTCATTTTCTTGGAAAACTTATAAATATGTAACGCCAGTAGGCAATTAGGTCTTCTGATTACCACAATCTAGTTAAAATACAATATATAATTAGTTTAATGTGAATAAACGTAACAATATATGTTTTAAATTAGTTGATTAATCTGTAAGAATGTAAAAAGTTTTGTTTTTTTTTCAGTATTGAGATTACTCAAGTGAAAATCCGTTGGAGTATTCTATTATTGTAATAATCGATATAAGTATTGTTATTAAATCAAATTTAAACGAAATTTTGGTAAGAAAAAAATGTATAAAGAGCGCTTCACAAACTTAAAAAAATAAATACTCAATTAACAAAATCTATATCCAAAATCAAATTCTTATTATAGAGATAATAAGATACCTACAAACTACACGAGGAAAAAAAGTCTGGCAACAACTTTAAAACTAACAAAAAAGATAGTAAGGTACAAAATTAAAAGCAACTTTCGTGGCAGAGAAATAGCAGGAGTTTCAATCAGGGATGTCTTGTACGGATACCGTTTCGATAGAATACAATAAACTGATCGATAGAAAACATCAGACCTGCGTTTTAATGTTTAAATGATTTAGAAAAAAACCTTCGATTAAGTATGACCAGAAGATACTGTGTTCTCTTTACGAAAGTCACACACTCCACAGCTACAACAAAATCAGAAAATAATTTCTCAAAAAACGGCATGGTATCCAAAATAATCTCTACCCAGATGATGATGACAATCAGTCTACATACTAACAGTGGAAACGAGGGACCAAACATCACTAGGCTCTATCACTAAATGCGATAATTATCACACAATAACACTCATCTCCCATGCCAGTAAAATCCCCTGAAACATCATCAATGAGAGATTAAAAACATACATTAAATCTCAAATCCCACCAAAACAGGCAAGATTTGTTAAAAGTAGAACCATTGGTGAACAAATATTGAATATCCGACAACTAATTGGAAAAGCTAGTGAATTTAATAGCATGTGTTTTCTGGACTACCGGCTTTTGATAGGATGCAGATGGTCTCAGCTGTGGATAATAATGAATGAGATGGGATTACCGCCATATTTAACAATTCTTATACCTAACCTTTACTCAAATACAAAAAGTAAGGTCAGAGTCGGCGAAATACTATCAGAAGATCTTCAACCAAGACCCGGGGTCAGACAGGGGTGTGTTTTGTCGATTTAATTATTTATGACACATAATGAGAAATGCCTTAGAGCACTAGAATGGTGGCATATCAGTCAACGGCCATGAAATAAACAATTCACTCCTTGCGCTGTTGAGACGATCCTTCTCGCTGCTAGTAAAGAAGAATTACTCCAACTTATAGAATTCGTAGAAAGAGATGTGTACTGGAATTAAATACTTGGAAAACCCAGATATTGATAGTCGACAGACAAAATAACCACAGACCAGACGTCAAGCAGTTGGATCGATTTGAGGTGGTTGGTTCATACTTCTATTTGAGGTCTCTCGTAAGTAATAATGAAACAGTAGAGGGAGAGATAAGAAGAAGACGTGAAATGTCGAAAGTTAAGATATTGAATAAAATATGAAAAGTCAAACAGGTATCCCAGCATTTGAAAAAGAGACTAGTTAATTGTTCCGTGTTCCCAATCCTAATGTACGGCTGCGAGCCTTGGTCCCCGAAACAAAGCGAAAGGAATAAAATAGACGCGAAATGTACTGTTGGCGTAGAATACTTAGGATTCCATGGACTGCGCATCAAACTAATTTAACAGTGCTACATGAACTCAGGGTACAAGAAAGTATATCAATGACCATACGAAGTAGACAACTTAAATACTTTGGACACATAATAAGAAGAGGAGACGAATGTATAGAGAAATTAAGTATTCAGGGAAAGATTCCAGGAAACGATCAAGGGCACGCTCCCCATCTCTTTGGATCGACCAGATAACTAGGGTCACTGATAAATCAATATACAATTTAATAGATGTTGCGTAGAATAGAGATGCATCCATGACCAATACCATGGATGCCATTTGGCCCTACCGCTTTTCAATGTAGTAATCGTTGACATAACTGAACTAGTTTTCAAACTGAGCGTTATAGAATGGGAGGAAAAGAAATAAAAATACCATGTTATGCTAACGATACCATGCTGAGTTTAGAGAACGACGACGATCTTTTAAAAACGTTATTAATATGTATGCCAGTTATTAATGAAATAAATATATAAAGGGAAATACAGTTTAAATATCTCGGCATAGATATTTCTAGTTTTGGTAATATTGACACAGAATTGAGACACTACAAGAAAGGCGACGAAACCAGCGGCATACTGAAGCAATGCAATATGGCAAAAGAAACACATATCCAAGCCCTTGCATATTTACATTAAAACGCCATCAATTAACTAACTTGCATTGAAAATTGATTGATCGCATCGACTAGTAACGAATTAGCAGCAGCCATGGCGTAGTAGTTAAGGTGTCTGCCTTCTACTCCGGAGTTCGTATCGTCGGCTCGGAAAACAATAAATTAGAAAAAATAACACTTGCGGACTTGCGCAATTAGTGTTCCGTACGTTGATTGCTTTTGAAATAAAAATTTTTGTTACGGAGGTATAAAATGATCAATGACTTCATAAAACACACCCCAAATGAGTTTTTAACAAAGTTTGTTTCCGATCTTTGTTGAAAACTGAAATTTTTGTTTTTTTTTTTGTATACCAGATAAATTATTAAAGGTAATGCACTCGTGATAATTTTCGTTCAATCTCCCTAAGGAGAATATTCCAGAATGTTTTCAAAATTTTTTGACAGTTCTTTTCGAGATAAAGGGGAGGACAGCGATTTTTGGGTCTAGCACACGTGCTACAGGGAAGTCCCTAAAGCGCCCCAGGTTGTGTTTTCACAAGCTTTTATTTGACACCCCACTCGATGACCCGGTAAATTTCAACCCCAAGAACTAACTGTTTAAATCAAAATTTATCTTTCAAAACTAAACGTCGCTGTTGGAGTCATAAATTCCTATATTAGTGTCAAATTTCAACTTTCTATGTCCAATAGTTTCGGAGAAAAAGCGGATGTGGCAGACTGACAGACACCGAAGTGATCTTATAAGTGTTCCGTACAGAACACTAAAAATGACGATGTGATGGTCGACCTTCTCGAGAAGGCAATGGCGAACCACTCTTAATATAATGTCTAGTAAAGCCCTCCCACTTTGGCCGTTCGGAACCGATATTAAACTGTAGGTCCCCTTCGTGTGCGGAACACTTAAATAAAGGCACCAACCACAGGCAAAGGCGAGAGGGTCGCCTACGTTTATATCGGATATGGCACTTCAAGAAGAAGAAGTTACGAATCGATCAAATTTAAAAGGTTTTTAAAAAAATTTCTTCGTTCACCAGCTTTCACAATATCGTTAAAAGTCTAGTTCAATGAAGTGTTTTGCACTAGAACTACACTGGAAGTTGAATCAAGCAACTTTAGGCGCTGAAAGGTATACACCAGAGGTTCCCAAACTTTTTTTTTTCTCATAGATCACTTTTAAAATTTTACTGGTTTCGGTAAATTTCTAATATAGTCCCAAAACTCGTCAAAAAATGTGAAGATTAGATGTAACGATGGAAATTTGCGTCGTGGCTGACTTCCAACCCTAAATTCGGAGTGGTAAAAATAAGACGAAAAATAATATATTTTCTTGTGTTCTATTTATTAAAATAATATGATTACAGACTTAATAGAATTAAAATTAAACATTAATAACGTACCGTAACTTCAACAATGCAAATCAACAATTAAAAAAAAATAGTCATACTTTTAATGGGAGGGATGTACTTGATGGATTGACAGCAAATTAGCAATATTGGCTTCAGTTTTGTAAGGAATAACCGCAAATCCCGTTCTGTAATATTCAATCTGCTTCTTTTTTTTGTTAATAGGTTTGTAACGACACTAAAACTTTTTTCGACAAGGTATGACGAGGGAAACGCTATCAAAAGTTTTCTCGCAATTTCCCCCTGCCCAGGGTATTTTTCGGGTATTTCTGTCTGCAGCCAAAATGTTTGATAGCCTTTTTTAAATTTCACCTTCAGCTCCTCATTGGTGCTAAGCTCGAATAGCTCCTCTTGTAATACCACATTCGCCACTTCCGTTTCATCAAATGGATTTATGATCCATGGTGGTATTTCCATCGTCAGAATATCTTCAAATCTATTTTTGAAGTCATCATGTAGGGCACTTAAATGTTGAACGTATGTTTGAATACCCTCATCACGACATTCTGCCTGTGACAAGTTTGGAAACTGGGAGAATTCGCACCGACTAATATTTTGCTTCATAAATTTCAATTTTCCAAGAAAATCCGTAATTACACCCTTTGTTTTTATTAAATTTAGGCTGTCCCCTTGTAACTGCAAATTAATGTCATTAAATTTTTTGAACAAATCTGTCAAATACGCGATGTCTGCTTTCAATTTGATCAGGTTTTCTTTTAAATGTGGATCTTTACTTTCCAGAAACTCCAAAGCTGATTCAAAAAGTGAGTAAAATCTTGTTAAACATGCACCTTTCGACAACCAGCGTACTTCAGTATGTAAGAGCAATCGTTGGAAGTCTTCATCATTTTCGTCGCATAATTGTGCAAATAAACGGGTATTCAACGCATTGCTTCTTATTTTGTTAACTGCTTTAATCACAAATTGAAGCGATTGGTGTAATCTATCACTCAAATTTTTCGCTACCAGATGTTGTCGGTGGATGACACAGTGAATTGCAGTTACTCCTGGTATAATTCTTTTAAGATGGCTTATAAACCCACAATATCGCCCAAAGATGGCAGGAGCTCCATCTGCTGCCACCGAAATAATGTTTGTAAATGGAATCGATTTTTCCTTAAAAAAATCACTCAGGACATTAAATATTGATTTGCCTTTAGTGTCCGTCTCCAAAGTTTTCGCGAATATCAGCTCTTCATGGATTTCTTCGTCCATAACAAATCGAACATATGCCAATAATAATGCTTCATTACCAGGTAACGTTGACTCGTCCAGTTGAATAGAAAAATGAGTTGTTTGCAGATAATTACACAAGAAGCTTTCAATATTAGAGCTCATTTCATCAATACGTCTTTGTACAGTGTTGTTACTCAAAGGAATTCTTTTGAGTACGTCAAATGGAGATTTGTGCAGAATAGTTTTTAAAACCTCTTCAACAGCGGGTAAAATTAACTGTTCTCCGATGGTGTGCGGTTTTCCAGATTTCGCTATAAGCAATGAGATATTGTAAGATGCCCGCAAGCCATCATCGTTACTTTGAGACGTTGATACGAACATACTGTGCACGGTGGGTCTCTTTTCATATTTTTCCTTCAATGTTTAAAAATATTTTTAAATCTTTACCTATTTTATCAGGATGACACCTTCTTAGATGATCTTCGAGCTTCGATGGTTTCATAGAGTCATTGCTCTAAACTTTGTTGCATAAAAGGCATATGGGCAATCGTTTGCCTTTGATAGAAGAAAACCAAATTTTAAATAATCAACACTGTACTGTCGACATTTCTTCTTAGATTCAGCCATGTTTCGTATCAGTTACCTACCTGTAAAGAAAAAATGTTTGTTTTAGTAATCATAAGGCGACTTTAACAGGATATGGCTATTTTAACAGAATAAAATAGGATTAATTAATTATTGCAATGAAAAAACCAAAATGCCGGCGGCAAAACTGATTTTAATTATTAAAAGCAATAAACTGCTAAGACCCATATAGAGGTTTTCACAAAACGGCTGAACCTATTTTAATGTAATATAAAATATTTTTTGATTAATTATATTTTGATATATTTCTGTATATTTGAGAGAAAATACTTTTAAACAATATTTTGACATCAAAACTCCGCGATTTTAATGATTTATTTATTACTTTGATGTACGTTACGAGTGGTACATAAAGACACGTACAATTTATGAAAATATTTTTAATCATTTAGCATTAGCAACTACGAGGGCACTGAAATATGTAGAAACACGCAGGTCAATCATATATCTCTCCTTTAGTGAATCACCACAGTCGGGTAAATAAATAATTTTATAATAAAAAAATTACTAAAAGTTCAATCTTTCTCGGCTTTCTGTTCTTTTATAGAAGTATCGAATAATGGCCCTGTTCAGGGCCTACCTACTACACGCAAACATAACAAATATAATATTATTACAATATAAAATAAAAGTATGAATAACAAATAGGCAGGTACTTACTTTTTCCGGCACTGGCAAACACTGACATCGATTCACTCACACTTTTCTTTTCAAAATTCCGGAAAAAAAAATGAGTAACGTTTATCCTTGGCATTCGTATTTATATTGGTAAAGAATCAAAGAAGTTCATGCAAGATTGCAAGCACAGCACAAGTCGTATTTCGTCCCTTTGCACGTCTGAACGGGTTGTGTTGCGGGCGGGCGGGCGGCCCTTTGCAAGTCTCGACGCGCGTTGTACTGAATATCGAATATACAAGTTTTTACAAGTAACAGTCGCTGACCTTCTTAAAATACACTACTCAAAAAAATTAAGGGAGGTTTTAAAACAAGGAAATTAATGCTAAATAAACAGGCTATTTGATCCATATGCCGGCTTAACTGAAAAATTTTTTTTCAAGCCCGTGGACCAAAAAAAAAGCAAAATATTTGCAATATTATTTTTTCGCGCTATCTATTAGAATTGCATGAGAACCGTAGCTCCTAAAAAATTTTAGCCAAAAAATCTGAAAATTAGAATCTTAAAGCTTTAAAATGCTTTTTTTAAAGTCTCAATACGACCATTTTTCACCGAAATACAGCCTGTCAAAAATCACCGAAAAATTTGGAATTTTTTTTGCTCCCTTAATTTTTTTGAGTAGTGTATTATCTGCCTACATTGATAGGTAAAGCCAAGCCAACATTTTTGTTCTTTACTATCGAAACCAGATAAATTTTCGTGGACCCCCACTTACAACTTGTGAACCCCCATTTTTTTTTTTCACGCCAACGTAGACCCCGTCGAGTCTCCCGTGGACCCTTGGGGGTCCACCTCAACCACTTTGGGAATCACTGGTATACACGATTGCAATTTAAACTACTGTTTTTTTAGTGTTCCGTACAAAACACTTATTAGATCACTTCTGTGTCTGTCTGTATGTCCGTCCGTCTGTCTATTTGTCCGTCTGTCACACCCGATTTCCTCCGAAATTATTTCACATAGGAAGTTGAAATTTGGCACTAATATAGGAATTGATGGCTGCATCAGAGCCGTGTAGTTTTGAAAGGTAAATTTTGACTTGAAGAGTTAGTTTTGGGAGGTGAAACGGAAGTGAAAAAAAAAATACCAGGTCATCGAGTGGAGTGTCAATTGAAAGCTTGTAAAAACACGAGTTTAAAAATATGTGTAATGTAATACTTGTGCACACTTTCCTTTGCATTATTTTTAAAAAAATCGCGAATCTCGAAAAGTACTGATCAAAAAATTTTGAAATATTCCGGAATATTCTCCACAGGGTGTAGATTGAACGAAAATTATCATGAGTGCCTTACCTTTAATAATTTATCTGGTGTATGAAACAAATAAAAATTCCAAGGTCATCACTTTTTTTTGTTGAAAACTCATTTGGGGTATGCTTTGTGAAGTCATTGATACTTCCGTAACAAAAATTTTTATTTTAAAAGCAATCAACGTACGGAACATTAATTGCGCAAGTCCGACTTGCACTTGGATGATTATTTTTCACTTTTTCCTAACGCATTTATTGAAATTTAAAATGGATGGTTGTCTCCCCCTAGATACTAAAGTTCAGGTTGTATTACCTTTTTGTTCCATTACCAGGCTTAAAAATGCTGGCTTGAACTTTGTTACTTTAGTAACTTATAATGTAGTAATACTTTTAATAGTAGACATTACTCATATGAAACATTGCAATTAATCGAAGATGGTGGCTGATAACAAAGGAGTATTGTTTACGCCCTACAATTAGCTTTTTTTAAGGCGATTATACCATTTAATAGGTACATGTTTTTTTTTCACAAAGATGGGAAGTTTCAATTTTAATTAAATTTATTTTTAAAATGCATGAAATAATCACGAGATTGGCATACGCAGCGCAGTATAATGAAATTCAAAATGAAATCAAGTCTTGAGACGTGATCGCAATACCTCAATTAATTGCAAAATATTTTTATCTTGTATGAACACACATCGACCGTGTAATTTAATGCCCAACTATTAATTATTTAATTTACAACTATCTTGATACTTTAATTAATAACTGGCTTATATATTAAAAATGCTCTTTT
The DNA here is from genome assembly GCA_019049505.1 of Pachyrhynchus sulphureomaculatus. Classification (NCBI taxonomy): domain Eukaryota; kingdom Metazoa; phylum Arthropoda; class Insecta; order Coleoptera; family Curculionidae; genus Pachyrhynchus; species Pachyrhynchus sulphureomaculatus. The sequence continues at coordinate 87,961,200 of CM032456.1, forward strand.
ATTTTTAACAGAAAAAGGAAACAATTATTAAGTAATTTATAATATTGGATTGAGAAATGGTCTAATTAAAGTATTCGATTAATTATCTTTTTTATTATTAACGCCTATTTCCTTAATATTCATATTTTTTTGTTAATAGGTATCTTATCGTTTATTATAAATGAAAGGACACGGCACTCTCAGCCAACTGTCTCACAGTCTTGTTCAACACTTCTTGCTTATTACGTGCCTCGACATCGGTTAGCCTACTACCTAAGAACGGCTTGGTGGTGGCTCTTGACCCATTCAGTGGTGAAGAAATACCTACTTGTTGGTGATGGCTCTTGACCCATTCAGTCCACCTTCAGATATGCACACCACTCGAGAACATGAAAAAACTTGTCTCCATCGTCATTACAAAAGGTCCGCCAGCACCAACATGATATTGGTAGTTGTTATCGATATTAGCCCTCAATCCATTCAATGGTTCTTCAAATATACCTTTTACCTTAGAAGAACACGTAAAAATAGTATCTTTTCCTCCAGGTGATCTTCCATGAACAACGTCTTTACGGTAATGTCGGCTTGAAGACCTGCCAGAATAGAACTGAGGAACTTGCGTATGTTAGAGTGAAATTATATCGCGGAAATAGAGCTAACACTTTAATTGGTTATAGTTCTCCATAGAATGAATAATTTTACAGATATTTTCTACACGAAAAAGAATTTTGGGGCTTTTGAAGTTTATTGATATTGATACTGTGAAGATACTTTCTTTTTAAAGTTTTATTTAGTCTCTGATGCTGCTCCTTTGATCAAATTTTGGTGTCTAACTATAAAGTACGTAATATCTGTGTGTATTAAGTTATCATTTGTTCATGCCAGGACATATTTACTCCCAAATTAACGCCCAACAAATTGAGTGACAATGCTAGGGGAATGGAGTGCCCCAATATAATTATGTCGGGTTCAGCAACGTTAACTTTTTTAGAAAAAACTGCCGCCTGGGTTTTTGTAGCGTTAAATTCCACTTGGTTACTGTCACCCCAAGATAGAATTTCTTCCAGGCTTTTGTTAAGTTGAATGACTTCCTGAGTTATCGATGTCCGAGCGTTCAAAGGGAATAAAGAGCTAAGTGTACTATCATCTGCAAAGCTGTAGATTGGATTCCCGGTCTTTTCCAGCAGATCGTTAATGTAAATAAGAAAGACAGTAGGAAACAGTATGGAGCCTTTGGGCACACCGGCGTTGATAGTGAAGGTGTTAGAAAGAAATCCGTTGACTGCCATTCGTAAAGAACGCTCTCTGAGGAAACAGGAGAGCCACAAACAGAACTTTTCAGACATACCATAAGCCATAGCCAACAGTCCATCGTGCCAAACACGGTCGAATGCCTTGGATATGTCAAGAGCAACCGCTCGAGATTCTCCAAAGTGTTCAATTGCGTTGCTCCAAACATGTGTTACATAAGTCAGAAGATCTCCTGTTGATCTATGTTTACGAAAGCCATATTGATGATCGCTAATAATGTTGAATCCTTCAAGATATTTTAGAAGATGTTGATTGATAGCCTTTTCTACACGAAAACGAATTTTGGGGCTTTTGAAGTTTATTGATATTGATACTGTGGAGATACTTTCTTTTTAAAGTTTTATTTAGTTTCTGATGCTGCTCCTCTGATCAAATTTTGATGTCTAACTATAAAATACGTAATATCTGTGTGGATTAAGTTATTCTTTAGTGTCAAAAAGTAAAATTCAGTATTGACTCTAGAATTTCAAATTTACAGGATTTTAGCTAAAATTTTACAGGCAAATTGGTAAAATAATTTACACAATATTTTTCTTACAAATATGCAGGTTTAAAATAAACACTAAATTTGACTATCTCACCCTAAAGAGTAACGTAATACTATCCACTTTATGCTGAAATATTAATAAAAAAAATAGAAATTTATCATATTTAAATAATCAAAAAACGTATTTAATGATTAAAAAACTTAAAAAAAAAAAAAAAAAATTTTAAAATCACCTTGGACAAAATATATGCCCTCTGCCAACGAAATACGTGGGTACGTTAAAGAATGAAATTCCAATGTGGACCATAAACATAAAAAAGAAAGTTAGATATCCTAAGAAAAACCTCTTGATGTCTAAATAAAAATAAACATTTTTTGGTGTTGTGTGATTAGATTATTATTATTGCGATATTTAGTACTATTTGCTACGAAGTTGGAAGTTAAAAATAAATGTTTTTCATGATCTAAAAGCTCCAAAAATCTGAAAAAAAAGAAAAAATTCAGAGGGAAAATTTTTCATAAATACAATACTTCCCTTTAACAGAGAAAGTAAATACAAAATTTGACCTGCTGTTCCATAAATACATCTCCGCGAATTTAACTCTTTTTATTTCTAAAGCTTGTTCTATTTTCAACTTAACATATTTTTAGGTTACTCAATAATTAAGTCTCAATCCCTTCTATATGCTATTTCTGAAACAGAAGAATATTACTACATACACGCAATCACCCTTTTAGTCATCTGCTTCATCTCTTTCACTCATTTTAATATCGAACAATTCTTTTATATTAAATATTGAATGCCCAATCAAAAACCAGGAAAAATTCTCATAATACTATTGAAACAATACAATGATCCCACCCTTTCACCCTCTTCCCATGTCAACAATGAAAGAAATGTAATATTTCTATAACAAGACAGATACGAAGCCACTCGCCTAACTCATTCTTCACACCTTTGGCACCTTATATCTTTTATTATAAATAATTTTATGCTTAAAATTTGCCTAGTTTTCCATCCAAAAAACTGGAAAAATTATTAAAACTATATAAGATTCTCCTATCTTCCCCTATTGAAATTGATCCTAATGAAAAATAATTTAATTTTCATATGCTTACAGTCCAAGACTTCAGAAAAGCGTATATAGCACGACATATATGTCTCTCGACCCTATCCCATTAACCCCTTATATATTTTACTGTAAATCATATGCTTAAAATTTTTCAATTACATTAACCAAAAAACCGGCAAAAACTCTTTTATCTATGTACTAAGTTTGAAATTGATATCTAATTTCGTTCGAGAGTTGTCGTGCCAACAGCTCGGCAGACTGACAGACAGACCAGCAGACCGACGGGAATTAGTGACTACATTTTTCGCGATCTTATAACCCCAAAACGTGAAGAAAAGCAAAAATCTAGGATTGTGATTTTTTCACGAAAAGGAAAGTATTGCCTTTAGTAAGGAAAGTAAAAAAACGTTGACGAGAAAGAAATAAAAAAGTTTCATTTAGTTCTATATCTCGAAATTTCAGTTATTGTGCTTGTTTTCTAAACGAGAGTGTAATTGATAGTCATTAGACAAATGAGAAAGTAACAAGCTTCTAGTTTTCTTTTGTCATGTAAAATGTCCATTTATAATATAATTATCAACTCATTACGTAACCTGCTATTTTCGATATGAATCTAATCTTTCTTATATTACTTTTATCTTTTTCTGATTACTTTATATTATTTCAAGATTTTTATTAATTGTTGTGTAATGCCCATTTAAACACAATAAAGTTTTTTAATTAATTGAAAAATTAAAAACCTTAATGTGTTTTTGAAGATATATTTAAAGATTTTTATGTTTTTTTTTTATCGTTCCCCGCCTGAATAGGGACTGCTCTTTTTAGGTGGATATCCGTGAGGATGCCGTGATATTCGTCAACATTATTTGTGGCGGAACATGAATTTGTATTTCACAGTACTTTTTCGACAACGCAATAGTGCTGTCATGAGAGTTATTGCATTTCCGCAACAACTACTAACTGTGTATGTGGCCAAGCTTAAATAAATGAATGAATAAGTACACTGAACTGCCGGGATTGGCACTCTTTTCTTAGAAGCAATTAAGAAGTTGTAAGGAATAATTCCAAAGCTCTCATTAAAATCCACCTCTGATAGACGATAAAAAGGATACCAACATAGTAATATATAAGAACGGGCCGAGTGTAAGTCGGACTTGCTCAATCAGTTCTCCGTACAGTGATTTGCAGATGTTTTGCTATGGGAAGAATGGTAACAACTGAATTAAGAAAATTCTAGAAAGGCGCAAAGATCTCAAAAAACACCAAGCTTTGACTTATTAACACACTGATCTTCCCTAGTGCCACATACGCAGCAGAAACCTGGACAGTCAAAAAGAAGAACGCAAATTGAATAAGTGCTTTTAAAATGTGGGTGTACTGAAGAATGATGCATATACCTTGGACAGCACATCGTATGATTGCTATCCTCTTGAAAGAATTAAAAATCAAGACGAGGCTAACAACACCAATAAACAAAAATATACTACTTTACTTTGGTCACATATCAAGAGGTGAAGACACCATCGAAAGATTAATTGTAGAGGTTAACGTGTAGGGCAAAAGATCGAGAGAACGGTCACCCACTCGATGGACTGACCAGATAAAACTTCTTACTGAATGCACCTTTCCTGAAGCGGCCCATCAGGCACAAGATAAAATGGCATGGAATAGGACCATTACACGAATAACATGATGTTATCACATCCTTACAAAGGACAAAGGACAGAGAAGGATTGTGATTACTTTTAAAATAACTTTCTTTTCCAATCTTTGTTTTTATTTACTGAATAAACTATCAAAGGTAGTGCACTCCTGATAATTTTCATTCAATCAACACTTTATGGATAATATTCTAGAATTTTTCGAAATTTTTTTTATTAGTACTTTTAGAAATAGGGTGGGAGGACAGCAGTTTAGGCAATTTAAAAAAAGCAATATCAAAAATAAGGGTATTATACATCATATATATTTTCGAAATCATGTTTTCACAATCTTGCATTTAACATCCTACTCGATGGCACTGAAATTTTTTTCACTTCCTAGTTCACCTCCCAAAACTAACCCATCATACTATCATCATACTATCAGTTCCTGTACTTGTGACAAATTTCAACTTTTTATGTCAAATAATTTCGGAGAAAATCGGCTGTGACAGACAGATAGACTGAAGTGATTCCATAAGTGACTGTTTTTCAATTTTGATACGGAATATTTAAAACACCTTTTGAACAATTTTTTGAAATTAGACAATAAATTCCCCCGATAGTATGTTCACACAAGATTCTCTCAAAAAAATACTACACTATACTACATTCTCGAACAATCCTGGAATGGACAAATGTAATTTCATCATTGTTCAAGAATCAAAACAATAAAATTTCTAGTAGTAGTGAGATATTTTTTCGACGGAATGCATTTCAGGACTGGATTTAGAGGTTAAGAAAATATTTTCTTGTTGTGGTATGCTAAATGGTAATTACATAAATGTATTGCTGAGGCTACCGTAATTTGGTGATTAAGAAGAAATGTATTCTTATTTTCGGTTTTAAGCTAAAGAAATATCAATACCAACTTTCAAAATTCGCTTAAGCAGCTATTTGCTAATTTCTCGTCTATTCAACCATCTTGACAGATAGAAAGGAGAACAGAAGACACAGTACTGATGACTAGTGCGATAATAAGCACTTTGTGTTATGTTCTTTTCTCTGTCATCCTGGCTCGTCAGACGAGTCGTCATATGACTAAACGAGACCTTATGTGTTTCAGTAGATGAACGAACAGTAATTAACTGCTAAAATGTCGGTAGTTGAGCAGTGATCGCGCTGTCTAGCGGTGATTTTTTGCTGATTGTGACTGTGTCTCTGGCAGAGAGCAAGTAAGCTTTCAATATTGGGACCACATCAGCCAGATATTCTATTTATTGTATTTTATTGACGTAAGAAAAGTAAGATTTTTTTTTATTTTTTATTCTTTAGTCAGTGATTATTTTTGGTGCGATTTTCTTTACGTATATGGCTCAAGAAAGGATACAAACACAATTACTAGTGAGAATCGAAAAAGGCTTCAATGTTTTTATGAGTATATTTTTTGCTGAATTCCTTTTTTATGGGTCATATTTATGAAGTTAAAAAATCGAATCCTGCCTGCCTATAGGTTTTATTGGTTGTTTTAATTCGTAGTTTCTAATCCTAACCTATAATTCGTGCTCCCACTTGCTAATTCGAACTAAATTTTTTAAACCAAAACATCACCTTTATAAGTTCAAGCTCTTCAGTTCCAGTAGATTTCCCCTAAAAATAGCCGTAAAATCATTTCCCTTTATTTTAGTGAGAATTATTCCCATACTATGCACTCAAGAATAGAAAATCTGTAATTTTTGGAGAAAAATTGCGGGTCTTTTACAAAAATTATAGTTAAAGAGTTAATGTCTCGATGTGGGCAATCCGGTAAAAAATATTAATAAACAGGTCAAAACTAGTATATTTAGAATTAAAATTATGATTGTAATTGAAGATACTTGGGAGAATGTCCCACTTAAAATACCTAATTTGCAAAACGAGGGTCCTGATTGTAACTGACATCAAGAGGCTGTATCAGACCCATCCCAAGTCACGTGCTGAGAGAGCTTTATAGACGCTTCGAAATATCCCGTGAAAGGGGTGCTTCTTTTATAAACGCAGTCAAGGGGTTCAAATCATACTTGGCATTGTCACCACATTGTTGGAGGTTGATTGATTGCGATTGAGTTAATCGATAAGTTTTTATTTATTGTCTAAATGGATTGATGTTCTTTTGTTAGAATTTGTGTGAAGTTAGAAGGGTTGATCGATTACGGTAAATTGCGAGTATAATTTCCGAGAGTCCTTAGCGACATCATTAGTAAAATAAAATAGTTGAATATTGCTATTTGCAATGAAGATACAGTTTCAAGAGCAGATAAATTTTGCAACGGCTTGAGTGCCTTCTCCACTATAATTACCTATTTAACTAAAATTGCAGACAGGGTAATTGAATATACAGCCACACAAAAAATAGTTCATTACCACGAACCAAAATAAATAGATTTAATGTTGAAAAAAGATTAAAAAGATAAAGTTAACCGAAATCAAATAGACTATATAACCATCAATAGAAGACAATCAAATATAGTCAAATCTGCCAAAACCTAGCCTGGAGCAGATATACATACAGACCATAATTTGCTGCTTACAACTATCAAGATTAGACTTAAAAAGTTAAAACATGAACAAACAATAACAAATATTAACATCGACAAACTCAAAAAAGAAATCATAAAGAAGAGGATTCATGAGGAGATTGGTAGAAGTCTGAATACAAACAAGCTGGGAATTCATAAGCCACAGGAAGAAAGATGGCACCACATTGGAGAAACACTGGAAGAAGTAATGGAAAAGCATCTGACACAAAATACAACCAAAAAAGAAAAAAAATTATGGATGACGGAGGAAATATTGGATATGATGGAAGTAAGAAGAAAGTATAAGAACAATAATAATATAAAATACAAAGAAACCCTCAACCTAATAAAAAGAAAGATAAAGGAGGCTAAAGACATGTGGGTAAATCAACAATGCACAGAAATAAAAGCATTAGAGAAGAAATACGATACATTTAATTTACATAAGAAAATTAAAGAAGCTAGCTGGACTATGGTTACTATTCGCCATCCGCGTTCTGATTGAAAGATATAGGGATGTAAACTCTGATGTTTATTTATGGTTCATAGATTTTCAAAAAGCCTTTGATATGGTAAATCATGAGAAAATGATAGAAATACTACAATCGTGTAGCATTGCTGACAAAGACTTAAAAATAATATTAAGTTTATACTGGAGCCAGACTGCCAAAATAAAAGTTGTGAGTTGCATGTCCAAAGAAATAAAAATAAAGAAAGGCGTACGTCAGAGTAAATCCGCCGTTAGGTTCTTCCGACCATAAACTACTTTCGACATCGAGTATTCTACCAATCAGTGACAGAGAGGCGCCCAAACCGCGCAAGATTTGGCACTACAAATCTGCTAAATGGGAAGATCTCATGGAATATTTTCGAACTTTCCCTTGATTGGACGTTTGTTTTCGATCCGACGACCCATCTGACTGCCGCCAGGGAGGTTTCCGATGTTATTTTGGCCGGTATGGAGGCTTACATCCCTTTTTCGAAGAAATACCCTTCCAACGGCAAGCCTTGGTTTGACCTAAAATGCAAAGAAGCTGTTGCTTCTAAACATCTTGCATACCGACAGTGGCGTGAACATCCTAACACCATAAATCGTAACATCTTTGTTCGTGCCAGGAACAGATGCAAAGAAAATTATCGACGAAACCAAGGAGGTACACAATCAACGGATTAGAAACAAACTTCTCGCTTGTCCCGGCAATTCCAGGTCCTTTTGGTCAGTCGCTAAGGCAGTTAGTCAAAATTTCACCAAATCCACCATACCACCACTCACACGGCCATATAATTCTATTGCAACGACACCTGTTGAGAAAGCGAACTTGTTGGCTGAACTCTTTGCTTCACATTCTACTGTCGATTTCCAAGGAAAAACACCACCTACTATTCCCATAGTGCAGTCAAGGATGCCCGATATTGTCTTCAGACAGCGTATCATAAAACGTATTTTGATGAAGCTAGACACCAAAAAGGCTTCAGGCGCTGACGGAATACCTGCCATAGTTCTCAAGAACTGTGCGAGGGAACTAACACCAGTTTTCTGTAGGCTTTTCAACCTATCCTACAGAAAGGGAATATTTCCTTCCTGCTGGAAATGTGCCACAGTTCAGCCGATACCTAAAAAAGGCAAGAAGACCTTGCCAAATAACTACCGACCAATCGCACTACTCTCAATAATATCGAAAGTCATGGAAAAGGCTATCAATCAGCATCTTCTAAAATATCTTGAAGAATTCAACATTATTAGTGATCACCAATATGGCTTTCGTAAAAATAGATCAACAGGAGATCTTCTGACTTATGTAACACATGTTTGGAACAACGCAATTGAACACTTTGGAGAATCTCGAGCGGTTGCTCTTGACATATCCAAGGCATTTGACCGTGTTTGGCACGATGGGCTGTTGGCTAAGCTACGTTCTTATGGTATGTCTGAAAAGTTCTGTTTGTGGCTCTCATGTTTCCTCAGAGAGCGTTCTTTACGAGTGGCAGTCGACGGATTTCTTTCTAACACCTTCACTATCAACGCCGGTGTGCCCCAAGGTTCCATACTGTCTCCTACTCTCTTCCTCATTTATATTAACGATCTGCTGGAAAAGACCGAGAATCCAATCTACAGCTTTGCAGATGACAGTACACTTATCTCTTCATTCACTTTGAACGCTCGGACATCGACTACTCAGACGAATATCCGCAGACAGCAGGAAGTCATTCAACTTAACAAAGACCTGGAAGAAATTCTATCTTGAGGTGACAGTAACCAAGTGGAATTTAACGCTACAAAAACCCAGGCGGCAGTTTTTTTTCTAAAAAAGTTAACGCTGCAGAACCCGACATAGTTATGTCGGGGCACTCCATCCCCCTAACATCGTCACTCAATCTGTTAGGCGTTAATTTGGGAGTAAATATGTCCTGGCATGAACATGTTGCAGGCATAGCAAGGAGAGCTTCTTAAAAGTTGGGAATATTGTTTCGAACCAGAAAGCTTTACACTCCACAACAACTGTTAATTCTTTACTAAAGCTCAAATTCGACCAACTATGGAATACTGCTCCCATGTTTGGAGCTCCGCTCCCAAACATACACTGCATTTGTTGGATTATATCCAGAGAAGAGCTATTCGTCTGATTGGACACCCGGAACTGACCGACGGCCTTGATTCGCTGGAGCATCGAAGAACGGTTGGCGACTTGAGCCTATTCTACAAGTACTTTCATGGAAAGTGTTCGAAGGATGTGGCCCGTTTAATTCCTCCCAGAGCGGTGCATATTAGAAGTACGCGTCGCGCTAATACTTCACATCCGTATGAGGTTCAGCTTGTTACTCCTCGTACAACGCTTTTCAAGCAGTCTTTTATATGGAGAACATCATACCTTTGGAATAGTTTGCCCAGGACTGTGTTTCCCATCGAGTACAATCTACAGCGATTCAAGAACAACGTGAATCGCCTTCTCCACACACGTGTCGCTCCTGTAGCGCTTTAGGGACTTCCCTGTAGCACGTGTGCTAGACCCATAAAAAAAAAAAAAGTTGTATTTTGTCACTCCTGTTGTTCAGTGTCTATTCAGAGGAAATATCTTTAAAAAAACACTTTCCGATAAAAAAAGATGGAATCACAATTAATGGTGTGTGTGTGTGTGTAAATAGCCTCCGCTACGCAGATGATACCGTCATTCTAGCGGACAGTGAAGAAGGCCTACAATGACTCATGAATGGAATTGTTGATGCATGTGAGGAATATGGACTGAAACTGAATACGAACAAAACAAAAAACAATGGTGGTCAGTAAGAATCCTATTACAAACATAAATATTAAAGTACATCAACAAACTTGAAAAGGTAACAAAAATAACGTACTTAGGAAGCCTAATTAGTGAAGATTTTGACCACTCTATTGAAATACGCTCAAGAATTGAAAAAGCACGAAGCTCCATAAAAAAAATGTGCAGCATACTCTGTAACTGGCAATTAAACGTAAAAACAAGAACGAGAGTGCTAAGACGCTACATGTTCTAGGTCATGTTATACGGTATAGAAGCTGTAACAATCACAGCGACAACATAACAAAGAATGGAGTCATTCGAGACCATTCCACAAACGTGGAAATACTTAATCGGATGGGAAAAGAACGAGAGTTGATTCCAGCTGTTAAAGAAAGAAAAAGCACTTACTTTGGCCATATTATAAGAAGCCAAAAGTATAAGCTACTGCAACTTATAATTGAAGGAAAAATAATCGGTAAACGAGGACCAGGAAGGCACCGCAACTGATGGTTGAAAAACTTACGACAGTGGACAAACATGACATCTACTGAACTGTTTAGAGGATAAAATCAGATGGGCAAATGTGATTACCAACGTCGTTAGAAGACAGGGCACACTAAGAAGAAGAAGTTGAAAAAAAAATTATCGTGTCATTTTTTTTTGGCCAAAAACGTCCCTTGAAATGGGGTAAAACTATAGTAATAATGTGTGAAAAATGGTACATATTTTATAGTCCAAAAGAAGAGAAATGCATTCAAACCAGCAAGTTATTTCTATTAATTAAATTAAATCCCCGCTTAAAGGGAGTCACAAATAAATGTCTAACTGCCATAAGGAAATCCTATGAGTCGCCTCTATATGCGCCCAGCGGAAATTCCTGCACTATATGTTTGACTGTCTGTCTCTCAGCGCCACAGTTGCAAGCGGCAAAAGGGAGTTTACCCCACCTGTCAAAGAGTAGGCACATCTTCCACAGTTGATTCTGACGCAGTTAAGGGTTGACCAAATACTATGAATGTTTGGTGCTGTTTTATCTTTCCATTCCTCTTTCCATCGAGCATGTAAAACTCAAATAACGCACTACAAATTTTTGTAGCTCTTAGGACAAAATATCTGAATCTGGTGCGACAACCAGACATTATTCTTATAGGATGTAAAAACCACCCCCATCTACGGAGGTATATCATCAAGTTTTAGTAACGACGAAAACAGATCAGGCTTTTGTAGTTTTAGGCAGGGTGTACAAATATGGAGTAGATTCGCTTGAACCACCGATACACGACTTAGAGGGTGGTAGAACCTACCCCTAGGCTCTAATGATGCACTTGGATGTTATTGAAATTCTCATTGTACTAAACAAATGGCATTTGTAGTCTCAGGTAGGGTGGACAAATATGGAGTAAATTCTGTTCAACCGCCGAAACAGGGATCAGGGTTAAAAAATGCGAGAATAAGTTAAATGGATAGTTGAAAGTATAAATTGAATGAGTAGAATCTGTTGATACTTGCTTATCTTTAATAAAAAAAATTGTAAGGGTAGTTTTACAAACCCTTTAGAGGTACTCTCTAGTTCTATCTTATCAGTTGGAACCGTATCCCTCTTCCCTAAAGCTACAAAAGCCTGAAGATTGTGTTTGGCACAATGAGATAACAGTACTGTGCTTCATTAGGGCATAGGGGTAGTTTCTACCATCCTCTAAGGGTACTTTATAGTCGTGTATCGGTGGTTCAAGCGAACCTACTTCATATTTGTTCACCCTACCTAAAACTACAAAAGCCTGAACTTTCTTCGTCGTTATTCCGTAGGTGGGGGTGGTCACACCTTATAGGAGTGAGTCTCAACCCTTTAAGAATAATGTCTGGTTGTCACACCAGATTCAGATATTTTGTCGTAAGAGCTACAAAAATTGGACCTTTGTCAGTTTTGGAAAATGACTTGTGCCGTATTTAATGGAACTTTTCCTTTTTGACTACGGAGCGTTTACAAGCTAACACGCCTTATATAATATCCCTCACAAAACAAATAAAACCGGCCAAGTGGAAGTCGGACTTGCGCAATTAGTGTTCCATACCGTGATTGCTTTTAAAATATAGGTTTTTGTTACGGAGATATAAAATGATCAGTGACTTCACAAAACACACGGAAAATGAGTTTCCAACAATGTTTGTTTCAGATTTTTGTTTTTATATACCAGATAAATTATTAAAGATAATGCACTCGTAATAATTTTCATTCAATCTACACCTTAGAGAATATTGCGGAATATTTTCATAATTTTTTGATTAGTGGTTTTAGAGATAGTGTGGGGCGACAGCAATTTTTGGCAATTTTTTTTTTTAATAATATAAGAAAAAGTTTTTGCGAGTATTATGTCATATATATTTTTGAACTCGTGTTTTCATAAGTTTTCGTTTGACATCCCACTGTATGACCTTAATAAAAAAAATTAACTTCCAATTTCACCATCCAAAACTAACCCCTTAATTCAAAATTTATCTTTTAAAGCTACATAGCAGCCAACAATTTCTATATTTGTGACTAATTTCAACTTTCTACGTCAAATAGTTTCGGAAAAAATCGAATGTGACAGACAGACGAACACTGAATTAATCCGATAAGTATTCCGTACCGAACACTAAAAATGATTCTTGTAATTAAATTCTTGTCCCTGCACTCTGTACTCAAGATATTCAACAATGGTAGACCATGTTATAGAACTTGTAGGTGTAATGAAGTTCAGATATCCCGACGACCTAACAAATATACAATTTTGTTGCAGCTCATTTAGTTACAATGATGATGCATAGAGGAGTTGTCCTTCTTTAAAATTGCTTAAACAAATGAATTGGGTTGATGATCACTCACCAAGGTTGTTTAAGCAGATGAATTTGGTTGATGATAGCTAATTGTATGGACGCAGGGCGTGATCATCATTAATTGGTCATACCATGTAACCGTCGTGGTCGTCGTGAAATATTAATAACTCATACTTGTTTAGAAAACGTAACTACACCTGTAATATAAAAATACAATAACGTGCTGTTGCTTAAGTAGAAAAGTATAGTATGTATGTAAGTTTTATCGTAGGTATTTATTTTCTAAATACATACTTTCAAATAAAATTACAAAGAGCTTAAATTGATGCGGATTTTCCTATTATTACAATATTTTTTCGGCGACGCCAACAATTAATTTTCTTACAGTACACAGATTCATAAATATTCGAACTAAACAAAATAAAATGATTATTAAAGCCATATTGGGTATTAGCAGCCAAGATTCTCATGAATGCATAATGTAGCACTTTAATCATTGAAATCTAGTGATCTCGAAACGTGGGAGTTCATGAAAAGTTTTTTCTTCCCTTAAATTATATCTGATGATTTGGATATAGAATATCTGCACCAATTCTATTAACTTTTTACAATTGATAAACTTATGATATAACGTTCAATAATATTACTATTACTGTTCCTTTGGCTTTCAAAAAACTGTATGAACACTAGCCATTTGTAATATGATTTGTTAAAAATGTCGAAGAAAAAGAAATATTACAATAAAAAGTTCTAGAACTTCTGAGGGCCTTAGACAATTTTCGTACTATCGTTGTTTTTGTTTGATTTTATTACTAAAGTTTCAATGATTGCCTCTCTAATCTTTTTCCGGTGAACAGTAGCACCTTGATACTACTTCCAATCAAAATCGTCCGTCTGTTGGTTCTCTGATAAATCGGGTTTAGCGCAATAACCGACGTGAGCAGAGGCCAAAATTATACATAAAGAAAGCTACTGGAAGATCAGATAGTTTAAAGAAGCTGCAGCAATAATTAAATTTTTTGCAAACCCAGCATGGACATTCAAAATATTCGTAAACTCTCATTATTATGGATGTTAAAATCAATAGACCATAAAGAAGACGGTGGTTTAACGTGCCTTTGAATCTGTTTGGACAATATAATTTTTTATACTTTATATAATTTTCAGCTTCCGTCAGACTATATGATTGCCTGGCTGTATGTTTGTTTATCTTCTCGTCTCTTGGCATGACACCAATTGCGATTTGAAAGTTAGTAGGTTTTTCTTCTGCGCGATCTACTGTAAGATCGTAAATCTTTTCAGGATCACAAGAAGGATGCACCGGGTTTTCCTGAGATTTTGCTCCCTTCAAGACAGGATAAGAAATGCTCCAGCTATTTTTTTCTCCCTGGAAATGTTACCACAAGAGATTAAGATCCACTGTTAAATTTTTCTTTATGTTATTAATTTTAAAACAGACAGAACTGAAAGAAAAGAATTAGGTATTGTTAAAAAAATTATAAATTTTAAGAACGGTTATACGAGTTTAAGTTTTTACAAAAACAATGAAAGAAAAAAAATGTTTGGTACAAATCGTTTCTCAAAATATTCGCCTTTAAGATTTATACACTTTTGCAGGCGTTCAAACCAACTCTCGAAACATTTTTTCAATTCTGAAGTTGGACCTCAAAAACATGGTTTTGGAATGAACAGCTTCTTGAAGTGATGAAAATCGCTCTCCACTCATTTTTTTTCTGACATTCAGGAACAAAAATAAATCGTAAGGCGATAAATCAGGTGAATATGGGTAATGAGACATTAATTCCGTCAAATAATCAATTGTTTGAGGTACTGTGTGAGAGCTGGCACTATCATGATGATGTGACGTTTTCGGTTGTTTTTCCTGATTTCATCTATGACTTCTGGCAAACAAATTGTTGGATACCATTTAGAATTAACTGTTCTTTGATTCTCTAAAGAATGGTCATAACATCTCCACCATAATCAAAGAAATGGAAGTGCTTCGCAAACGAACCACTTTTGTTGGATTAGGTTTATCTTGGAATACACAAACAGTTGATTGTTGCTTAGTTTCCGGGTGGTATGAATATATACAAGTTTCGTCTCCTGTTACGATACTGTATACGGATTTTATATGTCGTCGGTCGAATTTTTTGAGCATTTCCTTGCACCAATTGACACGAGTCGGTTTTTAAGTTTCGGTCAAATTATGCGGAATCCATCTGGCACAGATCTTTTTCACAGCTAAATGTTCATGCAATATCTATTTTACTGCAGTCCTTGATATGCCTAAGTAAACCTCTCTCTCACAGTAAGTCACATGCCGATCCTCTTTAATCATGTTGCTCACAGCATCGATGTTTTTGGAACAACAACCGATTTGGGTCGATCTTCACGAAATTCATCACTGACGGAAGCACGACCATGACGAACTTCTGCAAATCAATTATAAACAGTGATGGTGATTTATTACCAAAAGTTGAACGGAGCAATTCGACGTATGGTTGTTGAGTTAGGCCTTTACTAAAAACTGTTTTTTTTTTTACACACTCTCTGTAAACAAACTACTCGACCAATTTCTGAGCTGCCACTAGTTTAACAATAACAAATATCAAATTAACAATGTTAATGTCACATCTCGATAGCTCCATCTATTGGTCGTTTGCAAAAACTTAAAAAGCGGCCCTCGTACTAAAATTAAAATCTTGAACAATTTTTGAAAAAAATAACGTTTCGAAGTCTCTTTTCAAAAGACCTTACGTGCATAATATCTCGATAAAACTGTACTGACTATTGCTACAAGAGTGGTGTTTAGATCATTTAGTCATATTGATCTTGAATTGATGCAAGTTGTACCCAATGGAAAACATAATTCTAGGCAGTAGATTTTAGAAGATGACACTCCTTATATAAAATAACCGGTCAAGTGCAAGTTGAACTTGCACAATTAGTGTTCCGTACGTTGATGGCTTTTTAAAATAAAAAATTTTGTTACGGTGGTATAAAATGCTCAGTGACTTCACAAAACACACCCCAAATGAGTTTTCAACAAAGTTTGTTTCCAATCTTTACTAGATAAATTATTAAAGGTGATGAATGCACTCGTGATAATTTTCGTTCAATCTATACCCTGTGGAGAATATTGCAGAATTTTTTCAAAATTTTTTGATCAGTACTTTTCGAGATACGGTGGGGGGATAGCGATTTTACGCGATTTTTTTAAAAATAATACAAAGAAAAGTGTGTGCAAGTATTACATTGTATATATATTTTTTACTCGTGTTTTCACAAGCTTTCATTTGACACCACACTCGATGATCTAGTAAAAATTTTTTTTTTTCACTTCCGATTTCATTCCCCAAAACTAACCCCTTAAGACGAAATTTCACTTTCAAAACTACACGGCTCTGATGAAATGAATTTCCTATATTATTACCAAATTTCAACTTTCTATGACAAATAGTTTCGGAGTAAATCGGGAGTAACAGACAGGCGGACATACAGACAGACAGACACCGAAGTCATCTTATAAATGTTCCGTACGGAACACTAATAACGACGAGTCACAATCTGAACCTCATGCGACGAATTAGTGTCACGTGTATTCCTAATATGCATCTTGCTAAGAAGGATCAAGTCACATATATAAAACACTTCCTCCAAAAACATTTACCAACTACTTTTCTTTGATATTTCTAAAAATCAAGGTTCTTGTGAGTTGAGAATCAAATGAGTGATCCCGTTTTAGATCGAATCTAATAAAAATGGATTATATTGGGAATGTGGTTATAATTTTCATGCTTTCGTATGTGTTCAACAATCTCCTATCAGATACATTTTTTATTAATCTTAGATTATCTAATGTTACAATATGATCAGCTTCAGGGGCATGTTCGCTTCACATTCCTAATGATTCATTTCATTGCAAAAAATACAAATTAGCCTTATTACATTTTTTAGTTCTTCATTTGGTCACTTTCCCTCTGAATAGAGTAAACTTTAATAAAGAAAGGAATCGTATTAGAAATATAACTAGAGTTAATGGTTATGACGATGACTTAGTAAATGGGCTAATAAATAGACATAAGTTTAGGATTAATATTCAGAATTCCACCTTTTTTTACATGCGAAGAAAATAACACCAAGTATGTCTCCATACCATATAATCCGAAATATAGCAAGGGACTCAATAAGATATTTAATAAGGTAGGCCTCACCTTAGTCTATAAGTCATCAGACAATCTGAGGAATATCTTAGGAAATCCCAAAGATAAGATTCCTAATTGTGAGAAAAGTGGAATTTATGAAATTAGTTGTAATGATTGTGACAAAAAGTATGTTGGGCAAACTAAAAGGTCAATTAAAATCCGATTTAAAGAACATTTAGTACACTTAAAATACAGTAGAACAGAAAAGTCTAGCATTGCCGAACATGCCCTTGAAGCTGATCATATTGTAACATTAGATAATCTAAGATTAATAAAAAATGTTTCTGATAGGATATTGTTGAACGCATACGAGAGTATGGAAATTATGAAATGTAAAAGTAGTTTAAATAAAGACAGTCCCCTCTACTGGTTACTTGACCGGAACTGATGGCCTTGCCTATGCCATTAGTTCCGCCTGAGTAATTCAAGGGTTAGGCTAAGTATAAATAGGGTAGATTTGTAGTTTAGCTTTAGTCAATCATCGCTCTTGATGATGCTAACATGGTTAGCGAAACGCGCGTCGAGTGTAAAAATAAAGTGTTTGGTGTAGTGGTGATATATACTGAGTAGTAAAATGGAGTATGTTTGAAAGCGGAGCAATTGCTCTATCTATTACATGAACATGCAAGACATACTTGAAATGGAGTATTCAGACGTAACTATGGCGGGTACCATATTAACTTTTTTAGAAAAAACTGCTGCCTGAGTTTTGTAGCGTACTTGGACTTCGTCATCGCATGACAACAAGGTCTTTGTTAAAGCATATATCTTTTTGTTGTTTACGAATATGAACAGCTGATGTTGGAGTATTTAAACGAAAAAAAGAAGCCTTCTGTTATATTCACACTGAGATATTGTTTAAATCTGTCAAAGTACTAGGTAATTCTCAGTGCACGAATTTAACTTACCCTTTGCGTAATTTATTTAGACAATTGCAAGTAGATTACAGTTAAGAAAAACATGATTTTGACAAAAAATTTTAAGATAATTTAAAAAAGATACGTATTTTTATTTCACTTTTACTGCAAACACGATATAATTTCTGTCCTTGATTGGTGCAGTTTATTTATTTTTTTTTATTTTGTCCTAACATGGTTTAATCAAATGTAACAGATTTGGAGTAATAAGGGTGAACTGGGGTTACGCATTAGCTCGAAATAGAGTTCGCGTGATATTTAGACATTTCGTTAGGTTAAAATAACGATCTTTGATTAAAATACATTATCAAAAAACGTGAACAAACTGGAAATCATCACTAAATTTGTTGCACGCACGGTACTGTGGAGGCGGTTTCAAGAGCATTATATCTTGTTTAGTATATTAACACTATGAAAATTACAAATAAGAATGTAATATTATGCAATGAATTAAAAAAAAAGTAAAAATTTACAAAATGTAAAAAAAAATTATTAATGTCTAGTAGTCTGATAGTAAAGAAATACCATAATCATTCGGAGATTGATGGGAATCAAATGCTTTTCATGCTAGTATGCTCTTGTGCTGGTTATCTAATATTATTACGAAAACTCTGCGAAAATACAGTTGCAGATAATGATGAAGTATAGGGTTATTGATTATAGGCCATCCTTCTCACTCGCATATTTAAAGAGTTGAACATAGATGTCAAATACAGAAAGTTGTAACGCTTTTAATAATTTTTTATAGAATTCAAAAAGAAAAAAATCGCTACCAACGTTTTTGACATATGACAAAAACTTTATATTTTTTAAGTGGAACACCCTATCTATCAATAAGTATTATTACTATAAAAAATAAATAACTAAAATTGATTACGTTACATATTCAACATTGTTCTGTGCAATGGATTTTCTGTAAATTCGGGTGTATCTCTCTCTGCCAGAATTATTCCTTTGCCTTAGATTATCAAGTGTCTTTTACTTTTTATAAGGAGTATGAATTAAAGAGTTGAGTTTCGGATCGCGATGTGTGTGAATCGAACGCCCGGCAAAAGTCAACTCGTTCAACGAGCATTATTACGGTAGTGTTTCGATCTATTTAATTATTTTGTCGACTACAAACGAGAGGGACTAGAAATAAAGCAGAGTGTAGTGTTAGATTAAGATAATAAGTAAAAAATTTGAAGACTTATCAGAATAATCTTGTGAAATTGTGTGAAGCTTACAAAACGATAAGCGACGACCTTGATCATTTTACTGTTTACGGTGATAAGAAATATAAACAACAATTTTTTTCTTTTTCTCCCGTGTTTGAAAATGGAATATACGAGGAGTTTTTATAACAGAAAGAACGATGGATAGCGATGATTATACCTCAGGAGACTCGAAAAGAGAAAGAGTCGAAGAAAAAGAAGAGCCAGTGGGATTTTTCAAGAAGAGTAAAAAGCTGATAAGAGAGAAAAACGAAAGAGTAGATAAAATAGACAACTTGATAGAAATGATCAGAGAGCTAATGTCAGATATAAAGGATATGAAACAAGATCAGAAGAGATACCAACAAGAGTTGAAGGAACTAAGAAAGGAGAATGAAGTCTTGAAAGAGGAAAATAGTATAATTAGAGAAAACCTGAGAAGTATGGATTTGAAGATGAGTAGACTCGAAAAAGGCAACGTAAGGAATAATACTGTAATATCGGGAATGAGTTTTGAAGCGAATAGCCAACCACATCTGAAAATGGGTGTAGAACTTTTTATGGAGAGGAGTATGGACACAAAAGATTAAAGATCTGATAGAAATGGGACTATATACAAGATAGAACTTGGAAACACCGGAGATAAAGCAGCTGTAATGAAAAATAAAAACAAACTGATAAACCTAAGAAAGAGAGTTTATATAAACAACGATTTAACAAAAGAAGAACGCGAAATTGAAGCATATAGCAGAGAACGAGAGACAGAATGGAAAAAATAGGATATCAAAAAATCGTAATCGAGGGAAGAAAATATAAATGGACGTTGAGGAAGAAAAAACAAAGCATACTATGACCATCAAGTCAAAAAAACTGAGAAAAAGGAGAGAGATAGGTAGATTGACGACGATCCTGGCAAAGATAAAGGATACGGAAAAGAGGAGTAGTAAAATGAATTCAAATAAGAAGATAATCAAAGAAATAGATAAGAAGCAAAAAATGGGAAATAATTATCGAGTCTTTAGATTGAGAACACGGAATAATAGGGGTATAAACGGAAAAGAGGATGAACTGGCAGAAGAACAACAAATGCACTATGTAGTAATCACTGAAACAGAGAGGAAAGGAAATGGATGCAAAAAATTAAAAGGAAAAGCATACAAAAATCAACATAGAGACATAATACCGGAACAACATACAGAACTCATATAAACAGAAGAAATTAATACAGAAGAAACAAAAGAGGTAATCGGCAATTTAAACAGGATGGAACGATATAGAAGGAAATATGGAAAAGACAGATATAGAATAACTCACGGGCCTTACACTCCTAACAAGGGGTAGAAAGGCATAAGGATTAAGTAAGTAATGAATTAATTTTGGGGGATCTAACTTGTATTATATCACATCGGGGTATACTGTTGATATATGCATGGTGAAGCACTATCATTAGATTTTAATCTTTATTATATGTTATTTTGCCGAAGTGTAAGCAACATATTTTTTTTGGACATTGAACATGTCGAATTACGTGCCAACAAAACACCATTTGCGGGAAGCGTTACTTTTCTTGTTTAATTCGAAGAAAAGCGCTACTGAAAGTCATCGATTGCTGTCAACCTATGGTGATTATATTCCATCGGTAAACACATGTGAGTAGTGGTTTCGACTCATTAAAAGTGGTGATTTCGATACGGAAGACAAAGAAAATTCAGGCCAGTCGACAAAGTTTAAAGATTTAGAAATGGAGGCATTACTCGAATGACTGCCAGTGGTAGATGCAAAAAGAATTTGCAGAATAAGTAGGAGTTGATCGCACAATCATTTTCATGCACTGGGAATGATTCAAAAGCAAGGATATTGGGTGCCGTACGAATTGAAACCGAGAGACGTTGAAAGTCGATTTTTCACCTGTGAACAACTGCTTCAACGGCACAATCGGAAAGGTTTTTTGCATCGTATCGTAACTGGTGATGAAAAATGGGTACGCTACGATAATCCAAAGCGTAAAAAATCATGGATGAAGCTCGGGGAACCATCAACATGCTCGCCAAAATCATGCCTCCAAGCTTATGCTGTGTATCTGGTGGGATCAGCTGGGTGTAGGGTATTATGAGCTGCTCTAATCCAATAAAACTATTATTGTTTGATGTAATCGAGCCTAGCGTTGAAGAAAAAACGACTGCAATGTGCCAAAACCCGTCAACGAAACGTTAGAAGCGCTTGGGTGGGATGTCCTACTCCACCCTCCTTAGTTAGCAGACATTGCTTCTTCTGATTATCACTTGTTCCGATCGATGTCGCACGGTCTGTCTGAACGGAGCTTCCATTCTTATGAAGATACTAAAAAATTGACCAATACGTAAATAGCTTCAAAAGATGAGTCGTTCTTTCAATGTGGTATTCATGTGCTTCCACAAAGATAGGAGGAAGTAGTGGCTAGCAATAGACAATCCTTTGAATAATCAATTTGTAACCAATTTTTTACAATAAGGTGATATTTTTACCGAAAAATCCCTCAACACTAATTCACACACCCAATAATTTGCCTTTTAAATAGCCCCATAAAAATATGGCCAACACAATTAAATCTGAGCTATTTGGTAGCCAGTTGAAACTTCCGAACCTGCCAAGGAAAAGCTTTATTGAAAAAATATAACTTCGTTTTTGTAAAGTTGTTTAAAGCCTGTAATATGTTTAATTAAGATCTTTAACAATATTTGCCAGAGAATTTTGTTAATTTTTTAAGATTAAAAAAAAATAGAAAATGTTATTTTTAGTTTAGTTTTTCATAACAGTAAAATGTGGTTACATACTCTTGAAAATGTATTTATGTTAGGGATTCTGCTTTGCCGTCTATAAAACTTTTTATATTCCTGATGAGCTTGCCTTTTTTTATTATAAATATTTCGTATATATTCTGTTTTTCAGTCTTCGGAAAAATTATTTTGTAATATAACAAATTCCATATTCAATTTCCGGTATTATTACGGTCGTATTTAACGTCAGCAAAATTTTAAAAAAAAATGTTTGTTTATTTTACACAATAACAGTTTTTAGAATTAAAAGTTCTATAGAACTGAAAAATATTATACAGGTGTTCGTTCCATTTAAAAATTATGAAGTTTGTGTTTCCATTTTACCCCATAAAAAATCTTTAAAAACTCAACAATGTCTGTGTTTAAGATTTTGGTCCAACTTTTCAAATAAGCGAGTTAGATGTGTGGTGCACGTATCATCTATAATCCTGTAGAAACGGTAGAAAATGCAGGTAACAGAGAGATTTTGTAACGCTTATTTGGGTAGGCCACTGTCGTTATCTTTATGTGAAGCATGCGCCCACCGTTTGGAGCTTGCGCAGTAGTAAAGGGAAGAAATTAATTACAAAAGACTCAGCTGTTATTGTTATTTGAAGCAGGCGCCCACGATTTGGCACTTGCACAGTATTGAAACAAAATAAGATAAACCTTTATAAAGGATAACGATTTCCCTTATTTAGGAACTTATAAGAGAGGTTAGTTGAATTTCGTTATTCTTATCGCTATTATTGTATACTTAGGTATACAAACTACTAAGAAAATACCGTAGACTGAAACGATAATCTTTTGTTGCAAATAACACTGACACCAGTTGATTAGTCTTCAAATTATGTCGAGATTTTGCAATTTTTGGCACAATGGCATTACAGTGTGTGTAGTACTAATTTCAAATGAAATTTTATTTATCGCACAATCGTATGACCTTGGAAATATGATGATAGAAACATGCTAGACCCAACTTTAATTTAGAAATTTGTGTTGATCCACTATTACCGATGTGCTTAACTATAAAATGAATGAAAAAAAATCCCCTAGGTTTATAGAAGATAATAATACTAGCCTAACCTTGCAATTCCTTCGCATTAATACTGCGCATGCTTAAGGTAACGATAAGGACAAAGGCATGGGAAAAATAAGTATTGCAAAATCTCTCTATTGATAAATTACGAGAGAAGCTTAAACGTGACATCGTAATACAAGAAAAAATTGATAAAAAAATGTCAACGCTATAACTGAATGACGAATTTACAAGTATTATTTATCACACTACAACAATATTTGTTAATAGTTCTTATACATTCAAAATGATTATTATAGTCGTGCTGTTTTGCGAAAATTATGCAGTACTTTATGTAATTTCAGCACATGAGGCTTGTTAATAAATAAAATTGGCTAATTGTCGCTATTACGGTTTTATTTGCAATAAGTACCTTGCTTTCGCACGTAGACAGGATGGAAGCTTAAGAGGCTTAATCTAAGTTTTCGTGCTGTCATTAACGACTTTTTTACTTTCCTTGCTAAAGAAAAGTATTGTATTCGTGAAAAAATCATTGTTGCTTTTCTTCACGTTTTAGCATTCCTAGATCACGAAAAACATAGTTCATCATTTCCGTCGGTCTGTCCCAGAGTGTGGCTATTCGAGTCGTGATTCAAAAATACCTGCAGGTCTCAGTATTCATCCGTTTTAATTCTCTTTTTTTTTTTAAATAATCCTGATCAAATTTCGAAAAGATCTTCGGAGCCCGATTTTTTAAAAAAACCTAACTTAACCTAACGTAACCTAATCTAACCTAGCATATAGTAAAATAATGAAAAATTAGGAAACGAAAAGTAATAGTCTTTGAATCTAAAAGTCTTATATAAGGCAACCTAACATAATCCAACCTAATACAACTTAACTAAACCTGATCTAACCTAATTTAATCTGATCTAGCCTAGCCTAGCATAACAAAATACAAAATAAATACATATGGTTGTATGGTTAGGTTGTATTTAAGGCTTTTAGATTCAAAGACTATTATTTTTCATTTCCTACCTTACATATATTTTACATATTTATTCTGTAATGCTAAGTTAGGCTAGCTCAGATTAAGTTTGGTTAAGGCGTGTTAGGTTGGATTAGGTTATGATGGGTTATATTCAGAGACAGAGATTACTTTTCATTTCCGAATTCTTCCGTCGTTAGGTTAAGTTAGGTTAAGTTTTTTTTTAAAATCGGGCTGCG
Source organism: Pachyrhynchus sulphureomaculatus (assembly GCA_019049505.1). Taxonomy (NCBI): domain Eukaryota; kingdom Metazoa; phylum Arthropoda; class Insecta; order Coleoptera; family Curculionidae; genus Pachyrhynchus; species Pachyrhynchus sulphureomaculatus. The sequence goes on from CM032456.1 coordinate 87,985,683, forward strand.
AAGATCTCTTGGAAATTTGATCAGGATTATTTAAAAACATATATATATATATATATATATATATATATATATATATATATATATATATATATATATATATATATATATATATATATATTTAAAATGAATGAATTCTGAGACCTGTAGGGAGACCTGTAGGTTTTTTTTGAAACATCACTCGAATGGCCATACTGTGTGTCGATTTGTCTGACTATTAGCATTATAACTCTTGAATGAAATGAGTTATCAATTACAGTCTTGGTACATAGATAACATTTAACAAGGAGATAAATTTTATAGGTCTTTTCTGGGCTTTGTGGAGTCAAGAAATCTGAAAATTAAGTTTCGTTTTTTATTACTTTTACTAATTTTAGTGGGGGAAGGGGTGAAATAGGTGGAGTGGTCAAATATTGTATGTTTTAAATAGTATTATGGGAATTTTTTTAGGGTTTTTGGTTGCGATAATGAAAGAATTTGAAGTATAATTATAATTATGCAACCTATAGAAGGTGAGGAAAAGAATTAGAAGGGTGATTTCGTATTTATTGTGCCACAGGTAATATTGAAATTTCTTTGAGTCAAGGGAACGAAACATTATAATATTTTGCGCTATTTACTATATTAACAATAAATACTATGTTACAGAGTAACCTACAAAATGTTAAATTGATTATAGAAAAATTTTAGAAATACAAACAGTTAAATTGGCCTAGATTTACTTACCTTAAGGCAAATTATTGTTTTTACTTCCCTTGCTAAAGGAACACAATTTGTGTTTTTCTTTACGTTTTAGTGTTCTTAGTTTACGAAAAACCCATATTCCGATTTCCATCGGTCTGTCTACCCGACTGTCAGGCTGTTGACATCATAATATTCTAACGAAATGTTATAAATATTTGAAATAATGATCAAATGGAATGTTTTGGAGCGATATCGTATCAATGAATAGGGTGAAGGGGTGGGTGTCGATATGTTGTATGATTTTATTCACATTATGGAAATTTACTTAATCTTGACTTGAGAAAATCAAATTCAGTACCTTTTTAAGAACTACATGTTGGCAAGGAAAGTACTAGGTAAATCACTTTGCCAGGTTTTTTAATCTCTACTGTGGTAATACGTTACACACATTGTAGCTAGGGGTCAATAGGTTTTGAAAGCGACACCTATGGAGCATCACTTGAACCAAATATTGAACACCTTATTGAAGCTTCATCTGTCATATGAACACACCCTAAATTTCAAGTCATTCGTTGTTTATCAGCTGGTTAAAGTAGACGGGTTTGAGTATTTTTTAAAAATGGAGAAAATCGAATAACGTGCAGTGATAAAATCTTTTTGTGGCAACTGAAATCCATGGAAAGTTAGTGAAAGTGTTAAAGGAGTCTGCTCCTTCATTTCTAACTGTGCATAGATCGAGTTTAAACTTGGTCGTACAAGCGTCAGCGATGATCCACGTTTAGGACGTCCAAAAACTGCAACAACCGAAGAAACTGTTGTGCAAGAACAAAATATGATAATGGAAGACCGTCGATTAGCCGTAGATGATTTAGCTGAGGCTATAGGCATCTCACATGTATCAGTACATGATATCTTAATTAGTGTTTTGGGCACGAGAAAGCTAATCACAAGATGGGTGCCGCGTTTGCTAACATAGGAACAAAAACGCACTCGAGAGAAACTTGCTAAACAACATTTGGCTTGTTTCACAAAGAATAAAACTGATTTTGTGTGTCGATTTGAAACTACGAATGAGCCGTGGGTTTACCAGTATGATCCTGAATTGCAACAACAAACTGCACACTGGACTGAGCCCGGTTGTTCAGCTCCAAAGCAGCCAAAGTGATCAAACTCGTCCAAAAAAACTCATCGCATCAGTTTTCTGGGATGCAAAAGGAATTTTGTTAATTTATTACCTTCAAATCGGTAAAACAGTCAAGGGAGAGTATTATTGCAACCTTTTGGACTAGCTGGATGAGAAAATTCGTGAGAAAAAGCCCGGTTTGCGGACGAAAAAATCATCTTTCATAATGACAATGCACCTGTTCACAGAAGTGCCTTGACAACTGTAAAACTGGTTAGATTAAAGTATGAATTGCTGGAATAGCCACCCTATTCACCAGCTCTGGCTCCCTCTGAACTTTTAACTGTTCCCAAACCTCAAAAGACTTTTACATGGGAAGCGTTTTTTCAACAAATCATGAGGTGATAGCATCTGTAAATGGGTATTTTGAAGGTCTTCTGGAAAACCACTTCAGAGATGGGGTAAATAAATTGGAGAATCGCTGAAAAAAAAATGTGTTGAGCTTATAGTATTTTATTAGTAATTTATGAAACTAAAATTGTCTGAAACTGTGAACCAATGAAACGTATACATTTGTACCGAGATATTTAAAAAACTGAGTAAAAATACAAAAATATTTATGGATATATCGTTCAATCGTCGATACTCAAAACATTTTGTCGCAGAGTTTTTGGTAATTTATGAATGATGTCGGCCATTATGAACTTTACTGTAAATTTTTTAATCCGCCTTCATTTTGAAACTTGATTTTTTCTACTTTAATCCTCTTTAAGAAAGCTGAAAAGAGAAAAGAGAGAACTTTGACAGTGGTAATTGTTAAGCTGCTATGTAGTGCGATAAAAATAGGTCAAAATAATATTGGCATAGTTTAGATACAGCAATATTATGATTTTATTCTCTTATATCACCAGGAGTATTGTCCTGAGTTTTAGACCTCGAAAAACTTGTGCTTTTTTGTTTATAACCCTTTACAAAACACGTTTTTTTGAGAGACAAAAAAAAACTTGTTAACGAAAATGATTTTTTTTAAATATTCTTTACTAAATGTTATAAACATTTTTCAATTTTTTTTTCAAAACGACCGAAAAAACGTATTTGTTGTTACTTGAAAAATAAAAAAAATGTAAAAAAAAATTTTTTTAATGTCATCGGAAAGCTGGCATCAAAACCCAAATTTTGAAAAAAAAGATCCATTTTGGACCAATTGCATAAAATAATAAATTCAATTGTGCCCACTGTCTTCAATATTTTTGTACCAAAATTTCAGGTTATTTTTGCTATAACAAAAGGCATATTTTTTTAAAGTTTCAAACCGATCGGTTTACTTAGTCGACCTGTACAATAAAATAAAAAAAAAAACAGTGTTTGTGTCTGTTTTTTTTTTCAATTTTGTAGGTTATTTACGCACTTGTGCGACCTAAAATTAACGAGGATTTGTTGGAAATTTCATTACGAAGAGTTTTGTTTTTTTTTGTCTCGATCCGATTTACATAACCGGAGTTATTCGGATTTTAAGCTGAAGAAACGTGTTTTGAAAACCTTAATTGTTTATAAACAAAAGAGCTCAAGTTTTTCGAGTTCCAAAACTCAGGACAATACTCCTGGTGATACCACAGAGAGGATAAAATCATAATACTGCTGAAACTAGACTGTGCAATTTCAAATGCTATCTCAACGTATTTTAAATGAAGAATTCAGCGTGCCGTTATGAACAAAGCTATAGAATAAATGGTTTTGTCGAGCAAATGCTTAAGATAAAATAGAAGGTGAATGGAAGAAAGTTTGTAGCCCTCGGCGATACCTCAGCGTTGATAGGGAAAATGCAGGAAGCAAATCCATCAACATTTATGCTATGACTAATTTCTGAAGAAAATTAAGATCCACATAAAACAAGAGACCAGCTTAACAAGCTGTAACACGTAAAATGTCTTGGATATATCAAGCATAGCCTGCTGAAACTCTCCAAAATATCCAATTGTGTTTTTTCAAAATGTGTGACACAGATTAGGAGATTTTCTGTTGACTTCAGCATAAAAAAATCATGTTGGCATTCGCTAATAATATTAGCTCCTTTCAGTTTACATAAACCACTTAATAAGTGGAAGTAACTTCTACTTCCTGGAATTGGACCTCTTAAAATTGCAGAAGTTAGTATGTCGCATAATACTCTTTAATTGGTTACCAATAATTACACGAATACCTTGAACTTTTACACAGGAAAGTAACAATAATAGAAACATTTTTGCATTATTCTAATTACACTTTCGTGATCCCGTAGCGGGCATATTATCTTTTTTTTTTTCGAGTTAAATTTTGCGGAAATACATACATATGTAGAAATGAAATATAGGTTTTTTTTTTAATTAACGTTAAATTATATTCGCTAAATAATACTTTAAACGATATTGATTTTTAATTATGGTATTTTGTCGGTAATTTAGGACATGAAATGCTACTGTCAAGTTAATTACGTTTAATTAATGTAACATAAAAATTAGATTTAAAAAAATTATATTTAATATATATGCTATTAGTTCGAATTTTTGAGACATATAAAATAACCGGTCAAGTGCAAGTCGAACTTGCGCAACTAGTCTTCCGTACGTTGATTGCTTTTAAAATAAAATTTTTTGTTACGGAGGTATAAAATGATCAATGACTTCACAAAACACACCCCAAATAAGTTTTCAACAAACTTTTTTTTCGGATTTGTACTGAAAACTGATGACCATGAATTTTTTTTTTATTTTCTATGTAGCAAATAAATTACACTGGTCAACACTGAAATTTTTTCATGAAATTTTATATATATTATAGGGTATACCTGAGGCACTGATTACGGAAAAAAATCTGGTTTAATGCTATCAACTCTACTTTTAATTTATATGAAATTACAATTTTCTTCAAAAATGGAACAAAAATACATTTTTTCTATGTTTGATATATTTACACACTATGAAGCGTTCTTTTATTCGGTTTTCTTGAATGTACGGCTTGAGGATCATCTCTTTGCAAACTCCAACAGCAATCGGCCATCATATGGATGTCCCACCTTCCTTGATAACGCTCTTTCATTGTGCGTAGATCTTGGTGAAATCTTTCACCCTGCTCTTCACTGAAGTCGCCAAGATTTTCTGGGAATCGATCTAAATGAGAATGTAAGTAATGAATCTTAATACTTATGTTGTAGCCCAGAAGTTCTAAATTCAAAATAACAGGCACTCAACTAACTCAGAATAGTTGTCGGACTTATTGTTTCCGAGAAAATTTTTAATCACCACAACAAACGATTTCCAAGCTTCACTGAATTCACAAAGTTTGGATCTTTCACAAGTTGTCTGATTTGTGGCCCATCAAAAATACCCGCTTTTAATTTTTGGGTGCTTAATCCTGGATACTTGCGTGAAAGACAAGTAAAACATTCGCCGTTTTTGTCAAGGGCTTTTACAAACTGTTTCATGATGCCCGGTTTGATATGAGTGATGGCAGTATAATGCGATCTCTATTTACTAAGGGCAAATTAATAACATTTTTGGTACCAACCACCAGTTCCTCTCGTACTGGCCACTTTTTTTGCGACTAGTGACGTTGTTTGTCGCGGTTATCCCGCAGACACATAAAACATGGGTATTTCATGTATCCACCCTGTTGTCCGAGAAGAAGGTTAACCATCTTTAAGTATACACAAATGAGCCAGTCTCGATACTTAATGTTTTCCATTACTGAAGAAATAGTTGTATACTCTTCTTTCATAGTAGTAGAGTGTGCAATAGATATAGAAGTATACTTGTTGCCGTTATGAACGAGCATACACTTTAAGCTTCTCTTGCTACTATCTATAAAAAGACGCCAATCATTTGGTTGGTATCGTTGTGAACTCATCTTCTCCAAAATACCTCTGACATCATTATAAAAAACTAAATCATTTTCTCTAGAAAAGTATAGTAACAAATTCTTTTCTCGGATTCGGTATAAAGTAATTCTGGTTCCTGGTGCAAGTAAATTATTTTCTTTTAAACGAGATGCCAAAATTTCAGAAATTTAGATCCCTTACTAAATCATTTAATTCCTTTTGATTGAAAGGTTGAGGATCTTATGACCTACTACATGTAATATCCGAATCAGTATTGCCCATTGTGTTGTCTTCAATTTCCATAAGATCTGGTTCTTCAGAGTATTTAGATGATGCTCCTTGTATCTCACCGGAGTATAGAAGAGGTCATTGAGCGGAGGATAAGTTAGGATATAACCATGTATTTCGATTCCCAAAATTTATGCCGTTAATATTTATGAAGTAAAAATAGCAGTCGTCATGGTGATTTTGAGGTTCCTGCCAAATCATCGGTGTTTTAAATTTGATAGCACTTCTTTTTCCATTTGACCACTGCCATAGACACACAATACAGTTCTGGCACACAATATGAGGTACCCATTGCTTGTCTTGATTGTACAATGTTATTTGATATTTTTCAAAGATGTATCATCGAGATCAGGTAAAAAAAATTTTATCACTCCGATTTCACCCCAAAAAAGTAACCGCTTAAGTCAAAATTTAACTTTCAAAACTTCATGGTTCTAATGGGACCATCAATTTCTATATTAGTGCCAAATTTCAACTTTCTATGTCGTATAGTTTCTGAGAAAATCGGGTGTGCCAGACAGACAGACGGACAATCAGACGGACAGACACCGAAGTGATCTTATAAGTGTTTCATACGGAACACTAAAAAGAAAGACTTTTCTGAAACTTCGATTGTCTTTATTATATGAAGTATAACCAGTATAGTAGTCAAACACTTCTTGCTCTAGTATAGCATTTTTTTTCTATAAAACCATAATTTGGTTCTACATATTTGCTCCTATATGAACAGAAGGTGAAAAGGCCCTATACTTTCTGAGAGATTGCAGCACAAACAAAAAACCCATATGATTTTCAGTTAGTGTCAACTCTCAGAAGATTTGTGTAAAACTTTTATCACATTTTGTCTATTAGTTTGCTAGTTAGAGCTGTTTGACTGACACTACTTTTGATTTCTGCAAAACGGTAGAACAAAAAGAACTTGCTTTTTGATGAGAAAAAATATAGCCAGAATCCAAGAATGCCTTGAGAGGTATTATGGAACATCTGCTCCATCGAAAGCAACTAAATTTCGATGGTCTAGTCAACTTAAATGCGGTCCTACATGTACCGATGATGCATCATGTTCCTAACATTCATACGAGGCAGTCTTCAAAAAACACAGAAAAATCCATCAAATTGTTCTCAATGACCGCAGAGTGAAAGCGAGAGAGATAGCTGACATCATGAAGCTATCAACAGAACGCGTGAGTCATATTTTGCATGAATATTTGAATATGAAAAAGCTATGTGCCCGAAGTGTGCCGCACACACTCACGACTGATCAAAAACAGCAACGTGTCGAAGATTCAGAATGCTGTTGGACACTGTTTCAGCGTAATTCAAAGGAGTTTTGCATCGATTCGTAACAATGGACGAAACATGAATTCACCACTACACGCCTGAATGCAACAGGGATTCCGCATCTCAGCTGGAACCGCGTGAAAGTCAACCGAAGAGTCCAAAAACACAAACATCAGCTGGAAAGATTTTGGCAAGTATTTTTTAGGATGTGCATGGAATAATACTAAATCGACTATCTTGAGAAGGAGCATACAATCACTGGAGACTATTATGTTTAAATGGTGAAATCAAGAAAAAAATACCGCATTTAGAGAAGAAGTGTTTTATCAAGATAATACACCAATTCACAACTCCATAAAATCGATAGTGAAATTGGACCAATGGGCTATGAATTGTTTCCTCGTCTCCCGTATTCACGAGATCCGGCCCCCAGCGATTATTACCTTTTTCCAAATTTGAAAAAATAGCTCCAGGGAAAGAGATTTGGCTCAAACGGAGAAGTCTATAGGAAAATTGAGGCTTATTTTAGAGAGTTCGGCAAACCGTACTAAATGTTGGAAGATCGTGTATGGCTCTTGAAGGAAACTATGTTGAAAAATAACATCGATTTTGGAAAAAAAAATGTCGTGTTTTCTCGAAAAGTCTCGGAACTTTTCACCACATGTTGGTACGTGCCCCTATAATTCGGTTACACGTTTGATCATAGCATATTTCCCTGAAGACCACTACAAATATTTACCAATTGAACTGTTATTATGTATTAATACTATTATGATTTAGACACAACTCTCGCACACCCCTCTACGAGAAACATTGACTTTTCTCAGATGTGCGTATATATCATAAAGATTGAGCACTGAAAGACACTTTTCATGTTGTATCTTAGATACCGTAAGAATTTTCGGACACTTCCAGTAGTTGCAAATAACACTGCCCTTTGCATAGCCACAAATGTTCATTGAGGTGCAGTGATTGTTAATAGATTTATAGGGATTATTGACATGCTATTCATTTCATATTGTTTTCTTGTTTGTCCATCCAATTACTTGTATTTGGAAATATGCTCATGGCCTCTCGCTCTCTCTCTTAGGTTATTACCTGGGATAGCGACGTTGATTAACATTGTGTAACTTGAATATTAATACCCCAATGTAATCGCTAGTCTATTGTAAGTGATTGATCGATTAAGACAGTTCGATCCCGGTAAAGCTTGTAATTGTTATTTTTAAGGATTGAGTCTGGAGCGTATCTGTAATAAGGGATCAAGTCCACTTATAAAAGAGATTTTGCAACGCTTATTTTTCGCATGCCTTCATCCTTATCATTATCTCAAGCATGCGCAGTATTAACGCAAAGGAGTTGCAAGGTCAGGTTAGTATTCATTTTTTATAAACCTAGGGGATTTTTTTTCATTCATTTTATGATTAAGCACCCCGGTTATTAGTATCTGATGGGTCAACACCGACCACGCCAAGGTAATACGAAGGTGCGATAAATAAAATTCCATATGAAATTAGAATTACACACACTCTAATGTCATTGTGCCAAAGATTGCAAAATCTCAACACAATCTGAACACTAATTAACTGTTGTCAGTGTTATTTGCAATAAAAGATTTTATCATTTCAATTTTACTGCATTTTCTTAGTGGTTTGTATACCTAAGTAGCAAAAAAAGGCCCTACCATGATAGCAATAAGAATAACGAACTTCAAATAACCTCCTAAATAAAGGAAATCATTACCCTTAATAAAGGTTTCTCTTATTTTGTTTCATTATTGCCCAAGCTCCATATGGTGGACGCATGCTTCAAATAACGAAAATAGATGAGTCTTGTGTATTTAATTTCTTTCCTTTACTACTACGCAAGCTCCAAATGGTCAGCGTATGCTTCAAACAAAGATAAAAATACTGGCCTACTAAAATAAGCTTTGCTAAATCTCTCTATAATAGTTACAGTTTTTCTGCTAACTCTTGGTGAAATCCTAGTAACTGTATTTTATCTTTCTTTATACGCAGTCCTGATAAATTTTATGTCATATACTGTCCTGTCTTTGATAATTGTCGTCCCTATCTACATTGACTATTCTTTGCAGAAAGGTCGCGAATCACGTATATCAGATGGTTTTTGGTTAGAATAACCTAGTTCTATATAACTAGTATAAAAGGGACATATCTGTCCCGACATCAGCTAGTAGTTCGGCTCAGCATGTTTTTGAGAGACCTTATTTGGTTGTTGTCTGTTAACAGACTATGCTAACGAGGTTTGTAGCTTTTGTTGGTCTGTTTGATGGTGAGAGTGTGTGTCTCATGTTATATCGAAGATTTGGCAAAACTGTGGACACATATGCACAAGTTTCTTATTTGTTGTTTAGTTGGTTACTTCTACCTACAAGACCTCGGTCTATCTGATACCGAGAAAGCATTATTCTTTCAGTCACACCACGCGGGTTGATGTTTCTGCGTGTTGATAAAGAGTGTTCTGATTTTGCATTGCAAGCAAATGAGTATAATTATGTACTCTTATGTATTAAATCTATTTATTAGTAATATAAACCTTCAGCAGCCAAAATAGATTAAATATTTTTGTGACAATAAAACATACATACGTACAATACAATACAAATCAAAAAACAATAGTTTTAACAATTTTTTAAAAAATTAACTTGCTACTACCATAATCTTATATATCCTTCTCACAATTTCCTGTAATGTGATTCTCAAACTATGAGCCCGAAATTTAATTTCCGTAAACTGCTTTTTTAACGTATATTTAATATTTTTTTCTTTTCAGGTAAGTCTTCCATAAGTGCCTTATTATATGCATGTTTTCCTCTTTGGTAAGTATTATTTTAATTGGTAGAAGGTAGTGGGAATGAGGACGATGGAAAAGAACCCTCTATTTGTTTCATGAGGTTTCGATTCTTTATTTGAATTTTTATTAAGCGCGCGAAACAAATAGAGCGTTTTTTACCGCCATCCTCATTCCCATATATATATATATATATATATATATATATATATATATATATATATATATATATATATATACACATATATATATATATATATATATATATATATATATATATATATATATATATATATATATATATATATATATATACATATATTATATATATCTATATATATATATATATATATATATATATATATATATATATATATATATATTTATATATATATATATATATATATATATATATATATATATATATATATATATATACATATATCTATATATCTATATATATATATATATATATATATATATATATATATATATATATATATTTATATATATATATATATATATATATATATATATATATATATATATATATATATATATATATATATATATATACAGTGACAGGCAGAAAGTGGGCGACATAATGAATTTTTCTTTATTTATGAAGCGATCGTCTCTTCTTCCTGATCCTGGTCTTCGTGTGAAGCCGCTAGTCTCTTGGTAACGTCTGTAAACTCTGGAGATAGCTGACTGGCTCAGGTGCACTTGCTATGCCTTTCTTGCAATAAGGCAATGACGTATCTTCCGGGGTGGTATTCATTTTCCGACGACGTAACTAGTGAGCAGAGATGTTGACGGTTCAAGTTCCTACAAAAGAATAATAGAAAAATGCAGTTGCATGTGTTTTTTATAGGCATGAATAGCGCGCAATAAGTACGTTGTTGAGCGAGCAAAAACGGTTCTATTGAGTTAAATTTGGAAATCCAAATGTTTTTGTTATTATTGGAAAGAGTACAAAATCAACATTGATGATGAATGATATCAAAAATAATACCTTTTTGAAGAATAAATTCAAGGATCGGTGTTAAATGAAGCAAAATAGTTTGAGTCGATTTTTTTGCCCACCAGTATATATATATATATATATATATATATATATATATATATATATATATATATATATGTATATATATATGTATATATATATATATATATATATATATATATATATATATATATATATATATAACTCCCATTATCTCTACTTCTTTCTCATTGTTTATACTTATGTCGCCTTATCTATCATTATTTTGCCTTATTCCCAATAATGGCACATTATCTCCCATTATATCGACTTGTTTCAAATTATCTAGGCTTATATCGACTTATCTGTCATTATTTCGCCTTATCTCCAATTATGGCACATTAACTCCTATTATCTCTACTTTTTTCCCATTATTTATACTTATGTCGCCTTATCTATCATTATTTTGCCTTATTCCCAATAATGGCATATTATCTCCCATTATATCGACTTGTTTCAAATTATCTATACATGTATACATAAATTATAAATACCTTGTAAACAAAAGTTTAACAGGAATAATACAGTTTTTTCATTTTGGTAGATTTGAAATCTAAAAAATTTAGTCCGTGAGTTACTAGGCATTTTTAAGACACTTCTCCATTAAGGTTTTTATTACATTTTCCTCCAATAACAGGCGTATAGCAGTTAACTACGTACAGTAGGAGGTGATAGTTTCCAATGCTCTGTATGGCCAAGTTTTTTAAAAACTTTAATATATATACGATACTATAAACTGTTTAAAGTTCCAACTTAAACATACACCCTTTCTATTCACTAAAAATAGAGTTAACTTTGAAAAATTGCTTACTTTCTATTAGCTCATTTCTTGACGAGTTTGTTGCTAAGTCATGGTTACTGACGTCAGAAAAGGGAAGGGTAGTAGCTTCTGTTGAGCTAACTGCTAAAGTATATATATATATATATATATATATATATATATATATATATATATATATATATATATATATAGATATCATATGTCATCATTATACGATATTTGATTACTTGGTGCTTCGAATATTAAAAGAACTTTTAAAAAATGTAATGTTCAAAAAAGATTCTCTATCTATAGTCTATTTCGTTCAGAATAAATTATTTGACTTTATTTCATTGAATTTGTAAGTGCTAATATATAAGTATTTTTGAAGACTTGCCCATTTAGACTTCACTTTTTCATCGTTGCATATCTAGAACCAAATAATAAATTAAAATATAGTTAAATATATCTGTGAATATAAAGTACATTGGCGGCAATATCAAATATATAATTTTTACTTATTGGGTAGTCAGAAATTTTGAAAAAAATCGGTTTTTTGTTATTTACATTTTCTGAAAGTATAACATCTTGAAAATATTTTGTGAAAATTTCAAGTTGTTCCAACTAATAATTTTAGAGAAATACGAAAATAACCACAGGTCTCTCAAACTACTAAGAGTAGGTAGCTCATGGCATCTGACCCGTCTACTTGTATATGAAATAAATGCAGGGCTTTTCCAATATTCATGTGTCGTCCATTGTACTGTGCTGTGGTATATTTAGAACTTCCCTTTCCTTTCATAGTTTTATTTTCGGACTTACGCGTGAATAAAAAGGCCACTAGGCCTGAAACTTTAAATGCGTTTTTCTCAAAAGTATCTTTTTAAAGTCGGTAACCACTATTTCTGAAAAAACGCTGAATTGATCAAAATTTAATTTATAAACTACCTTTTGAACATAAAAAACTTGCTTAATCGAAGGATTTTAATTGTCAACTTGCTTTGCTTTTTTATATATACGAATAACAAGCGTTTTATCTTAAAATTCACACGTACGCCATTTTGTTAAAAAGGAAATTAAAAAAAAGAAAGCTTCCATTAAGTGCAATAAAAAGTATTAAAAACACAATTGTTTTGTTTCATTAATTTCAGATGAATCCCTTAAGAGTGCTAATAGTAGGATATTGCGAACAACTCTATCCAGAATTAATATTTTCACAAAGTACATTTTATGGATAAAAAATATTTTTACCTCATTTTTTACTTCCCTTTTTAACATATTCACGAGATCAGGTTATATCTTAGGATCCTTAACATAAAACGAGGTCTTATAGTTTTCACCGGATATCAAGTATCTTAACAGCAATTTTAAAAGCGAATTTCAAGAAATAATTAAATAAGCAAACCCTGTTGATTACTAATATAAATAACTTAATTAATAAATAAAATATGAGAAAAGTACCGAGACATTAAATACATTTATCATAATATTTCCAGACCGAAAGACGGCGTGCAAGTATTTTCTCCTGAAATGCTAAGTTAAAAATAATTATTACAAATTACCGTACGGCACACAAGCGGTTTTAATAACCACCTTCGTCAATGAGATATATCGATCAGATAGCACTATAATTAAACCCTGGCCTATGGCCATCCTTTTCTGTTATTTATCTTCGCAAATACAGATAAAAACATATAAATTAAAGAAAAATGTGTGAAGCGGTGAGTTACAAACAGGAACGGCTTTAGAAAATTAATCAAATCAAAACTTCTGTCGGTAACATTTTTTATAGTCCCGCGCTGCAAAGAAATTCCTAAATCAGAGTAGCTGCGCATGTGTGGAAGTAGCGATTGATGTTAGTTCTGAACCACTATAGGATGTACTCGATTTTCGACGAGTGTTTCTCAAAATAGTCTTGAGCAGGTCATTCCAAAGAGATGAGGTTTTTAGTGTTCCGTATAGTATAAGATGACTTCGGTGTCTGTCTGTCCGTCTGTCTGTCCGTCCGTCTGTCCGTCTGCTTGCCTGTCACACCCGATTTTCTCCGAAACTATTTGTCATAGAAAGTTGAAATTTGGTAATAATATAGGAATTGATGGCCCAATCAGAGCCTTGTAGTTTTGAAAGTTAAATTTTGACATAAGGGGTTAGTTTTGGGGATAAAATCGGAAGTGAGAAAAAAATTTTTACTGGGTCATTGAGTGTGGTGTTAAATGAAAGCTTGTGAAAACACAAGTAATATATATATATATATATATATATATATATATATATATATATAAATATATATATATATATATATATGTAAATAATGTAATACTTGCGCACACTTTTCTCTGTATTATTTTAAAAAAATCGCGAAAAATCGCTCTCCACCCCTTATCTCGAAGAGTACTGATCAAAAAATTTTGAAAAAATTCTGGAATATTCTCCACGGGGTGTAGATTGAACGAAAATTATCACGAGTGCATTACCTTTAATAATTTATCTGGTATATATAAAAAAAAACAAAAATTTCAAGGTCATCAGTTTTCGGTAAAGATTGGAAACAAACTTTGTTGAAAACTCATTTGGGGTGTGTTTTGTGAAGTCATTGTCACACCCGATTTTCTCCGAAACTATTTGTCATAGAAAGTTGAAATTTGGTAATAATATAGGAATTGATGGCCTCATCAAAGCCATGTAGTTTTGAAAGTTAAATTTTGACTTAAGGGGTTAGTTTTGGGGGGTGAAATCGGAAGTGAAAAAAAATTTTTTTTACTAGATAATCGAGTGTGGTGTCAAATGAAAGCTTGTGAATACACGAGTAAAAAAAATATATATAATGTAATACTTGCGCGCACTTTTCTTTGTATTGTTTTTAAATAATCGCGAAAAATCGCTGTCCACCCGCCTTATCTCGAAAAATACTTATCAAAAAATTTTGAAAAATTTCTGGAATATTCTCCACGGAGTATAAATTGAAAGAAAATTATCACGAGTGCATTACCTGTAATAATTTATCTGGCGTATAAAAAAAAACAGAAATTTCAAGGTCATCAATTTTCAGTAAAGATTGGAAATAAACTTTGTTGAAAACTCATTTGGGGTGTGTTTTGTGAAGTCACTGATCATTTTATACTTCCGTTACAACATTTTTTTTTTAAAAGCAATCAACGTACGGAACACTAATTGCGCAAGTTCAACTCGCACTTGACCGGTTATTTTATATAAGAATTTCATGAAAAATGACAACGTAAACCTCATTAGAATGTGTTTTTGAACGACGTCATTTTGAGTACTAGTGCCAGAGTGGAATCAAACAAGCTGCATCAGTCTAGAAGAAAGTATTTATATTAGTGAGTCAAATCACTAACATTTCCTCAGTGTCTTAAAGAATCACTGTGAATTTTTGGCCCAGAATCAAGCAAACATCTCGCTTTGTCATAAAAGCTAACAAATGCACAGTAGGTTGACCCACAGAGTCCCTAACTTGGGTGTAGTATTCCATCGATGGTCAAATTTTGGATATACGAGGCATATTCGAAAAGTAAGGGTAGCGTAGTTATAAAATATATTCGTTAGAAGAAGTTTTTATTGACGGTTTTAGTGTCCTACAAACCTACTTCACTTTTCCACATAATCGCCGTACACTTCTAAGCACTTTTCGTAACGCTGCATCAGCATCTTTAATTCCTCTGCATAGAAGTTCTCCGTCTGGGAATTGAACGGCGGTCTTAAGTTCCTCGTCGTCTTTAAATCATTGTTCATCAAGCCACTGATTCAAGTGCAATCGTCAATCAGATCACAATTTTTGGTTCACTTGTTGAACGATTTCATCGGTCTGGATACTGGTCCTGCCGCTCCGCTTTTTGTCATGCACATTTGTTCGGCCATTTTTGAAGTCTCGACACTATTGTCTAACCTTTTCTTCACTTATTACTGTAGGTCCATAAACTAGGCACAACTCCCGATAAATTTGAGCAGCTGATAATCCTTTTGCACATAAAAATCGAATCGGCTTCGCATCTGGAGAGGGCAACGGTTTTCACGGACATTATTGCCTGCAATAACTTCAGTGGCATCGGAAACAATCAATAGATGGCGCTGCATGTGTACAATTTTGTTGAGACTCACCAATATTTAACTCAATATTTGACTGAGTTCTGTTATATGGCATGGAGACCTGCACCTTGAAACTTACAACTCTGAGAAAGACTGAGGCCTTTGAAATGTGGATGTTCCGCAGAGGGTTAAGAATTTCTTGGCCTGAACACGTAACCAATGAATCCATTCTAGATAGAGTTAATATAGAACGTGGACTTCTAAATATTGTTAAATTAAGAGAGTCTTCATACTTATTTCGAACCAGAAAGCTTTACATTCCACAACTGTTAACTCTTTACAAAGCTCAAATTCGACCAACTATGGAATACTGCTCCCATATTTGGGGCTCCGCTCCCAAACATACATTGCATTTGTTGAGAAGGGATGTTCGTCTAATTAGAGACCCGGAACTGAGCGGCGGCCTTGATTCGCTGGAACCTCGAAGAACAGCCTATTCTACAAGTATTTTCATGAAAAGTGTTCGAAGGATGTAGCCCGCTTAATTTCTCCCAGAGCGGTGCACGTTAGAACTACACGTCGCGCTAATACTTCACATCTGTATGAGATTCAGCTTGTTACTCCTCGTACAACGCTTTTCAAGCAGTCTTTTATATGGAGAACATCATACCTTTGGAATGATTTGCCCGGGACTGTGTTTCCCACAACGTGAATCACTTTTTCCGCACACGTGTCGCTCCTATAGCACTTTAACGATTTCCCTGCACCACGTGTCCTAAACTCATAAAAAAAAAACTTTGGACATATATTCAGAAACAGGAAATACCGGTTATTACATCTTATCATCAAAGGCAAAGTGGAAGGGAAACGAGGCCCCGGCAGAAGACAAATGTCTTGGATGAAAAATATAAGAGAGAATAGAGAGGATTTTGCTGCAGTTATCGCCAATCTTCGGTAGAGAAGATGGCATAGGAAGAAGAAGATAGCATAAGAAGTTCTTGGAATATATAGCTTTCTAATACTACGTAACATTTCTGGCTTTGGAGAAGCTTTGAACCATTGAACATAATCATGCGAAGCTATATTTACACCCAAGTTATAGTCTAGTCAGTTCAATGACAATACTATAGTAAACATAAAACTTAGTAGCCACAGTCCGACTCGGCACCTTTGATCTCAAGGGGTTTGAGTTTGTAATGATCAGATGACTTGTCCCCATATTGCATATATGTCTGCGAGTTATTGAAATATTCAAATTCCTTCTTTCAAGAAAAATCCTATTCTGTAGAATAAAAATGAATTTTGCTGATTGAAAAGAAGAAAAAAAGGGAAAAGTTTTTGTTTTCAAGTTCTTATTAAAACAAATATATAAAAACAGAGAAAAAGGCAAAAAATACAAGGAAAAAATACATTTGGCTTCAACGCTTTTTGCACGTATTCATTTAACTATCTTATTGAATTTATATTTCTCAACTATTAGAGATATTGTCCAGGGGGGAAAATGTTCATTTTGAGAATATATCTCTGCACACCTTCAGCTTCGCGCGTATAATGTCAACAATCCTGCTCCTTATATTTCAAGGAATCCCAGTAATCTGGAGAGATTGAAAATAATTATAATTATCATTTTGAGATGAGATCGTCTTTCTTCTGAACTTAAAAATGATGTGAACACACTTTTTGCTCCATTTTATCATTAGTTAAATCTATTATACTAATTTTCATAAAACTAATGACTTTTCGTGCTTCATCGTTGGGATCTAGAGAGATACATTCATTATCTTCAGATTGGAACGTGTAAAATAGTCATTGTTATCTGTGGATATACTTACTTTCATCATTTAATGGGATTCCAACTTTATTTCCCAAATTGAAAATTGGATAAGCGTGATTTTGCGATCAATTCTTGAGGTCATTGAGAAACATTGAATTTGTGAAATGCAGGCTACATACTCTATATATGTTATATAGTTTTTTAATATCTAAATTGACATCTGGTCGGTTACATGCTGATAACCATAATTCTGCCCTGAATTCAGAAAAAAAGTACAGGTTAACATAACATACGAGGCTGGTTTGAAAAGTCCGTGCAAAGTCCGAGAGATGGCACCACCGGCGCGTATCGAGGTCATGTTTAGTTAGTAGCATCTCTTGAATGAACGCACACCAAGTTTCAGCCATATTGGTCTATTTCTTTGTGTTTGGCATTCGTGTGAATCAAGGAAGTCGAGTGATTTTCAAGAAATGGACGAAAAAGAATTTCGTGTGGTGATTAAACATTAATTTATAAAAGGCAAAACGCCTCAGGAGACTAAAGAGAAGCTTGATAAACATTATGGTGACTCTGCACCTTCGATTAGACCAGTTTATAAGTGGTTTCAAAATTTTCGGACTGGCCATATGGGCACAAGTGACGCTGAACGTTCTGGACGGCCTGTGGAGGTTACGACTCCAGAAATCATTGATCAAATCCATGATATGGTGATGGATGACAGAAGAGTTAAGGTGCGTGAGATTGCTAGTGCTGTGGGCATCTCGACTGAACGGGTACATAATATTTTGCATAAACATTTGGACATGAGAAAGCTATCCGCAAGATGGGTGCCGCGATTGCTCACGCTTGACCAAAAACGGAATCGTGTGAAGTGTTGCAAGGATGGTTTGCAGCTGTTCCAGAAGAATCCGGAGGACTTTAAGCGTCGTTTCGTCACTGTGGATGAAACATGGATACATTACTATACTCCTGAGACCAAACAACAATCTAAACAATGGGTTACCAAGGGGGAATCTGCACCAAAAAAGGCGAAGACCGTTCCTTCGGCCGGAAAGGTTATGGCGACTGTCTTTTGGGATTCGCAAGGGATAATCCTCATCGACTATCTGGAAAAGGGTAAAACTATTACAGGTGAATATTATTCATCATTATTGGACCGTTTGAAAACCGAGCTGCAAGAAAAACGCCCGCGATTGGCCCACAAGAAAGTCCTTTTCCATCACGACAACGCACCAGCACACACCTCAGCATTTGTGGTCGCAAAATTAATGGAAATAGGATTCCAACTCGTTTCACATCCCCCCTATTCTCCAGACTTGGCTCCGTTTGGACTACTATTTGTTCCCCAATTTGAAGAAATAGCTGGCGGGACAAAGATTTTTTTCAAACGAGGAGGTGATTGCAGACACTAATGGATATTTTGCAGACTTGGACAAATCCTATTATTCGGAAGGGATCAACAAACTAGAACATCGTTGGACGAAGTGTATAAGCCTAAAAGGAGACTATGTCGAAAAATAAAAAAGGTTTACCCCAAACACATAAGTAGTTTTTATTTTTGCACGGACTTTTCAAACCAGCCTCGTAAACCAATACTTAACAATAATAAAACATCCACCGTTTTACAAATAAAATGTATTTTTAATATGAAAACACAATTATCATAATCTTTATATAATATATTGCATAATAGAAATAAAGAATTATGAATAAGTTATCTTTTACGATCCTTGCTTTCTGTAGCAACAAGTAACTTGGCTGGGATTTTTTACATGTACTAAAATTATGTTATATTGTATGAGAGATGAGTTGGATTCCTTAACATTGTGGTAAGTCCGGTATTCCTGGAAATTTGGTAAATTCCTTTAAAACTGCAGAATCATCGATTTATCAACATACATTCAATTTATACGAGTAGCAAACACGAATTCTGAATCAGATACCTGTCCACTGAATGGCTTGGATTTTCACTGTTTAGTCAGCTAGTAACTTTTCAGAATTTCGAAAGTAATTTTGATGAACGATCTTCTCTGATTGATGTTAGCACCAATTTATTGGTGGCATGCGCTTTAAATACTTTAATTTGCTGATAATGCTACTCATTTTACTTGGTGGATAGCTACAAATTTGGATCAAAATATTCTCCATATATTTTATTTTTATATTAATTAAAAAAACTAAATCCTTTGGAGATACCACATATATTTTTACAAGCCCTAACCATATACCAAAAACTTCCTTTTGACATCTTTTTTGTAATTATTTTCGGTTATAACGTCAAACGAGTCATTTATTTACTGGAAAATTATTAATAATGAATTTCGGAGCACGTTATGAAAGATTTTCGTTAAAATCCAGATGTAAATACAACCCGCGACCGCGCTGGCAGCTATGTTATTGATATGAAAGGCGACGCATGCGTGATAACAAAACAGGACCTAAAAATTTTCTTGAGCATCGTTACTGTGTTTGTTGTGATGATACTACAGATACAACAAATTTACCATTTACTAAATGGTTTTTCTTTATTGCACCTTTAAACAATCATGGTCCTTTAGCCTTTCTAAAACCTTTAACACTGAAGTGCTACGGCCGATCCTGGAACTAGGTTTAAATTTATGATCTACAGTTTCTGTTTCGTATAAAGAATGATGAGCTTGGCTTTATGATTTTCTTGTCAATGTCAGAAAGATATATGTTGTAAGGGTTTTTGGAGGGCCCGTATGGGTTGGTAAAGTATGATTGTTGATGTTCTGCATCGGTGTTAGACAGATAAAATTATAGTTCGCGATATCTTCAGGCCTTTTTTCTACCGAACTTTCGTGGGTTGTTATTAGAAGTAGAAATAAAACCGGGCTTTAAGATCGATTAAAAGCATCTTTAAGTTTTTTTTTAATTTTAATTTATCAGGTTTATTTTGCAGCGTCATTCGTGTGGACTTAAATTTTAGCTGCATTGTAAAACATATAAACAAATAATATAGGTAATTTCTTCATACTACATTTTTTCTAATGTTGGCAAAAAGTTAAATTTTTGTTTCTAATTTTAGTAAATCCTGTTTAAATATAAAAGTTAACTGAAAAGTATGAAAACAGGAAAAACAGGAATAAAAATAAGCAAAAATGGTTAGGCAGGACCATACAAAGGTATTCTTGCTTATTTATATGATACGATTCTGTGAACTGATTTGCCTGGGAGAAGATTTAAAATAATAAAATTTGCTGTAACTGCTCTGTTTGGTGGTGTACCGTTTATTGTTACTCCCGACAACTTCCATTATTTTGCAATTAGAAGTATATGGCAATAAATTCAAAAACCCGAGCATATGTCACTTTAGAATTTTGTTGTATCAAACTGTGTGATTAAACTATATTGTTTCGATAGTTACGATAATAAATTGTATTTTTTAGTGTTCGGTACGGATCACTTCGGTGACCGTCTGTCTGTCTGTCTGTCCGTCTGTCTGTCTTTCCGTCTCTCTGTCACCCGATTTTCTCCGCAACTATTTGATATCGAAAGTTAAAATATAGGAATTATTGGCCTCCTCAGAGCCGTGTAGTTTTGATTGTTAAATTTTGGTGTCAATTGAAAGCTTGTAAAAAGACGAGTTTAAAAATATATATATAATGTAATACTTGCGCACAATTCTCTTTGTATTATTCTTAAAAAAGTGCAAGAAATCGCTGTCCTCCCACCTTATCTCGAAAAGTACCGATCAAAAAATTTTGAAAAAATTCTTAAATATTTTCTACAGGGTGTAGATTGAACGAAAATTATCACGAGTGCATTACCTTTAATAATTTATCTGGTATATAAAAAAATTAATAATTTATCTGATATATATATATATATATATAAAAAAAACTTTGCTGAACTCATTTGGAATGTGTCACTGATCATTTATACTTCCGTAACGATAACTTTTATTTTAAAAGCAATCAACGTACGGAACACTAATTGCGCAAGTCTAACTTGCACTTGACAGGTTATTTAAAATAAAAACGTATCTTTGTTGTGGAATTAACTAAGTGCTTCTTATAATATTTATATTAGAACACAACAGTTTTAGCAAATTTGTTTGGAATTCGTACAATGATGTTCTAGATCAATAAGTTTCATTCTTGACCACCAAATGGTTCTTTCACATAATATATTTAAAAATAAGTCAGTCAATCCCTTATTGAAAAACTTATACGTATTTTTGCTCCAAAAGTCTTCTTATTCGTTATTTAGCAAACAAAAATGTCTTATATTAACTTTCTGTTCTGGCATTTTTATTTTGCAGTTTCAGTTAAGTTTCTTTTATTGTTCACCTCTCCGCTTGAATAGGGATTTTTACCCTTTTTCATATCCTGAGAATGTTGGCGGGGATGTCATAATATCCGTCAATGTTGTCCAAGTGCCAAAACATACATTTTTGTATTTCACGGACGTGATTGCATTCTGCAAACAACTACTACCTATATACCTGGCCATGCCATATATATACTTAAATAAATAAATATACCGACCTGCCGAGATTGGAGCCCGAGTGCAGAAGGCACTACAAGCAAGTATTACTCAGTGAAGCCACGAGTCGCACTAATGAAAATATGAATGTGTCAAAACAACGATATCTCAAATGAACAGGAGAGAAGGCTACATAGCTATCATCGTTTAATAATATTCATTATTATTATGGTATGTCTGAAAAGTTTTGTATATGGGCCTTGTGCTTCCTCAGAGAGCGTTCTTTACGAGTGGTGGTCGACGGATTTCTTTCTAATACCTTTACTCTCGACGCCCGTGTACCCCAAGGCTTCATACTGCCTTCTACTCTCTTTATTATTTACGTTAACGATCTGCTGGAAATGCTGAAACGCTTGAACATCGGCTACTCATGTAAATATTCGCAGACAGCAGGAAGTTCCTTAATTTAACAAAGATTTGGAAGAAGGCTACAAAAACCCAGGCGGCAGTTTTTTTCTAAAAAAGTTAATTTTGCTGAACCCGACATAGTCATATCGGGACACACCATTCCTCTAGTATCATCACTGGGCGTTAAGGATGGAATACTTCTCCAATGATTGGGGCTCTGCTCAGTAACCTTGATTCCTTGAATTATCGAAGGCCGGTTGGCAATTTGAGTCTACTCTACAAGCATTTCATGGATAATATTCGACGGATGTAGCCCGCTTAATTGCTTCCAGAACGGTGCATGAAATACACTTTGCGTTAATTCTTCAGATCTGTGTAAGGCTCAGTTTGCCACACCTCGTACAAATCTTGCCAAACAGTCTTTTATATGGAAAAGCTCATCCTTTTCGAACGATTTATCTAGAATTGTGTATTCCACCGGGTACCATTTACAGCAATTCAACACCAACGTGAACCGGGTTTTCCGCAAACACATCGCTCCTGTAATGTTTTAGGAATTTCCTTACAACGTGTGTGCTCAATCGAAAAAACCGGCCAAGCGCAAATAGCATTCCGCAAGGTGATTGCTTTTGAAATAAAAATTTTTGTAATGTAGGTATAAAATGATCAATGACTTCACAAAACACACCCCAAATGGATTTTCACCAAAGTTTGTTTCCGATTTTTTGTTGAAAACTGATGGCCTTGAATTTTTTTTTTTATATATATCAGATAGATTACACTGGTCAACACGAGTCTTGTTTCCTTTATTTTTTTTTCTGCTATTGGGTATTTCTATGGCCCTGATTATGAAAAAAATACTGGGAGATTGCTAACAGCTTTACCTTTTGAAATATACAGTTTTATTATTTTGCCAAAAAAATACAAAAAAATAATACATTATGTTAACAAAATTTCTATTGAACACTAGCAAATGATCTTTTATAAGATTTCCTTGAATGAACGACTTTAGGTAGATCTCGTTGCAAACTCCAGCAGTAGTCTGCCATCATATGTGAGTCCCACCGCCCCTGATAACGCTCTTCCCCTGTCCGAAGATCCTGATGAAATCTTTCACCCTGCTCCTCACTAAAACCACCCAGATTTTGTGGAAATCGGTCTAAATGCGAGTGCAGGAAGTAGATTTTTATGTTCATGTTGCACCCTAGTTCTTGCAGGTTCGATAGCAACAAGCTCGACATGGTCGTCAGATTTCTTTTTGCCTAGGAAGCTACTCATAACCAAAACAAATGAATTCCAAGCTTTGGATTCGACTTCAGTCATTGATTTGACAAAATTAGGATCTTTCACGAGTTGCCTAATCTGTGGCCCATCAAAAATACCAGCTTTCAATTTTTCTGAACTTAATCCTGGAAACTTGCGTGAAAGAAAATTAAAACATTCGCCACTTTTGTCAAGCGCCTTCACAAACTGTTTCATTATGCCGAGGTTAATATGAAGTGGTGGAAGTATGATGCGGTCTCGGCTAACTAAAGGCACGTTTATAACATTTTTTGTACCAACTTTTAGCTCTTCCCGCACTGGCCAAACTTTTTGTGACCAATGGTGTTGTTTGTCACGACTATCCCAGAGACACATCAAACAAGGGAACTTTGTGTACCCCCCTTGTTGACCTAAAAGAAAGTTAACCATTTTCAGATCAACACAAATGACCCATTTGTTGTCTTGATACTTAATTTTCTCCATAACCTTAGAAACATTTACGTATTCTTCTTTTAAAGTCGTCGAATGTGCAATAGATATAGATCCGTACTTGTTACCGTTATGAAGCAAAACACACTTTAAACTTCTTTTGCTGCTGTCTATGGAAAGACGTCAATCACTAGGTTGTTACTGTTCTAATCCCATCTGCTGCAAAATACCACCAACATCGTTACAAAAAACTAAATCCTTCTCTTGAGAAAAATACGGTAACAGATTTTTTTCTCGGGTACCATAAAATGTAATGTTGGTTTCCGGAGTAAGCAAATTTTTTTCTTTTAAACGAGATGCTAAAATTTCAGAAGCTTCTTTTGGTAAGTTCAGATCGCTTACTAAGTCATTTAGTTCTTTCTGATTAAATAGTTGAGGTTCTGAAAGGCTACATTTGTAGTCTGAATCAGAGTCTTCACTTGATGTATTTCGTTCGGGTTCACAGAGATTTGGATCATCAGAAGATTTAGATTGCTGGGTTGTACCTCTTGTGATTTTAATTGAGGTCGTTGAGCAGAAGATAAGTTAGGATATGACCACTTACTTCGATTTCCAGAGTTAATTCCGTTTATTTTCACAACGCAGAAGTAGCAATCGTCATGATGGTTTCGAGGTTCTCGCGAAATCATGGCTGTTACGAACATTATTGCATCTCTTTTTCCACTGGACCATAACCGTAGACATACCACACATTTCTGGCATACAATATGAGGAACCCATGGCTTGTCCTGATTACACAATTTTATTTTAAAGAATTGATGATACGCAGTTTTCACAAAGTCCGATATAGGTTTTCGATATTTTGCAAATATATATTCACCACAAAATATAGCAAAAACAATCGGGATTAAGCACACAACATCTTCTTGACGAAGCCATATCTAAAACAACAACAAAATATATTTTAGTGTCCGATAAAAAAAACGAAAATCTAAGTAAAAATAGTAAATGAGGGTAGTTAGCTCAAAAACAAAAGCTGTTAGAGAAAAATTGTTGCCATATTTAAAAAATACGCGTCAATTTGAGATAGAAACAAAAAAAATCACAGGAAACAAGCAATTTTCTTTTTTTTGTTGACCAGTGTTATCAAAGGTAATGTCGTGACAATTTACACTTTATGGAGAAAATTCCAAAATTTTTTCAGCAATTTTTTAAAAATAATACAAAGAAAACTGCACGCAAGTATTAATCATATATATTTTTGAACTCGTGCTTTCACAAGTTTTCATTTGACACGCCACTCGATGACTTCGTAAAAATTTTATTTTTCACTTTCGCTTTCACCCCCCCAAAACCAACTTAACTAATTTAACTTTCAAAACTACACGGCTCTGATTGGGCCCTTAATTCCTATATTTGTGCCAAATCATAACTTTTTATGTCGAATACTTTTGGAGAAAATCGGGTGTGACAGACAGACAAGCGGACAGATAGACAGACGAATAGACAGTGATCCCATATTTGTTCAGTACGGAACACGAAAAACATAGAATTAGGTGTATGTTTTTTAGTTTCCTATTCTTACTGTTCTACTATATTAAAATAATCCCAACGGATTCTATCACCAATATTAACAGCAAGTTGGAATATATTTAATTCTAGTCAAAATTTAACTTTCAAAACTACACGGCTTTGATTGGGCTATTAATTCCTATATTTCTGCCAAATCGCAACTTTTTATGTCAAATACTTTTGGAGAGAATCGGGTGACAGACAGACAAGAGGACAGACAGACAGACAGACGAACAGGTACCGAAGTGAGCCCAAAATTGTTCCGTGCGGAACACTAAAAACATAGAATTAGGTATATGTTTTTTAGTTTCCTATTCTTACTACTCTACTATATTAAAATCATCACAACGGATTATGTCACCAATATCAACAGCAAGTTGGAATATATTTAATTTTTATTATTTAACATAATGTATGTTATTTTATTTTAAAACAAAACACAAAAAATACACTAAATTTTTGTTTTTATTTTAAAAAAGGCGTATAACGTTAATAATAATGGATAAATCCCCAGTCTATATTGAGCTCATCTATGTAAAAGAGTTGCTTTCTTTAGTTTTGAGTCATTCAATTTTTTTTAATATCCAATCAATTTTTTACCAATAAAAACGCACGTTCACACGGCAAAATCTTTTGACTCGTCGCCGTATAATACAAAGAGCCATTTCGGAGTTGGAACAGCAGACATTGCCATCACTCGCGGACTTCTATCTGTAATTAAATATCGCAACCCTATAATTATGGCCAGTAAATTTCTGAATGCGGGGGCCCCGATGCACACACATCTTCTAGTCCCATCTCTGTGGAACCCCAAAAAAATATTATATATAAAAAAGCAAGAAAATTAACTTTTGAGGGTTAGAAATGCCCGTATGCATGTCAGAGTTTCGGATGGCTTATTTTTTATTTTTCGTTGCTTTTTTTGGAAACATTACATGGGGAGGAGTTTTAATTAATGCATGATTGATGTTATAATAACTTTTAGAAAGTGTCTGTAGATGATTTCGTACAGTGACGGTAATTCTGTCTTCCAGTTCAGCCTAACATTTTGTAGTAGGGAACAGTCCTGTAATAACGTTGTATCACTCATTACATTTTCCGTTTTTTAAACACTTGTGTACGATTTTGAAGTAAATTGAGTTGAAAACAAAATGAACTTTACGTCATTTAATGATAAGAGCTACTTGCATCAACAATTATTACAGTCATAATTATTTCGAAATCATATGACACTCAGTTTATAAGAAAACTTAATACGGAGTAAGGTCCAAAAGTTTCCTGCCTAAACAGGTCTGAACAAGTCCAACTCCCTCAATCCAATCTACAATTAAAAGTACTTAAGCCTTTCTCAGAAAAAGACGTTTAGTCTCTACTCATTAAGACTTATAAAACAAAAGATTCTACTATATCTATGGAAAATGTCTCACATTTAATCATTTTTAATATCTCCTTCCTTATAAACCTAAAATTAAACTCTTTTTTATGCCTACCCCTTAAATGCCTATGCTTTTTTGCATACAACTTACAAAGGAGCCATCAATTTAGTATGGAAGTTAGGTTTTGCAGTAGGAATTTTCCAGTGTACGGTGTACATACAGTGAACTATAAAAAGTTGAACACTTATGGGAATATACTTTTTGCCAATCCATGTAAAATATATTGCAAAATGAACAGAGATCATATAAATTCACACTGATTAAATGTTATAATGTTATTAGATTTTCCACCATACTACCATTAATCTGGCTCGTGTTGGCAATAACTTCTTTAGAAGTATAGGAAGTAGTCGAGTTTTCATAAAAAGTACTTGAACTGGTTTCAATGTGACTATAAAATGTTGATTTAGTTCCGCTGGTCTTTGTTTTCCTAACTTTAACTTTGACATTCATATTTGAGGAAGTTTGGGTTTTTAAATACTCCAGAATTGGATTGAAGTTTTCAGATTCTCAAGAAACGACGTGTGGAATGCTGTATTGAATTTTAGCAGTGTGTGTGGGGTGAAAGCGAGATCACGGGTCTGTGCCAGGGCCAATAAATCGCAAAAGAAGATAATGACCACCGACTTTAAAGAATGACATGCTACATTTAATGGCAGATATTATGCGCCAGTAATACAGAAATTGGAGGATGCCATGTCGGAAAACTGTCACGAATTTATTGCGCCAATGCACACTAAAGTAGCTGTGAATGCTGCTATTCACAATGTAGTTTCTGGGAATTAAATCACTCACCTTACAGTCGTCATCTAGTTCCTGGCTACTATTTTTTATTCTCTAAATTGAAGTCAGACCTGAGTGAAAGAATATTTACAAGCATTAAAAAAGTCATCTCCTTAGTTTTAGATAATTTTGAGCACAAAAATTTAAATTATTTTTTCAGTGGTATAAAAATTTTAATTAGCTTTTTTAAAAAGTGTATATGTACGTACACAGGTTGTTATGAAATTCACTGCATATATTGAAACAGTGGTATCATGTGGAAGAACAGTTAATACTTAAATTAAAAAACGGGCACGACTTGAAACGCCCTCAGTGTACAAACTAGCTCAAGCGTAGTCTTGTGTTGCTAAACATACGATTTTCTTCAACAGCTACAGATTTTTGAATTTCAGGTAAAATTAATCTAATAACAAATGAAAATAACAATAGAAAACACCTAGTAAAAGTAATATTTAACAATAATTAAGAAACTTTTTATCTATTACTTGAAAAGAAATACGGTCGACACTGTTTATAGTGAAACTCTATATAGTGAAAAACTCTTTATAGTGCAATTTCTTCAAGACCTACATACATAGCAATACATACGGATTTTCTCTTTATATAGTAAAAAACTTTCTATAGTGAAATTTCGGTCAACATTTTGGTCTTTCACTATATAGAGAGTCGACTGTAATTCCTTAGTAACACAACTGGATCATTGTCCCTTAAGAGATTTTCATGTTAACAGCTGTCTGAATTTGTATAAAAACATAATTTCAAATATGTTTTTCTCTTAACTTTTCCAAGATTAATACCGAAATGGTAAACGATTTTCTTGTAAAAATGTAAGATTTTTTAGTGCTAAAGTGAAAAAACAAAGTAGGTTTAAAAACGTATTGTTTATTATTTTATTAGATCTGTTAATATTTTTATTTATTTTCATAAAATAGTGAAATATAAAAAACTTGCGTAATTAATTTGTTGCTGTCAGGAAGTACTTATTTTAAAAGATAACAATTTTTATATATTTTTTTTATTAAATTTGTTGGAAAAAACCTAGTCTAATCTCGCTACAGTGTAGACCTGACTTTCTGGTTAATGATTGATCTTATGGTGGCGGCAATATTCATGTCTTCATTTTTTCGATCGATTTTTCCTTTATTATTGAGATCCGCTATTTAAAGTGAATTTTTTGCATTAGGTCTAATTACGAGGAGGCACCAATTCCAATATATGCAGTCAATTCCATAACATTCTATATATACCCTATTATATCGAAAAATAAAAATAATTATTTAATTCTATTACCTCCTTAATACCCTTGGGCCGAAAACTTTTTGACTTTATTACGTATCACTAATCAAAATAATTAGGCAGACTTGAAGGGGATAGAAAAGTAAAATTGCAAGAGTTTTTCTATATAGACAGTATTTTAATTATAATTATCAACTACTATACAAAACCTATTACACATTTTTGCGCAAAAAATCTATAGATAAGTTTTTAATAATATCTTTTTTCAAATTTTAATGATCTACTTTCCCGTGCTATACATATAATACTTTATTAGACTCGTTTTTTTTTTATCAGACATGAACGAATAAAATAAGAAAATAGACCGGAAAATTGGTGTCTGTTTTCGAACACGCCCAAGCGGAGAGTTATTCCCATCGAGATCTACCCGATTAAACAACAAAATCCCATTGATATATCTTGAAAATACCCTTCTTTTTTAAGGTTTGCATGCAGAGATAACAAAGGGAAGATTTCGATTCGAAAAATGAATGAATGTAAGGAGCCGGTAGGAGTGTCCCGTAACTCGATCAGCGCAGCGGAACTGGGAGTTCCCGGGAGCACGTGTGAGAATGAAGACACCTGGGTGTAAAAAGGGATGTTCTAGTCTCGTTAAATATAATGATCAAAATTATATGACGAAAAAAATTATTTCAATTTTTTCCACGAAAAATTAGAAAATTAAATGCCAAATGTTTTGAATTATATTGACTCACACAAGATGAAAAATTGGGTAACCAGACTTATACAAAGTAAACCGAAGCAGAACAAGAAGGGATGCTAAATCCTAAAAACTTAGAAAGTGTTTACATAACATGATCTAGTTTTATTTTTCTTACCTAGTCTTAAAACATGATAGAACTGTGCAATATATATTTTTTTTTAATTTTCACGAGATCTTTACAATGGTCAACCGTATTTATCTTCTAATAATATACTAAAATTTTCAATCCAGAATTGGAAGTGTGTCTTATAGTTTGGGTGCAGTGGTGAAGCTAGGATCAAGGGGTGGGGGCATACGAATACAAAGGCTGCCTCTTTAAAAAGAAAAAAGAGAACACTAAAGGTGGAGCTACTTCTAGAGTTGAGAGTAGACTTGATAAAAAAACCTCTTGCACTAGAACCCTAATAAAATTCTTCCCAATAGATTTATTTCAAAATCTACGACTGGAGGTGGAGATTTTTCACAAAAAAATCCCTTTTAAAAATCGACCACCGGTGGTAAAGATTTTTCACAAAATGAACCTTTAATAAAAAAAGCCTATTTCTGTCATGGTTATTTTCTATCGCATGGATGTAGGGGGCATATGCCCGCCTAATACTCTCTTGGTTACACGACAGTTTGGACACTAATCCTGAACTAATCTGACTACATATTTTTAAATTTAACCCAGGACTAAGTCTTTTTGATTTACTTTTTAAAAATATTTTTTTATTTTAAGAAGTCAACACTATCAAAGAGAGCTCTGTCTACAATTCAAAGTGAATGCTACGCTTTAGGCTTTAGTGACAGGGGTAAATCCGGTAGTATGTCGTCGCACAACAAAATCAATGTCACGATAGAACAAGAGCAACTCGAAGGTGATCTCATAGATCATCTAGATAGAGGACATTTTCTTCTAAAATATATTAATCTTAAAGAACAACTATTGTCTTGATTTCTTCATTAATTGCCTTTAATAGTGTAATATAGTCAATCATCGCTGCTGATGAAGCTAACATGGTTAGCGAAACGCGCGTCGATTGCAAAAATAAGGTGTTTGGTCTATTGGTGATATATACTGAGTAGTGTCATTGTGCCAAAGATTTCACATTCTCCATATTTTTTTTTATCGTTCACCTCCCCCGCCTGAGTAGGGATTTTACCTTTTTCCTATCCTAAAGATATCGACGAGGATGTCGTAATACCTGTTAACCTTGTCTAAGTGCCGAAACATACATTTCTGTATTTCACAGCACCTTTTTTTAAACAACGCGGTAGTGCTGCCTTGGACGTTATTGCATTTCTGCAAACAACTACTACCTATGTACGTGGCCAGGCCAAATATACTTAAATAATTTAATAAATAAGTACACCGACCTGCGGGATTGAACCCTCGACCTTGTGCACAGTAAGCTAGGTACTACACAACTGAGCCACGAGCTGCCACCACTGTAATATATTTGAGATTATTTTTCTGAATGTAACACCCTGTTCCACAATTCTCTAGTACTTTAACTCTGATTTTGACGAGATCTCGTTATAGCCCATCTCTATAAGTGTGTTACAAGACTACCCTGTATTTTTGTAACGGTAGCTATAACTGTATGTAGTGTGTTATTTGGGTAAGACAAGGGCGTTCTTTCTAGATTTCTCGCACTGTAATTTTGTAATATCCTTGATAAATCCTGATTTGGAAAGTCGTGAAGTGTACATATACGGGGTATCCACTTGCTGCACGCTTATAATGCCATATTTTATACGGCTCTTGTTTATCTTTCTCTATAAATTGCTGAATTTACTTAAACTATTTGCAAAATTAAATATATTTCTTCCACATTTCATTAAAATAATTGAACTATTACTTTTTTTGCCCAGATTGGCGGTCTCCGAACATAACTTGAACTTATTATAAATTTTCAGGGTACTTGAAAGTTGTTCTCGTTAGTACAGTATCTAGGCTCCGACTTAGCAGATATTTAGATTGATTAGACTAAAGTTTATCATGGTGTTATTATAACACAACTATGGACTTACTGGCCAAGAATTTGAAAAGATTGATGCTGGTGACGTTTTAGAACTTCAGGAATATTATTTATAACAGAAATTCTGACTGATTAATTGAACTAGTTTATGAAACTTATTCCAAATTTTAAATAACTGGACTGATGCAGTTTTTGGAAATGGAATATTAGCAAAAGTTTTAAATAATTGAAGCTAATGTAGTTTCAGAATTTCAGAATATTTTGTACTTAATATAACTTCGTCTGGTTCTATAGAAGCCTTAAGCTTAACAAGACTTTTCAATTATTGATACAGATGTAGTTTTCGAATTTTTAAACTTAACGGAAGTTGTTTCTGATTAACCTGAAGCAATTTTTGCAACTTCTTTGAACTTAGTACAAATTTTGACCAATGCAACCGATTAAATCTCGGGATATACCTAAGCTTAACAAGGCATTTAAATGATAGATCTAATCCATATTCTAGAAATATTTTTAACTGAATAGAAATTTCGGTGCTGTTTCAGTTTCTGAAAACACTGAACTTAACACACGTATTTTCACTGAAGGTTCGTTTTTTTTGTATTTTATAGGTATGATGCAATTTTAGAAAATTTTGAATTTAACTCAAATTTAGCCTAAAACCATGCAGTTTCTGCCAATACCTTAAGCTTAATAAAAATCGTGAATGATTGATATTGAGGCAGTTTCACAATTTTAGAAATTTTAGACTTAACAGGAGGGCTGTTTAATTAGACTGAAACCGGTCTTGGAAATTTTTACACAAATTTTGACTGCCTAAAGTCTGATCAATGGATCTCTGCAGTCATGTGATCAACGCGACGTCAATAATATTCATACGATTCAATCGGCTATCAATTCAGTGTCTGCGGTCTGAGTTTTAAATGACAATTTCAAAAGTCAAAATAGAATTTTTCGTCCGGTTTGGTAACTGACGAAAACTACGGATATATTAAATGTGTATGATGTGTAAAATACTCTAGTTTTTATTTGTGAAGGACATCGTCAAAGAATTATCGATTATTTTTATTGCCTATAAACTCGGCGGTACTGGCTTCTAAAACATGAAGCTATACCCAAATTCCAGGTTATTCGCTGTCTTTCTTGTATATGTACAAATAACCGAGATAGATAATAGAGCGAATGTCGTAAATAACGTCGGATGACAGAAGACCTACGTTTTTAAGTTTTTAAATATACTTAAAATGTTGACAAGAAGAATAATATAGACGGATGTTTACACTATATTCAGACATTTATGACGTGCATGCAAAGAATCATTGACTGGATTATAGTCTATTCATTTCCTGGGAATACTCTAGTTTAACAAAATTTTAAATGAATGATATCAATGCACGGTTTCAGAATTTTATAAAATTTTAAACTGAAGAGACGTTCCGATTGATCAGAATGAAAACAGAAATTTTTACTGATCTAATTGAGACTACCCTAATCTTAACAAGGATTTTAAATAATTAATGCTGATGAAGAAGTATTTTCAATTTAACAAAAATGTTGATTGTTTATGTTGTGTCATCTTCCGGAAAAAACTCTGAAGTTAGCACACATTAGGCCTGATAAAATTGATACAATTTATCGGAATACCTTACGAGGCTGGTTTGAAAAGTCCGTGCAAAAATAAAAACTACTTATGTGTTTGGGGTAAACCTTTTTTATTTTTCGACATAGTCTCCTTTTAGGCTTATACACTTCGTCCAACGATGTTCTAGTTTGTTGATCCCTTTCGAATAATAGGATTTGTCCAAGCCTGCAAAATATCCATTAGTGTCTGCAATCACCTCCTCGTTTGAATAAAATCTTTGTCCCGCCAGCCATTTCTTCAAATTGGGGAACAAATAGTAGTCCGAGGGAGCCAAGTCTGGAGAATAGGGGGGATGTGAAACGAGTTGGAATCCTATTTCCATTAATTTTGCGACCACAACTGCTGAGATGTGTGCTGGTGCGTTGTCGTGATGGAAAACGACTTTCTTGTGGGCCAATCGCGGGCGTTTTTCTTGCAGCTCGGTTTTCAAACGGTCTAATAACGATGAATAATATTCACCTGTAATAGTTTTACCCTTTTCCAGATAGTCGATGAGGATTATCCCTTCAGAATCCCAAAAGACGGTCGCCATAACCTTTCCGGCCGAAGGAACGGTCTTTCGCCTTTTTGGTGCAGATTCCCCCTTGGTAACCCATTGTTTAGATTGTTGTTTGGTCTCAGGAGTATAGTAATGTATCCATGTTTCATCCACAGTGACGAAACGACGCTTAAAGTCCTCCGGATTCTTCTGGAACAGCTGCAAACCATTCTTGCAACACTTCACACGATTCCGTTTTTGGTCAAGCGTGAGCAATCGCGGCACCCATCTTGCGGATAGCTTTCTCATGTCCAAATGTTTATGCAAAATATTATGTACCCGTTCAGTCGAGATGCCCACAGCACTAGCAATCTCACGCAACTTAACTCTTCTGTCATCCATCACCATATCATGGATTTGATCAATGATTTCTGGAGTCGTAACCTCCACAGGCCGTCCAGAACGTTCAGCGTCACTTGTGCCCATTTGGCCAGTCCGAAAATTTTGAAACCACTTATAAACTGTTCTAATCGAAGGTGCAGAGTCACCATAATGTTTATCAAGCTTCTCTTTAGTCTCCTGAGGCGTTTTGCCTTTCATAAAGTAATGTTTAATCACCATACGAAATTCTTTTTCGTCCATTTCTTGAAAATCACTCGACTTCATTGATTCACACGAATGCCAAACACAAAGAAATAGACCAATATGGCTGAAACTTGGTGTGCGTTCATTCAAGAGATGCTACTAACTAAACATGACCTCGATACGCGCCGGTGGTGCCATCTCTCGGACTTTGCACGGACTTTTCAAACCAGCCTCGTAAGCTTATAGAGAATTATAAATGATCGATGTTGATACAAATTCAGAAGTTCAGCACATTTTAAACTTGGATTTCTGATATCTTAAACTGACGCAGTTTCTGGAAATTCTTAGAATTTAACACGTGTTATGTTTGACGACGTTGATGTAGGTTTTAGGAATATTTTAATAGTAACAGAAAACTAATTGTGCTAATATAATTAGCAGGCGTCAACATGCAGAGACCGTAATTTTAAAATAGATTAGTGTAATAAGCGAGGTATAAATTCGAACATAAATTAAGTGCACTACCACCTACAACCAAATAAGCCTCATATACTCGCTCTACGGGAAACTAAGGTCAGTTCATAGACCAGCTCAGCCAACTTTCTCTGTCTTGAGCACCTGGCCTAACTTTGGAATTTGTCTTTGTGTCAGAAACGGTCTTTTTTGCCAACGAGAGAAGGCTCTGGAGCCTCGAAACTTTAATGTTATGTGGTTAAAAATCACGAGTCAACACACCACAATCTTTATCTACTGCCTCTACTGACCACCAAGTGATACTAACTTTAGATCACTCTTCGTTTCTCTTGCAGATACCATCGATCATTTAGAGATTAATTACCGAAGTACTAAAATGGCCATTCTTGGCGACTTTAGGCTTGATTCATACTATGAGGCCGCTCTCGATACGCTCTCGTTTCGCTCTCAGTTCGATAAAATTTTCTCATATCCACATTGCTCTTCCGATATAGATCTCGCTTCAGTTTGCCTTCATCAACATTTCAAGTTAGATCGGAGTAGTTAAGAAAAGTGCATATATAATGTCATTTAACTTTTCAACTAAAGAATTATCAATTATAGCTATTCTTTTAGACGATGATTCAAAAATCATCGAAACACGGAGGAAACCGAGAAGAAGAATATGGGTATATCCAAGTTTAAAGACTCGAAAAAGTGAAGGTGAAGATTATATTTATCGTCATCTAATTGAAGACGAAAAAAAGTTTATAAAGTATTTTAGAATGGATTCTGGGACATTTGAAATGAACCTCCACAATTTTTCACTCGCCATTATTTATTAACGTGTTTTAATTTATATTAATTTTTTACCTTACACACACTTGTTGTCTAATCCACAATTGAGCGGGGACGGGATGGAGCGGGATCGAAAACATATTCATACTACCGTGACGAACCATGACAGGTCAGATCTCGCTCTGATAAAATATTCTTTGAAATGTATCGATATCGGAGCGTTATAAGATCGAGATCTGAGCGATAGTGGTAGTGTGAATAAACTCATTGTTTCTTTTGTAAACATATTTTATCGAACCAAGAGCGAACCGAGAGCGTATCGAGAGCGGCCTCATAGTATGAATCAAGCCTTAATGTCCACAACATCAACTGGGTTAAATATTCAAATATAACAGAAGAACAAGGCTGTGAAGCCGAATTATTCGTAATTAGTTGTGGCTTTACTCAGCTTATCAGTTAACTAACATGGATTCCTGACGGTGACGGAGAGTTCGCCAGTCTTTTTGACTTGTTGACACTACTTGAGATATTTATAGTGTCACCGTAAATCTGCCGTTAGGTTCTTCGGTAAATATTTAGATTAGGGGCACCACCTAAAAATCAACCGAAAATGATGTTTTCTAACGTTTTTTGGCGCGCAGAGCACGGTCCGGCGTTAAAAGTTGGTGCTCGGGGGTTGGGGGTGGCGGGGTGGCTTAGGAGTGGTCGAGCGCCGATTTTAACGTCGGATTCGTATTGAGCGCCCCAAAAAACGTTTGAAAACAGTATTTTTGGTTTATTTTTGTTCAGGTTAGTTTAGGTTCATTTTTTCTTTTAATTTAATCCATTTTTCGGATGTTGGGGGTGGCGGGGCGGCTTAGGGGTGAACAAAAATAAATCAAAAATACTGTTTTCAAACGTTTTTTGGGGCGCTCAACACGAATTCGACGTTAAAAATCGGCGCTCGACCACTCCTAAGCCGCCCCCGCCACCCCCAACCCCCGAGCACCGATTTTTAACGCCGAATTCATGTTCTGCGCTCCAAAAACGTTAGAAAACACCATTTTTGGTTCATTTCTGGGTGGTGCCCCTAATCTAAATATTTACCGGTTGTCACGGTAATATTTTGTAAAATATTTTTTTAGTCGTAAACATCATATTACTTAAATCAGATATTGTAGAGATAAACTACATGTCAACTTAATTTCTCTCTCCCTTTAAAATTTCTAAATATTCTATTCGAAAAGAAAAACTTACTATTAACACTACATTTGCAAATTTACCCAATAAACCGTTAAACTCTATTATAAATATGTTAAAAACTTAGGAACAAAGGCCTGTATAGTAAATCCAATTAAAACTATTAAACCCCAAAAAAACTTTTAATTGGTTATTTCCAAAACATATGTAAGTTTTTTTTAACATTGATTAATTCATTCCAGAGAGATCTTATCTTGGAATTATATAAAGGTGGTCCTCGAGCCGGTATCGCTCCAATGAGGCCCCTCGGTGCGCGGGGGCGTGGTGCCCCACGCAGGGACCCGCGCTTGCCGCCGCCGCCGACGGGGTCGATACGAATACGCAGTACGCCACTCGCACGCTGTTCCGGTCCATCAGAGGGACCCCGGGCATGAGGTCTCCCGGATAACGTAATAATTATTATTAGAGGAAAACCATCAATTAGTTTTACGTAGTAGTCGTAGTGATAGAACAGTGTGTTGTAACTAGTGGCTTTGACTTTTAATCTTCGATTATATCAGTTAAGTCGTGAATAAACAGGACCCTTTTAACATTATCTATTTAAGTTTTTTGTTAGTATTTAATGGTTGGATTACAAAATAGGAACTATGAATTGTGCGTATTCATATCAAATCCAGGCAACTTCGCCTCAGGCTGCGACAGGAGCCGAATTTATGGAGGTAAATATTTTATCTTTCAAAAAATTATAATGTTAAGAACAAATACTTGCTTATTTTCTTATTTTCCTGCCTTATTTTTCTAACGTTGGTAAAATAATATAGAGATTCGCTAAAAAGTCTAAAAGCTCTACTTTTCACGGAATGTAAAACATCTAGCTGTGCAGATGATTTTTTTAGTGTTCCGTACAGAACACTTATAAGATCACTTCGGTGCCTGTCTGTCTGTCCGTCTGTTACACCCGATTTTCTCCGAAACTATTTGACATACACTAATATAGG
The DNA here is from genome assembly GCA_019049505.1 of Pachyrhynchus sulphureomaculatus. Taxonomy (NCBI): domain Eukaryota; kingdom Metazoa; phylum Arthropoda; class Insecta; order Coleoptera; family Curculionidae; genus Pachyrhynchus; species Pachyrhynchus sulphureomaculatus. The sequence goes on from CM032456.1 coordinate 88,023,776, forward strand.
AATTGATGCCCCATCAGCGCCGTGTAGTTTTGAAAGTTAAATTTTGACTTAAAGCGCTAGTTTTGGGCGTGAAATCGGGAGCGAAAGGTCATTAAATGAGTGTCGAATGAAAGTTTGTGAAAACACGAGTTCAAAAATATATATGATGTAATACTTGCGCACACTTTTCTTTGTTTTATTTTTTTAAAACTGCCAAAAATTGCTGTCTCCGTCCTTATCTCGAAAAGTATTAATCAAAAAAATGTTGAAAAAATTCTAGAATATTCTTCATAGGGTGTAGATTGAAAAAAAAAATTAAATACCTTTAATAATTTACTTGGTATTTAAAAAAAACGAACGTTCCAGGTCATCAGTTTTTAACAAAGATCGAAAACAAACTTTGTTTGAAACTCATTTGGGGTGTGTTTTGTGAAGCCATTGATCATTTTATACATAATAACATTTTTTATTTTAAAAGTAATCAACGTATGGAACACTAATTGCGTAAGTCCGACTTGCACTTGACCGGTTAATGGTAATGTTTGATATTGTAAATGTTTTTATATAAAAAAAATCTAGCTTGAAAATCCACAGGAATATAAGTTTGGAATTTTATCAAAATATTTCAAATGAACTTTCTGGTCTTTTAATGCTCATCATCATAACATTAGCTAGGTCGCTGGTGTTCTTGTCAATTTAAACTCCTAATTGTCATATTAAACCAGTTTTTTTTATGAGTATAGCACACGTGCTGCAAGGAAATCCCTAAAGTACTACAGGAGTGACGCGTGTGCGGAAAAAGCGACTCACGTTGGTCTTGATTTGCCATAAATTGTACTCGCTAGAAAACATAGTCCTGGGCAAATCGTTCGAAAGTGATGAGGTTCTCCATAAAAAAGACTGTTTTAAATGGGTTGTACAAAGACTGACAAGCTGAACCTTAAACGGATGTGAAGTATTAGCGCGACGTGTATTTCCAGCGTGCACCGTTCTGGAAGGAATTAAGCGCTATATACAACTACTATTGTTATTTTTTTAAAGGTAAGGTTCTGCACCTAGCTAGTGGAAATTTTTAAATGGAAAAACGTCACACTTCAATATAATTTGAAAATTTATTTTAACCGCACAAAAACCAATTTTTTTTACGTGAAGGAGAATCATTTTTAGTCAACATCCAACTAAATTAAATAATGACAGCATTAGGCTATATTAAGTAGTGTAATAAAACTATGTAAATAATTTTATTTCAGCTAAGTGGATTTGCAAAAACACTTTGTGTTTTTGTGTTAACATATTATTATTTTAATCGCCAATTGAAATTTACAATATCTCGTAGTTTCTTGATGTTGAACACAGAAAGTGTAGATAATTACTATATAGGGTAAAAATTCCGAGGTTTTTGAAGAAAAAGAAATGTTCTTGCCAAAAATCGATTTTATTCTTAACCATAGTTTCCTTCAAGAGCGATACATGTGGACATCTTTCATATAGTATGATTTGTAGACCTCTCTGAAATAAAACTCAGATGTCCATTCAACTTCTTCATTTGAGCCAAATCTCTTTCAAATTTGGAAAGAGGTAATAATCGCTGGGAGCCAGATCTGTTGAATATTGCGGATCAGGAAGCAATTTATAGCCCAATTGGCCTCAATATTATTCCATGCGCATCCCAAAAAATACGTTCCAAAACCTTTCCAGCTGACGTTTGTGTTTTTGAACGCTTTGGTCAGCTTTCATGTGGATGCAGTCACCTGTTGCCACATGAGGCCGACCGTTGTGAAGAAAAATCACTTTTCAACAATTTAATTAGTGATCGTTTTTTCATTGCTTTATCATTTAAGGCCTCTGTTGTTTATAACGTTCAACACTGATTATTTCCTAGGTCTTATCAGCGTGTAATCGACCATAGTGTCCATATCCCAACAAATGCACAAGGTTTTGTGACTCTGAATGTTTCTCTTTAGAGTCGGCAATGCTGGTTGCCCAGGACCGCGTTCCATTTTATTCGCTTGTATAATAATATACATATACACATACAAATAAACACCAGTGTACACAACGGATGATCTCTGTTGACTGAATTTTAGTAGGAAATGTTGAGACTTTAATATGGCACAACTAGCAGCTGTAACTGCCTACAGAAAAGGCAGCCCATGTAAGCAGCGAATTTAAATACAACCACCTAATCATCATCATCATCATCATCATCATCAACATTATCTACTTCTCGGTCATTGCTGGACATAGGCCTCTGCCAAGCTTCATCCCTATTCTGAGCCCTCCGACACCAACATTTTCCATCTATTTCACACACGTCGTCTACCCATCTCGTTGGCGGTCTTCCGCGTCTTCGTGTTGTTTGCCTAGGCCGCTAAGAGGTTATTTTTGGTGTCCATTTATTACCGTTATCCCTTACAGTATGTCCTGGCCAACTCCATTTCAATTTTGTAATACGTTCGAATATTTTTTGTACCTGTCTTATCTATTCATTTCTCATCTTAGCTCTGCGAGAATCTCCCAGCATTGTTCTCTCCCATGGCTCTTTGTATTATTCTCAGCCTGTTTGCACTTTTCTGTGTCAGCGCAACAGTTTCGGTCCGTAGGTGGCAACAGGCAAAATGCAAGAATCAACACTTGTCTTGTTAGTTTTATGGGAATTTCTTCATCCTTTAATATATAGTTCAATCTTCCGAAGGCAGCCCAAGATAGTCCAATTCTGTGGGAAAATTCTAATATTTGGTTTTCTATTCCGATTGTAATATTATGTCGCAGATATGTATTCGTTTACGGGTTCTATATTGTTACCATCTATCTTGATCAGGGGCTGTCCTTGCTCATTATCTCTGTCAACTTTTCGGGACACTGAGTTTAGTTCTATTAGCATCTGTTCTACTTCCTTGATGTCAGAAGAGATTAAAACTATGCCGTTTGCAAAACGCAGATGATTCAGGTAAGTCCTATCAATATTTATGCCCTTACCTTCCCACGAGAGTTCCTTAAAAACATGTTCCATAGCTAAGGTGAAGAGTTTTGGGGAGATCGCTTCGCCCTGTTGCATTCCTCTTCCTACTCGAATTTTATCGGTTTTTAGTTGTTCATTAATTTTTATCTGCAAAGTAGCATTTAACTATAGAGGCAAATCTACTAAACTGTATACTGAAATTAACATCAAAGATTATTACAACAAAAATAAACGCGAGAATAAAACTGGAAGAACAGCAAGGATTCAGAAGTGGGCGCTCATGCACCGATGCCGTATTCATTGTGAGACAGGTAAAAGAAAAATCAATAGAATACAACATTCCAGCATACTTGTGTCTGATAGAATTAAAAAAGGCTTTCGACAATGTGCAAATAGAAGACGTTATTCATCTATTATGTAACAGAAATATCTTATTAGACCTAATCAAAACTATTGAGAATATATATAAAGACAATAAAGTAGTCGCAAGAGTAGCAGAAGGAATGACAGAACCAATTACTTATGAATCTGGAATCAGGCAGGGAGATTCTTTAAGTCATCTTCTATTTAATATTGTCATGGATGAAATTATAAAGAATGTTAAAAGAAAGAAAGGATATAGAATGGGTAACAGAGAACTTAAAATTATATGTTGTGCAGATGACGCGGTAATAATGGCTGCAACCGAGAACGATCTGCAAAGGCTGCTATACGAATTCTACATAGAAGGGAAGGAAGATAAACCAATAGAACAGGTGATGGTGGTCGATTATCAGGGCATCAAAATACTGAGTATCGGAAAGTAAAACATCAAGTCAATAAGGTTAATAGGATAGCGGGATGCCTCAGTGATACCATATTTAGAAATAAATTCGTCACCGTTGAGACCAAAACAAGAATATACAAGAGCGTAATATGACCAGTGATGTCTTACGTATCTGAAACAAGACCCGATACAAGTATAACACAGAGGATGTTAGAATCAACGGAAATGAGCATACTGAGATGTACAAACAAGACACTGAGGAATAGAGAAAGGAGTGAAGTCATAAAACGCACATGTAATATAGAAAATATCAACCAGTGGATAAGAGGAAGAAAAGTGGAATGGATACATAGGAAGTACAACAGGATAGTATGGATAGTACAAGACAAGAGACGAATGGAAGAGGATCAATGGGATGTTCAAGAAAGAGATGGAGCGACGATCTATAGAGCAAGGAATAAAGAAAACAGGCAATAGTACCTAGCTATAAGTCGAAAAAAGAAGAAAGTAGCATTTTGATAGATATTTTCAATAATTTCAGTATATCTGTAGTCTATTCTGGCACTTTGGAGTGATTTGAATATTGCCCTTATTTCGATACTATCAAACGCCTTTTGAAAATCAACTCATGCAAAATGGATAGGGATGTTGTATGCATTTATCTTTTCAGTTATTTCTCACACAGTATGGCGATGGTCGATTTGGATTCTGGCCTGTTTTACGGGCTGGTAGAAATCGAATTTCTTTGTTTGCCGGTTAATAACATGTATCAGCCATAATCATTGTGAAAGCAGTTAATTTCATGACAAAACATTGAAAAGTTTTAAACACATTTTTAACGGTACTGACGGTTAAACGCACTATTTCGTAATATCCAAAGAAAAATAACTAAAAAGTCTTTAAGGAAAAGCATGTCGTTCCGGTTCATCAACACAAATAACCGATCAAATTTTACCGTCTTCGTAGAGCATCAACTGTAATTACCGACAATTACCTAACTGAATAACTAGCGGTTTGTGACAGAAATTGGTGGTTCGGGCTTTATCGAATTACCGGTATTAGTAAAGTCGAGGTTGATTTTTAATTTAAACCATCATATTCTGTACTGGAGGATTGCATACAGTACGCATTGCACGTAGTTCACGTACAGTACCTTTCATGAATTGGTAAATACTCGGGTAAATATTGACTGTTAACTCGACATAGTAGTGTGTGATTAGATATAGTTTATAGCTTCTGTATCTGGGAAAGCCTAATTCCTTATAGAATTTGTTGATTTGAATCAAGGTTGTATACGAGGGCGTTATGATAAGTTTCTAGCGTAGCAAAGAAAGAACAAGTAAATCTCAATAATAAAAATTCTATTCTACGCAATTCAACTTTATACATTTAGTTCAACGGTTACTCTTTCTTTTTTTCAGTGATTTATGTGTCCATTCAATTGTCAATTTTAGTTTTGGGAATAGGCAATAGTCCGAGAGAACTAAATCAGGGGAATATGGGGGCAGCTGAATCAGTTAACACTTTCCCGGGCATTTTTCCACAATTTTTTGGTGAAGTTTTGTTAATAATGAAGAATAACATTCTTTAATCACTGTTTTGCAGTATTCCAAGCAATCTGTGAGAAATTTTCAGTGTTGTGAAAAACAGGTGCAAGAAACTTTTCTACTGGTTTCTTATTCAAGTTTACACTGCTTCGACCGTTCCATTTTCTCTGGATCATAATGATGGACATACGTTTCATCGATAGAGACCATTTGGTCTAAAACGGCTACCAATCAAGTTGGATGTTGTGACTCTCGGTCGTATGAAATTTTCACAATCTTGCTATACCCTTCAGCATAATTCATCTATCCTCCAAATCATTTCGTGCACAGCCTCAACATTCTCTCGGGTAGAGATAGAAAAGGATCTTGCAGCACAGTGTTCATCACTGATGTCGGTTCTTCCTCTCTTGAAATCCGCAATCCAATTGACCACTCGTATTATTGAAAAAAAATGTGTTTTGACAACATTTTTTTTTTCATCAATGTATTCTCTGGTGTGCTAACAATGGCGCAATTACCTTAGTAAGTTGTCCAATCGCCTAGCATCTTCGAGGCATGCTCTCGACGAGATTTTCTGCATACTCGGCAAATTTTTCGAATCTCGCGAGAAAACTGAGTCAGAGTCTTTCATCTCAGCTTTCTCTTTACAAGTATCAAGCGTTTTCAATAGGGTTGGTGTCCGGCGATTGGGAGGGCCACTCTAGTATTTTATCGTAGGCCCAAGCGAGCCGTTCCGCGACGTGATTTTCGCCTGGCAAAAGTTTCTTCAACGTGCTTCGGAATTTGACATCATTAGCACGAAGATGTTGTCGAATGGTCTTATGAGACACATTTAAACTCGATTTTCTTAATTTTGCCGTTCCTTGACGCAGGGCCAATTTCGGGTCCCGTTAAAACCAACGTTTTTCGACTCTCCTACTGACTTGGTCTACCGAGCCACGTTTTGGCAAGTTGTCGAAATTTTTCTTCTCGTTAAAAAGAATTTACCCACTTCTTCACAAACGATACCGACTATTTAATATATTTAGCGCCCGCGGAATGTGAGTAAAGAAAGACTGCCTCGAACCGACGCGCAAACAAGTGACTCATTTTGGATTTTACGTGATTTCCACGAAGGTTGGAACTGACTGATACTTTAACTAAAATGCATCGTATACAAAGGATCCCTCTACCGATTTTTTGTTGAATCGCTAGATTCGTACCTACCAAAAATGAATTATCGCGGACACGTTCTTTCTTGACAGATTGTACTAAATCTCAAATAACTATACACATCAACCGGATGTGTTTTCGACGGTTTCTATGGATGGTTGCTTTTCAAGTAAACCTTTGTTGTAGCTGCTCTACCTAATTTATTATAACTTTGATTTTAAAAAAAAATATTATTTAGTCCATCGAATTTAATCAAATTTTAACCAAGCCTGATCCTGTCAAGAAGTTACTTTCCTTCGTTTTTAACCCGTCAAAGTTGTTTCATTATCAGCCGCGTTCTTGCATGATTATTTTAATAGGATAATTTTCGTGAGCCAAATGTAAAACACTTCGAGGCGCTGCTGCTTTATTGAATATAGTTACTTCAATTTGTTTAGCTAAAGGCAAGTGGCGTGCTATTTAAATTTATTTTTGCAATGCGTGTATAATATTTTGAATAGTTTGTTGTTATTATTTTGTTTAGGCGGCAAATTAACAACTGCTATTTTCAAGATAGGTATACACTTAAGAAAGATTATTGATGCATTTAGTTATTTATCTTGAACTCTGGAATAAAAGTTGCTCGTACAAATATCCGCAGACAGCAGACAGGTATACAACAAAGCAGAGACCTGGAAGAAATTATGTAGTGGGGGTAACCTTGACCAAGTAGAGTTTGTGCTACAAAAACACAGGAAGTAGAAAAAGTTGACGCCTCGTTATTCAACCTACTGGGCGTTAATTCTTTTATCATAATCATTTTCACTAGCCTGGAAAATTATAGTCCCCAACTGTTCATACAAGACTAAAATTCGACCATCAATGGAATATTGCTTCCATATTTGAGGCTTCTTTTTCTCTTCTTCTAGCCATTCTCAGTCCTTTGCAGCTAGGCCTCTCTCATGTGTTTCCATATGTTCCTGTTTTGAGCACCTTGAACCAATCGAGCCACGCTGATTTTTTAATATTGTCGTACCAACGTTGTTGAGTTGTTCCAAGTATACATATAAATCTACTCTTTCTATTTGTTGCCCGTGTATTTCATTAATAACTGTTCGTTCGTCATAAATTTAGTTCTTGTGATGTTCCACTCTCTCTCTTTCTCTCTCTGCCCCTTATATATATATATATATATATATATATATATATATATATATATATATATATATATATATATATATATATATATATATATATACATATATATGTATATATATATATATATATATATATATATATATATATATATATATATATATTTTATATATATATATATATATATATATATATTATATATATATATATATATATATATATATATATATATATATATATATATATATATATATATATATATATATATATATATATATATATATATATATATATATATATAAATAAATAAATAAATATATATATATATATATATATATATATATATATATATATATATATATATATATATATATATATATATATATATTTAGCGCAGCAGTGGGGGCTATGAGCACATCAGCAAGGGAGGCGCTAGAAGTAGCATTCTGTGTAACACCACTGAATCAGTTCATCATCTACACGGCGAGATTAACAGAGTATAAACTAAAATGTCAAGGCGAATGGAGGAATGGGGACCGGGGACACTCAGGTCTGAAATTCTTCGATGAACGCCCATTCGTCTTAAAACAAGATAAAATCACGAAAACAAGACAAGTGGTTAAGTCTTTTTCTGTCCATATCCCTGAGAGGAAGGATACGCAAAAGCTCCTGAACAGGCCGATTACCTACATTTGGTATACTGACGGTTCGGGAGCTAATGGCCGCTTTGCGGCGGGAATCTTTTGTCATAAATTTAATCACAAGGAAAGTATACCCATGGGCAATATGGCTACGGTTTTTTAAGCTGAGGTGTTAGCCATCCTCAGATGTGTAGAAATACAAATCTCGAAAGGGACAAATAATATGAAAATTTTAATCTGCTGCGACAGTAAAGCAACTATACAAGCTCTTGCCAAATCCACCACGGACAGCTTAGTGATTAGGTAATATGTACATTAGGAGGTAACAACGAAGTTACCCTAATGTGGCTACTAGGCCACCAAGTCATATCTGGAAATGAAATAGCGGACGTACTCGCCAAAAGAGGCACCTTGGAGGACCTACCTGAACAGGTTGTAGGAGTTCCATTCGCTTTCGGTACAAACAAAATCAGGGATGGTTGGATAGAGTACACCGATTTTCTTGGAGTACAGGAGCAGGGTGTCGTCAAGCCAAATTCCTTATGAAACAAACTACGACAGGCAGAATAAAGGAACTCTTGTCGATGTCAAAACAAAGGTTACGTCTGAGTATAGGACTCCTTACGGGACATGTGGCACTACAGGCTAATCTGTATAACCTCAAACTGGCTGAGCGGAAAACATGTCGGCTGTGCATGGGAGAAAGCGGGGACAGTATACAGATTCTGTGCGAATGTTCTGCACTAATGGTCAAGATATATAGATACTGGGGTCAACTATTCTGTCAACCCAAAGATATACAAGAGGTCAGGGTGAGTAGCCTATGTCTCTTGGCAGAAAATGCCGTACTAGGGCTGCGACCCTAACTTGACTCAGGGGGGAGTCACAAAAGAACTTTTAGATCTAGGTGACACCAGGGACTCAATGTACCACCCACTCACTTTACTACTACTACTATAGTAGTAGTATATATATATATATATATATATATATATATATATATATATATATATATGTACATATATATATATATATATATATATATATATATATATATATATATATATATATATATATATGTACATATATATATATATATATATATATATATATATATATATATATATATATATATATATATATATATATATATATATATATATATATATATATATATATATATATATATATATATATATGTATATATATATATATGGTATATATATGGTATATATATATATATATATATATATATATATATATATATATATATATATATATATATATATATATATATATATATTGTATTTGCTAGATTCATTCAAACCAGAAGAAGGTAGGAATTCTCCAGAACCTAACTCTTCGGAACAAAAAAAAATGTTACCTATCCTTTAAACACTTTCACGGAATCTGCTCGATGAATGTAGTTCATGTGATATCTTTTAGAGAGGTGCATACTAAGAATATCTGTGATCAAAATTAGGTTCAGCTAGTCATTCATTGTACTCCTGCAAGAATTCTTTGACATGGTCTTTATAATGCACTGTGTCGGATTATGTTTTCGACCGAGAATTTGCTGCAATTCGACACTAACGTGAATAGCTGCTTCCGCTGACGCGTCGGTCTTGTAGCAATTTAGAGACATCCCTGCAGCGCGTGTGCTTGCCTATGAAATAAATAAATAATGACAACGATCGTACGAAAAAAGTTTTTGTTAATTTACATCAAAATATATCGTTTGGCCATTCCAAAGTATTAGTTTAATTTAAGATTATTTTTTTTACGTGTTGCTCCGCCACTGAAATTAATCGTTGGCGAAAACAGTATGATATCGTTAAATAATTTATAGCGCCCGCCCGAAGCGGGGGTCGTACTCGTTGCAATTTCCATACAAAATTCACTATTTGCTAGTCTTTAAGCAGAGCTTCCACACTTGCGCGTAAGTAATTTGATATCAGATGGTCATTTTTCAATTTCCATTCGATTTTATTAATATTTATGGATATTTTGTTAAGTAATTGCTGGCGAAATTATTATTATTAGTAAGGAATGCTTCCCAATTTAATGTGCTAAAATGTTAAAGGGATAATGTTTACAGATTTAAATTATTCTTTGTGTCTTTAGTGAAAGTAAATAAGTGACTGTAAAAAAACTAAATCAGGCGAGATTATCCAAAAAGGCAATATTTTTTGAAAACAATTATAATCGTATATGTACAAATTAATTATCCGTTCTTATAGACCAACTTTCAAATTTACGAGGGCTGTTCAATAATTTACAAAACACGGTTTATTCAGAGGCAATGAAATCTACACTACTTTTCAACTTACTTTCCACTAATATTTAGGCACTTTTATTGTTTTATGCGCTTCCGAACTTTTGTAGTGTAGAATTGTTCACCTTGCTATCTGAGCAAGCCGTGTACAGCTTCCAAACGTTTATCGCATATTATTATACGATCTAGAAACGCATTACCTTCCGTTAAAAACTGTCGTTTGGGTTCAGAATAAATACGCATTCGGTCGTCTTTATGGCCCTGAGTCGGATGTCTTGGAACCCATCTCGCACACGTTTTGCGGTAGTTCAGCCTATCATGAATGATAGAGTGCACGATTCCAGTTCTGATGTTATACATTTCAGAAATTGTCCCAATTTTTATACGTCTGTCATTCCTGATAAGAGATGAAGATCGGTGAGACCTGTTCTGCTTGAATTAAAGTGTTCAATCCACTTACATAGGTTTCCGCGGATTAAACACCTCACTATTTCAATATTCTCGAGTAACTTTCGGCGGGTTTCACATCTTCTGATAACAAAAATCTTTTCACTGAACTCTTCCGACATGTTTTGAGTGGAGCTGACATTTTGAGATGTGTAAATTAGGTTGTTTACAACTTTTTTCAAAATAGCTGATTGAATCCATTGCCAAGATTGTCAACTTGATCCTCAGAAAGTTTTATTTAAAAATATTTAGTAGCTTTCCCTCTATTGTTGTCTGTCTCGTTAATTATTGAACGTTTCTCAAATTTTTGAAAAACCTAGTACTAACTCAGTCTATACAAAATCAATTGTCAAATTCCAGAATGGAAAAATGTTGGTTCGTTTTTCGACCTGTTTAACTTTTTACACCTTTCGCATCAAAAAACCCCTTTTTTTACGTAAAAGCAGTAGCTCAAAAATTTTGCTTCTCGAATGATATCGCGAAGTGATTTTTTAGGTTATGTATACGTAGGAAGAGGAGGAGAAATATTATACAGTGACAGGTAGAAAGTGTTCGACATATGGGGTTTTTCTTTATTAAAATTTAGAAGTAAAGTAAGTTTATAGGTGGATTCTGCATCACCTGAGATCCAAAAATAATTTTGCAGTGCCGTTTGTAGTTTGTCGTTTGGCGGGACATTTGAATTTTCTAAAGTTTAAAGTCCAAAAGTCACATTATTAAAATATCGAAAACGTTTATTACGAAAAAGTGTTTGGAATTTTATTTTACGGTAGCATACAAGATGTTAGATAGATTGGATCAAAAACGTATTTTGTCAGTTTTTAACCATTAAAATTTTTTATTTTTTAATTTGTAATATATCTCTTAGATTGGTACAAGAATTTAAATATTTATTTTTAAATTTCAAGTTATGTTTTACTTGTTTGCAGTGAATAATTAAAGAATTCTGACTTTCGTAAAACGTCGCACGGATAATTATCGCTATACGCTATTACTTGCCGTTTAAGGTACTACTTTAAAGTGAACGTGTGGTATCTACAATATCCAAATTTTAGACCCTTTCTTTTTCCGACAAAGTTTAACTTCGGGAAGCTACGTGCAGTTTTCAAACAATATTTAATTTTTACACGAAGTTCCACTTCGGCAGTGCAGGGGTCTGCTTTTTTCAACAAGATGGTAAGTCCATCCACAGTGTTCTAGAAGTGCGAGAATAGCTGGATGAACGATTTGAAGACCAGTGGATTGGACGTTATTCTACTAATCCTTGGCCAGCGAGATCTCCGTACCTAATACCGCTCGATTTCTTTTTATGTGGTTACCTCAAGAACAAAATTCATGCTCAGAGACCTTTCAAAAATATAAAACATTGGAAAAATGCAATAAAGTGTGTAAATAGTATTACTCCGCACATGTTAAGAAATGTTTTAAAAGAATTACAGTCGCGAACAACTGGCTGCATAGAATTGGGCTATGGGAACGTCAAAATGCAAACTAGATATTTTTTTGTTTATTTAATTTATGAACTGTCTGTAATTTATTTATTTTTTGTTTGCTGTCTACTACTCAGTATATATCACTACTACACCAAATACTTTATTTTTGCACTCGACGCGCGTTTCGCTAACCATGTTAGATTCATCAGGAGCGATAATTGACTCAATCAGGCAATCATCGCTCCTGATGAAGCTAAGCTTAGCGAAACGCGCGTCGAGTTCAAAAATAAAGTGTTTCCTGTATATATACTGTGATATATACTGAGTAGTATCATTGTGCCAAAGACTCCACATTCCCAACTTAGTTTGCTGTATAATCAATACCTTTGTTACTCTTTAAGTTAGTAAATATTAATTTACGAGTTTTTCCTTTTTTTGCAATGAAATTATGAAGCTAGAGTGTCCTTAGAAAAAAAACCTCAAACCGCATCCTATAGGGCCAAAATATTAATTAATTGTCCGTGCGATAGTTGCGGTTTTACGAGAATCATTTTTTAATTATCGGTGAAAGAAGTAAAACATGGCTTGGAATCAACCAATAATTTTAAAATTTTTCAATCTAACCAATGTATTTTAAATTCAAGAAATAAAAATTTTCTTCCAATCATATTTTTATTGCACAAAATTAAATTTTGGCCCAATTAATCTCAGATTACCATAAATTACAAACTAAAGACTTTTTCCTAATAAATGTTTCGATATTTTAATCAGCAATCAGCAAAGTGACTTTTGACTTTAAAAAAATTTCAAATTTCCCGCCTAAGGACCAATGACAATTAGAACTGTAAAATCATTTTTGAGGTTTCCACGCATTCAGAATGCACCTCTAAATTCACTTTTTTCTAGATTTAGTAATAAAGAGAAAACCCATATGCCACTGTCTATCGCGCACTCTCTCTACCTGTCACTGTATATCGCTCTCAAGCTAAAAGAGAAATTACATAGGGGTTATCTTTTGACTTAGTTATTCACTCCAAGATGGAAAAGTTCTGTAGCTGGTAAAAAATTTAGCGGGCGAAAACTAAATTTATATACTTGATACAGTATATTTTCTTATAAACAAACTAAAAATCTGATTATTTATTAAATTTTTCCTATCGCGGGCTAATGATTCACTAAAATCTATAATTAAAATCTAGTTGTTTTCTTTATGATGACATGTTCAGATAAATTGAATGTGTTCTGACATCAAAATGGCTTTATTATCGCAATTATAGATAAGCACAGTGACAAAGTTAAATTAACTCCAACAAAAAAAACGTATAAAAAGCGCAGTTTAATTAAATACTGTTTGTTTGGTAATCATTATTTACGAGTACATAATTTTGTCACATTAATGTTGTTTTTTGTGGCTATATCTAATTTACTAAACAAGGTTTTTTTGGTTCCTTTACCCTTTTTTTTTATAGAGATTCTATTAAAAAGAATGAATGTAATGATGTCAGATATATAGGGTGTTATAGAACTCGGCGGATCATGTAAAATTAAAAAAAGAGCAAAACTGGATTTTACCACAAAACCATCCGCACCTGAAAGGCCAATATTTGACGAAGTAGCCGAGGCGCAGGCGCATTGTTTTTCGTACGAAGCGTCTGTGCTGAGTTAAATCTCACCAACACTGTAAATATAACGTTCTTATTAATAATGTATCATATTGTTTAGTTGTTTTGTTTACCAGTTTCGAGGCGAAATCAATATCTTCATTTCCTTCATTTCATCATTTCATTATGGTCGATTTTTTTTCACTTTATTATTGAGATCCGCTATTTAAGGTGAATTTTTGGTAATCGGTCCTGCTGCAAGGAGGTGCCAGTTTCAATATCTACAGTGATTTCCGCAACATCCTATATATATATATATATATATATATATATATACATATATATATATATATATATATATATATATATATATATATATATATATATATATAGAATTGATTTGAATGTATCGTGTTATACATTCTCTTCAGGGTTCTTCTAGTCGAGAAATCTTAAAAATCTGACATATGATTACTAGAGTTGTTTAATGGCATGTACATACCGAGTCAACAATTTGCCCATTTTTTTTTTCTATTGAGTTATTGGTATAAATGGAAATTAGTGGACATATTTATTGCATGGCACAAGTACCAAAAGATGTTCTAAAAATATCAAATGTTTTATTTTTAATTACCTAAAACACAATGGCGGAAAGCAAAGAAATGGCATGACTTAAACTCATTTAGATATTTGTATAATTACTGTCAAAATAATATTTCTAATGTTAATTAGCTATCAAAATGGAACTGGACGAGTCTAATGTATAATTTACAAATAAATTAAGAATAATTATATGCTTTTGGTTGTAGATAATGCGTAACGAATGGGTCGGTAGACCATTTTTCCTATTTCGCTTAGAATACATTTGCATAAATATAAATTTTGATAAAAATGTTAATTGAATAATCGCTGTATTTAGTGAAAATATAAAAAGAAAAATGTTTTAACTGGAATTTTTGGATCGCTTTTTCGTTATCTATATTTTAAGCATGCGCAAAATTAAGACGAGTAAATTAAATATACAGACTCTGTTGTTATTGTTATTTGAAGCATGCGCAGTCGTAAAATGATGGAATTGTTCCTCTATTTACTGTAATGATTGCTGTAATTTAAAAGATAATAATGACATCTAATTGCAACCCACCGTTTGTAGCTTGCGATGTTTTTTTCTATTCATGTGTACAAGGTACTAAGAAAATACACTAAAATTGAATTAATTGCAAAAAAGGCTATATATATATATATATATATATATATATATATATATATATATATATATATATATATATATATATATATATATATATATATAGATTTTGGAATCTTCGCCACAATACTTTATTTTTGTATTCGACACGCATCTTTATAATAATATTATTTATATCTGCATAAATGATTTTAGAAGTAAACTAAAATTATTCTGTGTGTGTGGTAGAATACAACATCATTTGACCAATCTGAGCCTTCACTTCTGACACAAATGTAAGGATATACTATTATCTAAAATTAAGCGTATATATATATATATATATATATATATATATATATATATATATATATATATATATATATATATATATATATATATATATATAGGTTAGTGCAATATATCCTAATTTCAATTTATATTTTATCATCGTACATTTAGAAGATGTTCACAAACCTAATCTAACGCTCTTTTGTTTTTGTTTAATGCGATGCTGCCACATATTATGAAAATTTAAATATGAACTATTTTACATATTTTCGATGATAATTAGAAGGAAATTTTTTAATTGCATCAACTGAATAATTTTTGTCCTTCTAAATGGCAGATGCGTAGGTATTTTTTTTAATAATTCTTAATTCACTGTAATCGAGTAAATTCATACAAGGATATAATTTTATTTTTTTTAGAAAGGATTATACAGCGTATTAAATTATGACCCAATCCATTTGGGTCTTCTTAATACTTATTCGATGTCTCGATTCATTTATAAAACAAAAAAAAAAAAAAAAAATCACAAAAATAACACGTAACTAGAAAAATGCGAGGTTATGTTGATTTCTCCACTTAATTTAATTATTAATATAAAGACACACAATAAGGAAGTACTTATTTTAAGCGTTGTAAAATCTTTTTTATGTGCAATTCTTTCGAGTTTATATTTTGCGTGCTTTTAATAACGATAACTATAAAGGCATGTTGAAACTAAGTCTTGCAAAATATCTCTATTAACTTTAAACTATTTTGTTAAAGTATTAATAATAATGGCCTGGAATACTTTGATACTATTGTCCAACTTGTAAAGTTTAGATTTTTCATTTCGTTATAACTTCCGTCTCAATAATATCATAATCTTTTTATAAAAAGATAAGGATGTATAGGCGGAATAAAAAGAAAGAGTATTTATAAATCAAGTTTAGTAGCATTAGATGACTAGAAAATTTGATCTTTTCGAGCGCATTATTAACGTGAATTGAAAAAAAAATTAAAAGTAATATTGCAATGCAGTTTCAGAGTTTGCAACACTTACTTTTATTTTAAATAAATACCAGAAAAAGAATATATAACTTACTAAACACATTTAAAAAAAATTGTGGTACAGTAAAATTAAATAAAACAGATTATGTTTTCAGTCATTTCTTTTTCTTTTTTTATGAATCCTCGTGCTAATTTAGTGGGAATGATCTACAAACAAGTATAGAAGGCGTTCGAATCGTCTCTAGATCCTTGAAAAGGAATCCTTTTAACATCCTTTTTAATTTTTGGAAATGGTGAATAGTCAGAGGTGCTAACGCAGTTGAATATGGTAAATTTTTCAACACATAGGCTTGATTTTGAGCCAAAAATTGACAATCAGTTGCTGAAGTGTGATTTGGTCTCGCTCACGATAGTTAGGTCGAACACGACGAATCCTACTCATTAAACATTTCAATACTTCCAAATAATGCTCGACACTGATGGCTTGACTAAATGGGATAAATTTATTATGAATAGTACCTTCACTATCGAAAAAAAACAGACACTGTTGATTTTTAATGGAACTTTTACAGTATTTCTGGATTGCGGTGATTATTTTAACCTCCATTCTGCACATTAGCGCCCTCTTTGTGGATCTTATTAGAAATATTATGTCTCGTTACCAATAATTACCGATTTCAGAAAGTTGGGATTGTTTCTAGAAGCTCGTACGATTTTCCACTTCAATAACTATTAATCTTCATTTAACATGTATAGAATGGATTGAGTGAATATCAATACTGATAGAGCAAAAATTTAGATATAAGCTAGCTCGTTTTATTTTTACTGGTAGAGTACATGGAGATTGAGGTAATTTTTGTACGCCTTTTGAAAATAGTCTCTATAGTTGTTTAAAATTTGGTTGTACTGTTTTTGGGACACCATTCATTTTAGAATAAAAAGAATATAACTTCAGCTCAAAAAATGAAAAAATACTGAAGAATTATGTAGTTGTTGAAACAAATTTTAATATAGTACAACCGTTGCGTCCTGAAAGATAAAGCGGGTAGTTCAGTGAAACGCTACATTTAAATAAAGAAGGGTATATACAATATATTAACAAAATAATAATTCCTACCTTTATTACACTCTTAAAATTACATCTACTAAATAAAAACCCCTTAGGCTATGAGAGTGTACAAATTTAAACTAGAGTTCTATGAATTACTGATCCTAAGTGTAAAACAACACAAGGCTTTTAAAAAAACACGATCTAAAAGTTTGTAAAATTACACGTGTTGAGTAGTCGTTGAAAACGCACTTGTAGACAGGAAGTGAGATATTTAAACTGGTGTACTACTGACTTACTGATTGGTTTTTCCTCGTGAGTTTTCCATAAGCTGCTTGGCCTCTCTTGGTGAGATTCTCTTCAAAAATAGTGTCTCAGCCACTGCTCTCCAATTCTTTTTTGGGTAGCACTTTTTGACCCGAAATGCCTGAGGATGAGTAGGATATTTTAAGAACGGAAGAAGGCCTTAAACTTGAGAGCTACAAACGACACCCACTTGGTGATAAAAAATCGTTACTCACTACTGCATTATGGAGAAAAATAAAAAGCCACTACGGCATACTGGCGGGAAAAGCCACTACGGCATGGCCGAGGAAAAAGCCCACTACGGCATACTGGCGGAAAAAGCCCTTAAAAATTCCATATGACCGTTTATATATCTTTTGCCCCTTCTTCAAAGTGAAGTCTTTAAAATGGCTCACTTCCGGAACGCAAGATCAACGCAAACTAAATAAGTTAGGTCAGCAACATGTTATACACAGTTGAGCTACACTGTTCAAAAATTTAAATCACTGTTTTAAGTTACACTGCTCATAAATTTAAATCATTGCCTAATCAAATATAAAAATGTAATAAAAAATGAATTATTGAAAGAAAAGCAGTGTCGTAACATGATATTAAAATCTAAGAAAAAATGAATGTTAGGATGTTTTGCCTAAATCTTCTTTCCAAATCTTGCAAATTGTTTCTCTATTGATGTTTAAAACATTAGTGATATTGGTTCTCACAGATTATTCAGGCAGATGAGTCTGCTCGATGGTCACGAACGAATATAAGGCTTGATTATCAGTATCTGACCATACCGGATGGCAGCCTGTATGTGTCAGAGCTCCTGGATTTGTCGGTTAGATTATTCATTTTTTTCTTAAAAATAATAATAATAATAACATGTGGTGCGGTTTGTCCTGCTTGGAGAACTTCAAGAGGTCATATCGGAGACATCGTTTAATTCAAAAAAACCATTATTACGGGGAACAATGAAAAAGATGTCCCTAATAACCCGCCTTCCACTGAATAGAGAGTTGAACAAGGTCGTTGAGCTGCAAGACGAATGTCCTGGCAATGAACAAAGATGCTTCAAGTGAACTAATAGACTCCAAAATGACTCATATGACTACTACCAAAGGCCTTAGCCGACATGAAGAGGATATATGAATTGTCATTGGGGTGGAAAACATTCAGAACATCAAAATAACGCGTATTAAAGATTACGAGACTACGCGTTCCTATCACCGCAGGTCCAGCTATGATCGAATGCCTTGAGAACAACCAAATAGGTAGATGGAATAAATTGTTTTACGATTTTTTCTATATAAGTGTATTATCTCCCAAAATATGCACGGTAATAAGTAGAGAATCAAAGATGCTTTATCAAAGATAAGTTGCAGTGCCGGTAATTTAATTAATTAAATGTATTGAAAATGTAGTTAATTTTAAGACTGTTCTTACACTTGTGTAAATAATTTTATAGAGTCAGTAATTATTAATGTACTATAGATTATCTAGCGATAGAAATAATGAGATAGGAAATATCTTGGTTGGTAAGAGATTGTGCAATTTTATATATTTGTTAACCTGTTGATCTTCTCATTTGTTGTAGTTAAAATTTTTCTCAATTAATTTTGATATTGTCATAACATAATTTAAAGTGTATTTTCAGATGTAGTTAGCTCCTAAGTCATAAAATTACAACAGACACCATTATTGCTCCTTAAAATTTCTACTAATTTAAAAGTAAACTACATAGCTTTACTTAAGAACTAACAATTGACCGGAGTCTTTCAAGTACCCAAGTTTAGTAATAAGCGAACTGTTCAGCCTTATAAGAACAATTACCTAACTGTATAACTATCAGTTTGAGACGAAATTAACGGTTCATGTAATGAAATTGCTGGTATCGAAGACTTACGTATTTCATGTTGAGGAAGCGGCCTATATTGTTTGCTTCATTTTTTTTTTATTGTGAGATTTAAAACCCCGTTTGTTTCAATTTAAAGTTTGTTTAGAAAGTCGTGAAAAAGTGAATATATATATATATATATATATATATATATATATATATATATATATATATATATATATATATATATATATAAGGTGCCCCATACGTATGGAATAATGCACAGCATCTATTAACCAGTGTATCAAAACAATGTTTAATTTTTTAAATTAAAAAAAATAAATTCACTTTTTTACGACTTTTTCAACTAACTTTTAATTACAACAAACGGGGTTTTAATCACACAATAAAAAATAATAAAGCAAACAATATAGGCCGCTTCCCCAACATAAATACGTAAGTCTTCGATACCAGCAATTTCATTACATGGGATTTATATATATATATATATATATATATATATATATATATATATATATATATATATATATATATATATATATATTGGGTGTTATGAAAATTGTTTAATATATTAAAACCAGCAAATCATTGCATTAAAAGCAACTGCACAAAAATAATCAACGAGGAAAACGACCCTAAAATTTTATGGTTTTTTAGCAGAAACGTTAATAATTTTATGTCAGCGACAATCACCTTTACTGTCTCAGTGTTGCTATGCTTAATTATGTTTTTGTTTCATGCTATACTTAATGAATAGCACTTTATCTATTTCAGTTTAGAAAAGCTTCTGATGTAAAAACAAACTACATTTGATGTTCAGTGCTTTAACTAAAGAAATTAATATACACTAGAGCCGAAACCTAACCTATACAAATAATTTTCTGTCTAAAGCCGAAATTTTTGGTAATACCATGAATCACTGTAGTTTCCTTCAAAAAATTATTTAACTTTTATTATAGTTTTATTAATGGCACTATACCTTGTAGAATATCTTTTTTATAACTAACTGCTAATTCCGGTAGGATATGAAACTTGATGTAAATACCGGAAAAAGTAAAAATAAAACACTTTCTAGATAAAATAAGTATTACAAAGTTCGCTTTTTATTTTTAAGCGTGAAACATAAGAACAGTACAAGTCACTTATTCTTCAGAAACTTTAAATTTATTAAAAAAATTTGATGACTGACAAAACACATAGTTTGCGTTGTAGAAATAGCTCTTCGCAGTTATACAATTATGGCACGGCTCCTTATTCGGATTTATGACGTCATTATTTGTGGTTTCATTTGTATCATTTTCTGTTTAAAATTTAAAGTATAAAAACTTTCTATTTGTATGCAGATTCCCTTTTTTTTACAAATATAATTAGATTTAGGTTATGTGTTAAGACAGGCCTCTAAATAGCTATTTTTTCTTCTTTTTTTTTTCTGTGTTTTCGTTCAGTCTAAATGGCTCAGGTTAGACAGGCCGAGAGTTAAGTAAATTTCCACCTGTTATTGTTATTTAGCTGTAGTGCATTTTTAAATCAATTTTGTAATTTGTGATTTTTTTATTTTAGTTAATACAATGATATTTTTTACATGATAATAGAAATAAATATTTAAATTCAAAGTTTATTTTTACTCTGTCGATACTTTAACTGTTCCCTGCCTAGCTGTTACTGGCCAGCTGATTTATTCATTATTAATAGTATATTTAAGGCCTAGGAGCTTATCATGGATTTCATCTTCGTCAATTTGAAATATTTTACGTAATTCAGGTGTAATATCGCCGTTAATTTAGTTTCTTTTTTGTGTTGATATGTGCTTAGGAACAGCAGTTGTTTATCTCAACAAATGCTTGTAGTGTTTGTTAAAAAAGGGGGAAATCAACCGTGTTTCTCAATGACTTCATTGGGTTAGTTTTTGTTTTATATTATTAGAGATAGTAAACATCCTAAATTTGTTCAACATGCAATCATTTTATAAGGAATACTTACCATAATATATTATAAAAAATTGTTTTGGGTCCAATGGTCTTATTTCTAGGTAATTTTTTTACTGCCAAACTGAAAAAAAATGACGTAACTATCATATTAAATATTTGTGATGCATATTTGTTTGAAGGAATATGTGTTGGGCAAATTTTACCTATTATGAATATTATTATATTCACAACAGTGTATTTTTAATCCCTTTAATTTATAAACATATTTTTAATAAAAGTCAGGTTAGTGGCTCTATGTGAGCCAAACAATGACCCATTCCAATATATTACCATACCATATTATATATATATATATATATATATATATATATATATATATATATATATATATATATATATATATATATATATATATATATATATATATATATATATATATATATAATATATATATATATATATATATATATATATATATATATATATATATATATATATATATATATATATATATATATATATATATATATATATATATATATATATATATATATATATATATATATATATACGAGTTTTAATCCGTTCGTCTAACAACATCGGTGTTTGCCGGCTGGGTGCCCGTATCAGTGGTAATTACTGGTTCCTGCGCTATGTTGACTGTTGCCTTCTCGATGTTTTGATTATTCCTTGGTTTAGCTAGTAGACCCTTCCATGGAGTGGAGATATTCAGTGCATCATCCTGCTTATTTAGTTGTCCACTTTTTTCGATTTCTAAGGCTTCTCTGACTATGCGTGTTTCAATAATAATTTAATATGAAATCGAGGCCAGTTATCTAGATCCCTCAAAATTGATGTTGTGACCAGTATTATGATGGTGCTGAAAAAGAGCAGAAATTGTTTGTTTATTTTTGACACTTATTTTGTATTCTTGGATCTGGGTGGAGATTCTTTTGTTTGTTTGCCCTATTTATAATTTGTAGCAGTCTCCGCATGGGATGCTGTAAACCCCATGGTTTTTCAGTTTTCTCTTGTCTTTGGGGTTACCCAGAATGTCTGCCAGAGTGTTTTGTGGTTTGTATGCTGTGGCATAAGTTGTGTTTTCTTTGTTTGAACAGTCCTAAGTAAACACAACATAGGCAGAGAGAGAGAGAGTATATGTATATGTATATGTATGTGTATATGTATATGTATATGTATATGTATATGTATATGTATATGTATATGTATATGTATATGTATATGTATATGTATATGTATATGTATATGTATATGTATATGTATATGTATATGTATATGTATATGTATATGTATATGTATATGTATATGTATATGTATATGTATATGTATATGTATATGTATATGTATATGTATATGTATATGTATATGTATATGTATATGTATATGTATATGTATATGTATATGTATATGTATATGTATATGTATATGTATATGTATATGTATATGTATATGTATATGTATATGTATATGTATATGTATATGTATATGTATATGTATATGTATATGTATATGTATATGTATATGTATATGTATATGTATATGTATATGTATATGTATATGTATATGTATATGTATATGTATATGTATATGTATATGTATATGTATATGTATATGTATATGTATATGTATATGTATATGTATATGTATATGTATATGTATATGTATATGTATATGTATATGTATATGTATATGTATATGTATATGTATATGTATATGTATATGTATATGTATATGTATATGTATATGTATATGTATATGTATATGTATATGTATATGTATATGTATATGTATATGTATATGTATATGTATATGTATATGTATATGTATATGTATATGTATATGTATATGTATATGTATATGTATATGTATATGTATATGTATATGTATATGTATATGTATATGTATATGTATATGTATATGTATATGTATATGTATATGTATATGTATATGTATATGTATATGTATATGTATATGTATATGTATATGTATATGTATATGTATATGTATATGTATATGTATATGTATATGTATATGTATATGTATATGTATATGTATATGTATATGTATATGTATATGTATATGTATATGTATATGTATATGTATATGTATATGTATATGTATATATATGTATATATATATATATATATATATATATATATATATATATATATATATATATATATATACCAGGGTATACACTAGAACACCTCTTCCAAAGACAAAGTAAATAATTTTGGCGAGATCGCGTTTCCCAGCCTAACTCTCCTCCTCCCAGGAACCTTCCAAGTAATTCAGCCTCAATATTGCACAGGTCTTTATTGAGTCGAAAGCTTTCTGGTAAATTCACGCCACACAGCCATGTAAAGTGCGACGTTCTTCTAATGGAGATGTCTTGAGTAGAACTTCCTTAATATTCCTCATACGTACTATTACATAGTCTATCAAGTACCAATGATCAAAACGACGGTGTCACTAAGGATCCTTAAATTTATAATTTTTACGAAATATTTTTTTGCTGATTGTGAGGTTGTGTTCGGTGTACGTAGAGAGTAACAGTTCACCATTTGAGTTGATGTTTCCAATGTTCTGTCTACTCATGACACCTGGCCATGTGAAGTTATCCCTTCCAACCCGCGTGTTAAGTCACCCAGCAGAATGATTAGCTATTCGATTAAGAACTTCTTCGATATCTTGGTAGAACGAAACTTTGCCTTCTTGGGATGAGTTCAAGATGGGGGCATACATGCTAATGATACTAATAGGCTCTGTTTCTGACAATTTATATTGTAATAAGATATATATATATATATATATATATATATATATATATATATATATATATATATATCTATATATATATATATATATATATATATATATATATATATATATATATATATATATATATATCAATCGGTTTTATAACGTCTTCCGTCTTCCGATGCCTAATTTCCATTCCTCCCGGTTTCTCCATCCCTCCTCCTCCAGATCTCTCTCTAGTACTTCCTTGTTGATTCCTGCTCTCCAGCTTTGGCGTGGTCTTCCTCGCTTTCTTTTTCCCTGAGGGTTCCAATTTAAAATCTTTTTAGGTAGTCGGTCTTGTGACATTCTCTGTACATGTCCGTACCATACCAACTGTTGGGTTCTGATTTCGTCCACTATATCGTGCTTTATTTCTAAAGCTCGTCTTATCGTGTCATTTGGTATGTGATCTTTTCTGGATTTTCTGGCTGCTCGTCTCCAGAAATCCATTTCTGTAGCTTTTAGTATTTTTTCTGTTCTTTCCTTCAATGGCCACACCTGGGAGCTGTAAGTTATTATACTTTTCACTATTGAGTTTTAAATTCTCTTCTTATTTTCAATGGTTATGTTTTTGTCCCATAGTATACTATTAAGCATGGCAATCGCTTTTCTTCCTTGGATATTCCTCTCGAATATTGCTTCTTCCAGTGTTCCGTCCCTAGATAGTCTCGTTCCCAAATACTTATAACTGGCACAGTGGTGTGTCCTGTGGCCAGTTTCAAGTCCTGCTGTTGTCCTCGGACGCACATGTACTCAGTCTTTTTAATATTGACTTCTAGGCCCCATTTTTCATATTCCTCCATAAGTTTTCGTGTCATGTATTCCATGTCATCGATGTCCTGAGCGACTATTACTTGGTCGTCTGCGAATGATAGCGTGTACAATGTAGATGTAAGATATTCCTATCTGAAATACCCACAGGCAAATGTTATAATATATAACGCGAAAAGATTATGTTTTCGCATGCAGATATCATTACCTCACTAGAGGCCAGAGACATTTTTTGTTTTATTTTTTTGTAACATGATTTTTCGCATTTAGCTTTACTCTATATGTCAAAGTTATAAATAATTCTATCTATAAATTCCAGTGTTATTTCTTCGCTATACAGTTACAATAAGTCTTGTGCAATAGAGGGACATCGACTTCTTGGTAAAAGTTAAAAATCCATTGCTATTGTTTAAACTAGCCTTTTCATTGTTTTTAGCTTGTCAATAAATTAGATAGCATACTGTGGTATTTGCAAAAGCGTGTCCTTTAATAGAAACAATAAAATAAATAGTAAAAGCTTATTTGGTATTTAGTAAAAAAGTGATAATTATTTTTTGTAAGAGTTTAGTATAGAAACAACCTTGTACATAATGTCTACATACTTAAAACAGATTAATACAATATTAAAAATAGATATTTAAATTAGTATATTGAAACTACATCTACTAATCTTGATCTATTATAGTTTTATTACCTTTAATAGTATGTTTAGAATGTTCACCAAAGCAGTATGCCGGCTTTTTTAAATTAGGTGTTGTAATTTGGTCAACGACGGGAACTAAATTTATTTTAGACAATATTTTAAGGTACATACATTTCTAAGAAATTACTAATGTTGAAATTAATTCTTGATTCTTATCTTTCGTCGGCTATAGAAATTGAAGCTGTTTTCAACCCTGTAATTATTTTAAAGTGAAAAATCGGTTGTGGTCGCTATGTCGTCCAAAGAGCTACATAGTAGTGCTTTACTTCCATTTCGCATTTCGACTTGAAAAAAAGCGGTTGAGGCGAAAGAAAACGCTTGTCTGGTTTTGGGTGATAAGCTGTATCATCATCATGTAGCCTGCAACTTCCACTGCTGGACATAGGCCTCCTTCATCGGTCTAGAGATGCTTGGATCCAGTTTCCGGCAGTTCGTTTCAAATCATTAGACCATCTTGTGAGGGTCTCCCTCTATTTCTTTAGGAGTTTTCACTCCAGCTTTTTTTTCGTCCATTTACTGACCCGAGTCCTAGCTCGATGACCTGCCCTGTTCCACTTTAACTTCATTTTCCGGTTCACCGCACAGCTAGTTCTGTTCGATTTAACAGCACTGGGAATTTTATCTCTAAGTGATATGCCCAGGATAGAACGTTCCATGGCTCTTTTTGCTACCCTTATTTGATTTATTATTTTTTTTGTTTAGTTAGTATCTCTTCTCCATATGTAAAAATGGGTAGCACACACTGATCAAAGGTTTTTCTTTTACGACCTACCGGATTGTTTGATTTGAATATATGACGTAACTTCCCATAAGAGACGTATTCTTCAGTTTAATTCATGGGTTTGATTATCTTGCCTGTCTTAATTTCATGCCCCAAATAGAGATGACACTGTGTTTAGAGTATATATATATAATTATATATATATATATATATATATATATATATATATATATATATATATATATATATATATATATATATATATATATATATATATATATATATATATATATATATATATATATATATATATATATATATATATATATATATATATATATATCATTCATTTATTTAATTGAAATAGTTGGCAATAGGATATAGAATACTTAAATATTTATAGACGATAATTTGTAAAATTTATATCCTACTCTAGCAACTGGATAGGACTTCATTTGGATACCAGCCATTGTTACTAATTTCTATAGTTTTGGTCCCTTATTTTACGAAATTTTATAAAGCTCTTTGAATTTATCCACATTTTCACTAAAACACACATTTTCTACCATATATATATATATATATATATATATATATATATATATATATATATATATATATATATATATATATCAAAATGTTGACCGAAATTTCACTATAGAGAGTTTTTCACTATATAAAGAGAAAATCCGTATATATTGCTATGTATGTAGGATATTCTAGATCTTGAAAAAATTGCACTATAAAGAGTTTTTCACTATATAGAGTTTCACTATAAACATTGTCGACTATATATATATATATATATATATATATATATATATATATATATATATATATATATATATACATATACGTGCGAGTAAGAAATATGGACTTAACGAAAACCAAAATGCTAGTAGTATGCAAAAGTAACATTATTGGGCAACTACTATAATTATAAACAACAAGATTGTTAAACAAGTCTCCAAGTATGTCGGTACAATAATTAATGACATATACAGACGAAATCTTGGCGAGAATCAAACAAGCACTGCCTTTATCAAAATGAGGAAATTGCTGCGCAAGATCTATCACTGGCCCTGAGAATGGGAATGATCCATTGTTACGTGTTCCCAGTTATAAGCATGATCTACACAATCTGTTATCGGAATAATATCATGGGCGAATCTCAGAAGAAATATAACAGAGGACTCAATAGTCTATAAGTGGTCAGACAATCTGAGGAATATCTTACGAAATCCCAAAGATAAGATTCCTCATTGTGAGAAAAGTGAAATTAGTTGTTATGATTGTGACAAAAAGTATGTTCGGCAAAGTAAAAGGTCAATTAAAACACGATTTAAAGAACATTTAGCACACTTAAAATACAGTAGAACAGAAAAGTCTAGCATTGCCGAACGTGCCCTTGAAGCTGATCATATTGTAACATTAGATAATCTAAGATTAATTAAAAATGTATCTGATAGGAGATTGTTGAACGCATACGAAAGTATGGAAATTATAAAATGTAAAAGTAGTTTAAATAAAGAAAGCGGGCCTATTCCTTATAGTCCCCTCTACTGGTTACTGGACCGGAACTGATGGCCTTGCCCATGCCATTAGTTCCGCCTGAGTAATTCAAGTGTTAGGTTAAGTATAAATAGGGTAGATTTGTAGTTAAGCTTTAGTCAATCATCGCTCCTGATGAAGCTAACATAGTTGGCGAAACGCGCGTCGAGTACAGAAATAAAGTGTTTGGTGTACTGGTGATATATACTGAGTATTGTCATTGTGTCAAAGATTCCACATTCCCAACTTAGTTACATATAATATGGTTATTTTTATTTATTCTTATACTGAAACTGAAAGTATAATAATGATATATGCATAAGGATTTTTTTCAATACTATATTTTATTAAATATTGTAATTTACTGTATGCCCGCTAAAATCATGCAAACAAAGATTTCGTTTTCAAGTTTTACAAATTATAAAGCTACAAAAATAAAAACTATTAGTACCATCGGAAAGCTGAAAGTCTCCTCTTCAAAAAGCTATCTTTTAATTTTTTTTTACACTCTGAAAACGCTATACTTTTTAATCACCTATCCGAATTTTTAATAAAAAAATCTGGAAAAAAATCTATATACAAATTTTTTAAAAATTTTTCGCCCTTTCACGTGGTGCTATTAGTTTTTCAATATCTTTTTTATTTTTCGGAATATTACCGAAAAACCGAATTTTTGATTTTATTTTGGATTTTGTGGGCTTAGCGTACATCAAACTTTTTTTTTCATTGTATTCTACGCCCAAAAAGCTACCAATGTGCCAAAATGCAGCCTGTTAATATTTAATGAGAGCTCAAAACCCCTGGAGACTGGGCTATTTAAAATTTATTCAAAAATAACTCTTAAGAGTTTGTTATTATTTGTCTTACGTTATCTCTATGTAATCGACGATTATATTATTGCTATTGCAAGACCAGACAACCGTTACGACCACCACGCACAGGCAATCTTATAAAGCTATTGATAACATATGGCGTTTAAATAGTGAACTTTTGCAAAAATCGAAAAACAATTTGTGGCGAAAAACCAACACACAATTACGCACAGATGGTTAAAATCTTATTTAGGGGAAGTTTTCAACCCCCACATGTCAGTTTGGTCACTAAATAACTAAATTAAACTACTAAACAGGACGCTTTGGGGAAAAGATTAATTATAGAGTGCAAGACAGTTCGTGCACTGCATGTGTATGTAAATTTTAAAATTTATTGGTCGATGAAACGAATAAAATAGACTAATGTTTAAACGTACAGTCGGTCAAGTAAGTACGTGTCCGCGATAATTCATTTTTTGTAGATGCGATTCTAGCAGTTCAACAAAAAATCGGTAGAGGGAACCTTTGTCTACGACGCATTTTAGTAAAAGTATCAGTAGATTCTTAACTTAAATCGAAATCATGTAAAATCCAAAACACCAGTCTTTCTTTGTCTCCATCCAAAGGGGCCTAAAATAACACATTCTGCTGCGGCTTAATATATTAAAAAGTCTGTGTCGTTTGTGAAGAAGTAGATAAATCGTTTTAACGAGACGTAAAATGTCGACGACTTGCCAAAATGTGACTCGGTAGGCAAAGTTCTCCGAAAGTCGAAAAACGAATCTTGTCTTTGTTTTCACGAGACCCGAAATTGACACTATGTCAAGGAGCAGCAAAATTAAGAAAATCGGGTTTGAATGCTTTCCATGAGACCATTCGACAACATCTTCGTGCTCATGACGTCAAGTTTCGAAGAACGTTGAAAAAAACCTTTGCTGGGGGAAAATCACTTCGCGAAAAGGCTCACTTGGCTCCACGATAAGATACTAAAGTGGCCGTAACAATCGCCGGACGCCAACCCTATTGAAAACGTTTGGCCCCTTGAAAAGAGAAAGCTCAGAGGAAATACTCTGGGGACTTTGATTCAGTTGTCTCCCGAGATTCGAAAAATTTGGAGATCATTGCCGCGTGAGTATGCAGAAAATCTCATCGACAGCATTCTTCGAAGATGCTAGGCGATTATTGATGCAGGAGGCGATTAAACAACTTACCAAGGGCAGATCGATCCAATGCACATCTTAGAACTTAGAGAATACCTTGCGTGCAAATATGACAGTTTAATTCAACAGTAAAGGTTTTTTCCATAATGGCGCTTAATTAAATCCAATTTTCAATTTTATTCTTTAATTCATATTTCTACTTTATCGTTGTATTTAACTAATTACTCTAATATAGATATTAACGTGTTAGTGTAAATTTATCAATGCTAATCACCAGCGAAGCTTTAAAATGTAATGTTAATATTTAAACCATTAAACATAATAATAAAACAGCAATTCATGTTTTTCTTGTCATCCTATTATATTAGTTTAAAACACAACATTATTAATTATGATTTTTTAAGATTATAATAAAATGGTTTGAAAATTAATTGGTATATCTGTCACTAACATAATAGATTTGTTGATTTATATTTATTAATTATGGAATTATTAAATTAAAAAACAAGTAAATACTTTAGAACGGTAGTTGGGTCATTCTACGGAAAATGGAATAAGGTATAAAAAATAGAAGTAAATAGTAATTCTCCAAAAAAATTTCACTATATCTTTTTACCACGATGGTGTTTCGTTGTGTTTATATATATATATATATATATATATATATATATATATATATATATATATATATATATATATATATATACAGATAGCTTATTCCATCCATAGTCGGAAGTAAGCTTCCCCAAGTTGTCTTCAATGAGCTCTGTTATTTGCTTTTTGCATCCAGCCATGTCCCGCTAATCATTTTATGTCGTCCGTCGATCTCTTTTGCATCTTTTATGTTCCCTAGGTCTCCATTCAATCATACGGGTGTCCATCTGTTATCATTCATCTTTGCTATATGCAGTTCCATCTTAATATACATATTCGTTGTATTACATCTGTCACTTTTGATCTTCTTCGTATCTCGATGTTAGGAATATAATCTTGGTATTTAATATTTAGCTTTCTCCTTTTCATTTCTCTTTGGGTTACCTGGAGTATTTATTATACTTTCACTATTTAAAGCCCACGTTTCAGTGGCATATGTTAATACCGGTAGTACATATTGGCCATACTTTATAATCTGTGACTTGTTGCTAGTGATTTTGCAGTGGGTTTTTAAAGTAGTATTAAAAATGAGCGAGAGAAATTGTAACATTCCATTTCAAGTTCGAAAGATTATAATTGATTTGTGGAAAGATGGAAAATCATACAGAAATATAGGAAAAATTGTTAAAATGTCGCATGCTACTGTTCAGTACATTGCAAACCAGTGTAAATCAACGGGTTCCTATAAAATTCGACTACGCCCCGGTCGTCCCAAGAAACTGACTCCACGTGAAGAGGCCAGTATTGTTAGACAGATAATTATAGACAAAATGAAAAGTGCACCAAAATTAAAAGAAGAAGTACGGGAACTATTTTCGAAAAATGTTTGTTCATAGACAGTGAGAAATTTTTTACACAGGGCAGGTATAATGGGTGTGCAGTCAGGAAGAAGACGTTAATTTTGGAAGCTAAGCGCAAAAAGCGGTTAGCCTTTGCTAGGGAATACGTTACTAAACCACTTGAATTTTGGGGATCCGTAATCTTTATGATGAAACTAAAAAAAAAACTTTCTGGATTTGATGGCAGGACTAAAGTTTGGAGAAAGAAGAATACCGCATTCGATATTAAAAACGTTTGTTCCACGGTGAGACAAGGAGGTGGCAGTGTTCTGCTTTGGGGATGCATGTCCGCTAGAGGGGTTGGAAATTTACATTTTATTAATGGTACCATGGATCAGCATGTTTATCTGAACATTTTGAGAGACTGTTTAAGAGAAAATGTCCAAAAATTAGCATTCGAAATAAGATACATTTTCCAACAGGACAATGATCTGAAACATACCGCAAACTTGGTGCGAGAATGGATGATCCATAATGTACGACACTAGCTACATATACCTCCGCAATCACCCGATATTAACCCCCCATCGAGCATTTATAGGAGGAACTTAAACGGCGCGTTCGCAAACATAATGATTCAAATAAAGAATAATTAAAAAATAGAATATTGAACGAATGGGAGAACATGCCAGCAGAAGTTACTAAAAAGCTGGTTGCAAGCATGACAAAAAGGTTACAGGAGATTATCAAGGCCAACGGCGGGCGGTCCCACTAAATATTAGTTTAAACGAAGTTGTTATTTTCCGTTAAACTCCGTCAAACTATTACTAGTAATTGTTAAGTTTATGGAGTCTTTTTTGACATTAATTTTGTTTACATTTTTATAACAATGATGTAACTTCTAAATAAAATGTTTCGCAGTTGTTTTTAATACTAATCCTCGTTGGTTAAGTTTCAAATATTAATTTAAATATGTTTTCTCAGAGTTCCAATTAATTAGTTAAACATAACAGAAAAATAGTATAGAAAGCAGGTGGTGTATTGAGACTTTTTGGACTGACTGGATATGTATAAAGGGTTGTTGAAAATGTATTAAGCCTATTGAGGTCAAAATTGCAACAATTGTTTTTATATTTTGGAAGAATGTTATTAAACCAAATATATGCCATCTTGTTCGTTGAACTACAACCATTTTTCTGGCAATACTATAATTCTGTCACTGTAGAACTTTTGTGGCTTCTAGGCAAAAATTATGATAAGCGATTTTTGCAGGCCCCTATTGAAACTTAACACCATTCAGGGAGTTCTGTAGAGACTGAAACTAATGGGAGTCTGACGGTGGATGCTAGAAGCATTAAAACTTCCTAACCAAGCCCTCTCAATTTTTTCCGAGTCGTCAAAAATGGTTGTGGTCTGTCGTTGGCATTGTCGATGACGGCACCCTTTGTGTTGACTAGTTCTGGCTAATTTTTTTTAAATCGTTACCTTGAATCATGTCAGTCGTTGTCAGTAGAATACAGGATCAATCGTTTTGCCAATTTGCAGCAACTCATGATGCAAGATTCTCTTCCAATTCCACTAAACAAAAAACATCAGCTTTGGCTGATGTTTTCAAACCCCCAATATATATATATATATATAATATTATATATATATATATATTATATATATATATATAACCGTGCCCGCGGCTACGCTCGCGTGGACTTGATTTACTATTATCGTCACTGCCCTTGTTACCTAACGGAATAAAATATATCCTATAACCTGGCCAGAGAACATATGTATTTTACAAAAGAACATGTAAATCGGATAAGTGGTTCTTGAGTGCTAAGCGCACTAAATGACAGACAGACCGACAGAGAGACGTTGAGTTTTATATATATTATATTTTTTTTTGAAAAATATTAAGAATTAAAAAAAGAACACGTAAATCGAATTAGTGATTCTCTAGTGATAAGCGCACTATCGGACAGACAGAGAGACGTTGCATTTTATATATATTTGTGTATTCTTTATTACATGATATTGTTCCATATTTAACGGTTTAGGCAGCGTATTGCAAAAGAGAGTGGGCTAGCGGCAAACTTTTTTCCGACTCAATTCACTATTATCGTCACTGCTTATTTCTTATATTAACTAACGTAATAAAATATGTCCTGTACCTGGTCACTGAACAAATGTATGAATAAAAAAAAAAGACATAAATCGGATAAGAGGTTCTCGAGTGATAAGCGCACTAACGGACAGACAGACAGACAGTGAGACGTTGCATGTGTATATATATATATATATATATATATAATATATATATATATATATATATATATATATATATATATATATATATATATATATATATATATATATATATTTATATATATATATATATATATATATATATATATATATATATATATATACATATATACATATATATTTATATGGTGCTGGTGGAAATTATCATAAGTAAGGATTACTGTGTTGGTAACTGCAAATATATCTGGAACAGAGAAAAGAAATTTACCAGTAAAGTACAAATCAAACAGTAAAGCCTGGATGACACAAATTTTTAAAAACAAACCGATCGAATGGGACAAAGAATTAAAATTCACAAACAGAAAGCTCCAGCCTATGGATCAAGGTATGATACATTCTTCAAAATGTCATTATAGAAAGATTTTACTTATGAAAATATTAGAGACGATCGATAAAGGTAACATTTTTTCTGTAACTCTCTTGGACGCTATAAACTTTATCCATATGGCTTGGCAGAGTCAGTAGAGAAACCTTTGCAAACTGTTTTATGCATGGCGGATTTTTAAGGAAGGAATGTAGATATGACTCAGATGATGAGCTACCGTTGACTCAGTGGATTAAAAAACATCGAGAAGATCCTACTGATTGTCTAGAATTTGTTTATGATGTTGACATTCAACAAAGTACAGTGGAAATTGAGATTAAAAAGATGTTTAATCACTTTAATTTTGAAGAATATGTATGTGCTGATAATGAATTAATGACGAGAGAAATATTAACTGATGATCAACTTGTGACATTAGTGACTTCTGGAAGGATTTTAAGCGATAATGACGACGAAGACGAACTTGGAGAAGAAGATAATATTTATGTTCCATCCATTTCAGAAACGACTAATTTTTTGGAATCGCGTGAAGTTCCTGAACATATATAGCGTGGTTTTTGTGACCTTGACAATTATATAAATACCATTTCTTTTTCAAGTAAAACTGTACAAACGAAAATTACTGATTTTATTGTATAAACTACATATTTTAATGTTTTTGTGTGACTTGTTTTATTTTCCTTTGAACGTTTTCTTTTAATTTAATAATTATTGTTATTATTATTTATTTAGTATTAGCGCCTAATCTAAATAAAAAAGTAGTGAAAAATGATATCAGATATTGTTTACTCTTCGCATATATATATATATATATATATATATATATATATATATATATATATATATATATATATATATATATATATATATATATATATATGTATATATATATATATATATATATATATATATATATATATATATATATATATATATATATTATTTATGTACACTTTCTATCAGCCCATCTCAATTGAAACAATGTTGAAATGAAAGAAAAAGAGTGCATCAATAAGCGAAAACTACGAAAATGGAGAATTAGAAATTCTAATCAATCAATATTTACTGTTTTGATTTTAAAAAATCCAGAAAGTCGTGTTACAAATGTCGTTGAAGTTCTTGTCAAAACATATTACATGATTGAAAATATATTTGTTTTTGTTATTTAGCCCAGGAAAACAAGGATTTAACTTTTTTCTACCAGGAGATAATCCAATCTATGGAAGAAGATGAATAAATGTTACGTGGTTAAATAAGTTATTAATTAATTAAATTAGTTCAGGTTAGGACACTTAGAGTGTGGACATTCTAAGTGTCCTTTTATTATGTTTTTTTGTGATCATACCTACTACCTGGCCAACAAAAATGCAAATTTTATTATTTTCACCAGAGATGAATTAATTGCTAAATTTTTTAAGTAATTTCTCATACAACCTTATAATTTATTGAACCACATTTCAAAAACGAACGTCTTAAGTTTATTTCTTTGTACCTTGTTTGCATTTTTAGAATTCAGAAGAAGCTACCATTAGGCAGCGAAAGCTCGATAACAAAAATAAAAAGCAGATATTAGAGCCTTTAGATCTTTGATTGCTCATCTCTTCTCCTTATAAGGGCGTTTCCCAGTAGTTCCGATTGTTTGTTGCCAGTACCCTGATACTGTCCTTCCTCTTTCTTCTATATATATATATATATATATATATATATATATATATATATATATAGTTGTCAAGTAAAAACAAAACTGTGCATAGCATAGCAGCTTAACAAGTAGTAACCATACAAGGTCCCTACCGAAAGACAAAATTTCAAATCAATATCCGCTGACAAATTCGTCTCAGGCGTCGCCGATTGATTCCCGCGATTGGCGCTGTAATATGCAAGTTGGGGTGACTGGCAGTATCTGTCGGCATGTGCCCCTCGGCATAAACCCCATTTAAAACGCAGCGAATTTCAATTTAGACCCTAAAGTTACCCAACCAAATTATCCTTCAATTGGGTTTTAGGAAATAAATAAAGACATTCTGCAACAAGGTGGTTAACATATTCGTAATAGATTGGAGGGTGGATATTTGTTTTTACATCGACACGCCCCCTATTAATTTATCTATTAAGTATATTATCAGGGTAATCCAATCTTGATATTTAATTAGGTAAGTATTTTAGAGTTTGAATTGTAAACTCTATTTAATCTATAACATAATTCTAATTCTATTTGTCTATCAGTGATTTGCTAATTATTTACTTAACATATATCAGTTCTAAAATTTTCGAAACAACATGTAGGGAATATTTCATATTTTCTAACAGTAACAAAAAGTATTCATCGGGGATATATTTTTGGATCACTATTATTTATCTTATATACCTTTGACTCTATCAAACATGAAATCCTTTAGCCTTTGCTGCTGATACTCAAATTTATAATCTTTTTTCGTCTTTATGTGCCATATCCGATTCCCCGGACGTTGGCAATCACTATGGAGATTGGTTTTCTGTTCTCAGCTAGTCTAAAGGGATCCCAGCTTTTTGGATGCCTGTCCATTCTCTGATATTCTTCAGCCAGGTTATGTGGCTACTACCGACTC
The DNA here is from genome assembly GCA_019049505.1 of Pachyrhynchus sulphureomaculatus. NCBI lineage: Eukaryota > Metazoa > Arthropoda > Insecta > Coleoptera > Curculionidae > Pachyrhynchus > Pachyrhynchus sulphureomaculatus. The sequence goes on from CM032456.1 coordinate 88,060,499, forward strand.
TACGCCTCACTTCAATCTTTCCATTCATAATTAACTGGGGGAAGTACAGTTAAAAAACTCGAAAAATAACCGTTTTTGTCTGGAAAAAGCGGACCCAGCTTCGTCCTCCGATATTGGCGGCGTCTGCCTTTGGTAGGTTCCCTCTTATTTTACCAAGAACAAACTAAATTTATTGATTTTATATGGCTAAATGGCTTTTGGATCGACGTTTCTTTGGGCCCTAAAGCTGGGTCTGGTCTCGGCGGCGTCTGTCCTTTGTAGCGCTTGACTTTTTTTTGTGTCAACAAATGTTATGGTACTTGATTCAAGTGGTTAAACGATAGTCCATTTTTGGATGTAGCATTTTGGGCATTCTGGGGCACGGGGGCCGCAAAACCAACGTTAAAGGCTGTTATTCGACTCAGTCCGATAGAATGAACAACTAGGCAGACGGTTAGTCGACAGGTCAAAATTTCGGGTTGCCCTCTTGGTCTTATATAAGTATGTTTTAATTCTTATTATATGTAGGTATATAGATTTTTACCCTTTTATTTATGATTGCTATCTCCATGTGGAATTGACTAGTTTGCGTCTTACTCACCGTTTTCTGTGAGATTGTCAAAGGTTTAGCCCCATATGTCAAGATTAGGACTGAGTTTAATTTTACTGTATTGGTTACTTCGTTATATGCCTTTTCCCTAAATTGCATATATCTGGAATATACAGGGTGGTCCAAATTGGACACTTTTAAAGGTAAACCCCTTTATCTAAAGGAGATAGACGAAAACTGATGTTGGTGTCTGAGGCTCGATTTTTTTTTGATAAATTCAATGGTGAAAACCGCATATCGATATTTAGTACCGTTTCAGATATACACGGTGTTTTTCAAAAATCTGCATTTTGGAAAAATGTTTGTAATTCTTTTCCTATTGAAAATTTTTGATTTCTGTAAAAACATTCTCAAAGCACTTTTTGACGTGGATTTCAACAGTGTAAGTTACATTTTTTTACAAGTAATATTTTAATAGATATTAACGCAAAAATATATTTTTTAAATGGGATATCCTGTATATTTTTCCTTATCCGAATAGAGCTTTAAATTACCATTCTAAAAATATAGCACACTTTATATTTTGCTTAAATCTACTTCAAAATATAAAGGTTTTCAGTTTTTACGCGAGTTTTAAATGCACATTTTGTGAAGTAGGCTTTGGACTGAGCGACAATATCAATTGTTTACCGATATCAGTCAAATCGTAAAAAAAAATCCCAGAAATAACTCAGAGTCATAATTACAATGAAATTTATTAAATGCTATAGTACTTTAAACTATGTAGAAAATAAAACAATTTATCCCGAGTAGAGCAAACTAAAACAAAACAATTTTCTATAAGAGATGTTCAAAATGTCGACCAGTTTCATTTACACATGGGCGGCACCTTTTCGGGACACTTTTTACCACACTGATTAGTTCAAGAGGAGTGAGAGCTGCAAAACTTTGTATCACTGCGACTTCTAACCCTTGCCTGGTGTTTGTCGGCAACTTAAAAATTAGGTCTTTCAATCTTCCCCAGAGATAGAAGTCCATGGGTGTTAAACCCGGCGACCTTGCCGGCCAACGGTTCGGACCTTGGTTGGCTATCCAGTTATTGTCGAAATTGGCCGATAAAAAATTTCTGATAATTGCAGCGTTATAAGGGGATGCCCCGTCGTGTTGAAAAAATATATTTCTAAAGTTCATTAACGGCAGTTGATTAACAAGCGGTTCTATTTGCTGCCTTAAAATTTCTAAATATCTCTGAGAGGTGAGTGTTCCTTCGTAAATAAATGTACCTATAACCCGGCTCTAAAAAATTCCTGTTCACACATTAAATCCAAATCTGCCTTGATTTCTTTGCTCCACAACCACGTATAAGAATTGTAACGGTTAAAAATACCTTCATTACTTCCATAAGCTTCGTCTGTCCAAATGTAATTTAATAAAAAATTCGGAATATGGTTACAATTCTCCAGAAACCATTGGCAAAAACTCTATTCCCTCTTATCCCTGTTTGATACATAATTTTTGGGTCGTCTTCATTGCGATTTATTTGACAATTCAATAACTGATCCTTAAGTAAAATTTGACAACTACGAGTAAACAATTGAATTAAACCATATGGCCGCTCCGTCCAAAGCCTACTTCACAAAATGTGCATTTAAATTTCGCGTAAAAACTGAAAACCTTTATATTTTGAAGTAGATTTAAGCAAAATATAAAGTGTGCTATATTTTTAGAATGGTAATTTAAAGCTCTATTCGGAAAAGGAAAAATATATAGAGTATCCTATTTAAAAAATATATTTTTGCGTTAATAACTATTAAAATATTAGTTGTAAAAAAATGTAACTTACACTGTTGAAATCCACGTGAAAAAGTGCTTTGAGAATGAGAATGAGAATTACAAACAGTTTTCCAAAATGCAGATTTTTAAAAAAAACACCCTGTATATCTGAAACGGTACTAGAAATCGATATACGGTTTTCACCATTGAGTTTATCATAAAAATTGAGCCTCAGACACTGACATCAGTTTTCGTCTCTCCTTTAGATAAAGATTTACCTTTAAAAGTGTCCAATTTGGACCACCCTGTACATGGGAATTTTGTAACGCATTTATAATTCGCCATATTTCGATTGATCCGAAGGCCTTGTTATAGTCTCTAAAAGTTAAGTATTAGTCCTGATTATATTCTATGCTTATTTCGATGATGTTTTGAATTGATTGTATCTGATTTCTGTTTGTTTATTGTTGTGATACACTTTGAATCTGTTTTTTAGTCTTAGACTTAACATATTATTTTCATAAGTAACATGATATTAAAATTAAATAATATATTATTGAAAAATTAGTCGTAATTTCCAATAAATATTAATATTCTATGTGAACTTTCCATGATATTTGCTTACCATGGAAAGTTCAAGAACTTTAGAACAGTAAAATTACACGTTGTCCGTTATGAACCAGTACGTCTAGTTAATAATAATAATAAGTAAAATCACTAAACGACAAGCAAAGCGAACAAAAATGTATACCTCATAAGCTTGTAGTCGTGTGTTATTCCTCCTCTTCTGTCCTATTACCCTTGGCAGGGCGTGGTGGCTACGCATGAGCTGGTTCTTCGTACTTGATCCTTCCAGATCTCTCGGTCTCTTATGCAAAGCTTTTCCAACAAGGGGTTGCAGTTGGTCTATCCATTTTGCTGACTTTTCCTTCGACCAGCAGTTTCTCTCCATGTCTCTTTTTCTGGCAGTGTGACCAAGATATATGAGGTAGGCTTGATTTACCCGTTTGAGTAACCTAGTTTTCACGTTCATCTCCTTTAACACTGACGCGTTAGTCTGCTGCTCTGTCCAGGAGATTCGAGGAACTCGTCTGTATATCCACATCTCGACACTTTCGACCCTTTCTGTCAGTTCGTTTTAGTGTCTAGATTTCGATTGCGTACATTGCAATGGGAAATATGAGCGCATTAACGAGTTGTAATTTGGTCGTCTTCGTTATTATGCGATCCTTCCAGATTTTTGTTAATTTTTTGGTTGCTGTCTTGGTCATCATTATCCTCCTCTTGATCTCATCCGATCATCCTCCAACGTTGGTGACGAACGCGCCTGGGTTGTGTTATTAAAGTAGGTAAATTCAGGATAATAATACCCGGTGGGACTTATTGTAGAATCACTTAGAAAATATAAAAATCGCACAATTTTCGGTTCTTCTCCTATCCATAAATAGTTTTATTTTAATTTTTCTTTAATAAAAAATCACAGGTTATTCAGTCCCCCATTAATTTCTTGGTGAATTATTTCTATTCCGCTTTTGCCTTAGAGTTTCTGGCCTCTCTGCTTCGATATTATAATTTCTTTAATTTTGCTAATTGCATCCTTTATATTTTATTAAAACATTAAACTTTAAAAGGGAAAGCAATTACGTATCCCAAGGAAAAAATATGAATTTTACAGAAGATCCGTTTTCTCGTCTGTGAAAAGAACTATAATCTCTATTCCGCATCAGTAATCAAGAACTTAATTATTCAGATTGAGTTTAAATACAGAATTGTAATTTATCTGAATATTAGATGTTTAGATGGTATCAGTTAAAATCTTAATAAATAATAATACAATCTTATGGTTTTTATATAGAGACTAGCTGTGTTCGCGGCTCCGCTCGCGCACACTACAGAATTATTGTTTAGGTTTTTTTGCTGGCGGCAAACTTCTTTTCGACTTAATTCACTATTATCGTCACTGCTTATCCCTTATGTTACCTTACGTAATAAAATATATACTGAAATCTGGCCAGCGAAGTATGAATTTAAAAAAAATACGTAAATCGGCCAAGTGGTTCTCGAGTGATAAGTGCACTACTAACAGACAGACAGGCAGATACGTTTCGTTTTATAATACGAGGGCCGCCTTTTAAGTTTTTACAAACGACCGCTAGAGATGTGACATTACCATTGTTGTAAAATTTGGCACTTGTTATTGTTAAAACAGTGGTAGCTCAGGTTTTCGTTGGATGATTTTCTACGATTTTAGGAAAGACCCAATTCAACAACAGTACCTCGAATCGTTTCGTCCAACTTTTGGTAATGAATCACCATCAGAAAAGACTGTTTACAACTGGTTTACAGAATTTCGTCATAGTCGTGCTTCCGTCAGCGATAAATTTCGTGAAGGTTGACCAAAATCGGTTGTTGTTCCAGAAAACATAAATGCTGTGCGCAACATGATTGAAGAGGATCGGCATGTGACTTACCGTGAAATGGAGATATCCTTAGGTATATCGAAGACTGCAGTATATTCAATTTTGCATGCACATTTAGTTGTGGACAAGATCTGTTCCCGATGGATTCCGCATAATTTAATCGAAACTCAAAAACAGGCTCGTGTCAGTTGGTGTAAGGAAATTCATACCAGCTGGAAACTAAGCAACAATCAACTCTTCGAGTGTTCCAAAATGAACCGAATCCAATACAAGTGGTTCGTTCGCTAAGTACTTCCAAGAAAATTATCGCTTGTTTCTTTGGTTATACTGGATATGTTGCAACCATTGCTTTAGAGGATCGAAGAACAGTTAATGCTGAATGATATACAATAATTTGTTTGCCAGAAGTAATCGATGAAATCAGGAAAAACCACCGAAAACTTCGCATTATTCTTCATCAAGGCAATGCCAGCTTTCACAGATCACGTCAAACAATTGATCATTTGACGGAGAAAAACATCGAATTAATGTCTTATTGATCGTATTCATCTGATTTATCGGCTAACGACTTCTTTTTGTTCTCGAATGTCAAAAAGAAATATGTCGACAGCGTTTTTTTCATCACCTCAAGAAGCTGTTGAATACTCCTAAAACCATGTTTTTGAGGTGCCAACTTCAGAGTGGAAAAAATGTTTGGAGAATTGGTTTGAACGCATGTAAAAGTGTATAAATCTTAAAGGCGAATATTTTGAGAAATAATAAAATGATTTATCCGAAAAGTTTTTTTCTTTCATGGTTTTTGTAAAAACTTACCCTTTTACATAGGGAAATGGGGATACATAATAATCCTGTGATCCCTTATTACCAAAATAAAATTTTGTAGAGCTAATTGTAAGATATTTTTTAATAATCAAAAAATGTTGATAAAAGAGGCTGTATTTTATATTTTTTTCATAAAATTACTTGAGTTCTCAATCAAAAACCCAGAGGTAAAAAGTGACTATATATGTAAAAGAATTAAAGAACATAAAGAAGGCATATTGGTAGAAATTTTCCACAGAGATCGAACCCGACCTTTACGAAGAACAAAAGAAAATCTCTGATCTACTCAGAAGTAGAAAAAGAGCTGTTAATGAAGAAGTAAAACTAAAAGAAGAGCTGTTAGATAAAAAAGAGAATATACCTCAAGAAGAAACACATGAAGCATTAAAAAAACTAAAGAACAGAAAAAGTCCTAGGCCTGATGACATCACCAACAAAATGCTCAAGTATGGTGGTATTGGAATAGAAAAACTTTCGACAACCTTATTTCAAAAATTAATTTTAAGCCCTAAAATTCCTGAAGATTGGAGGAACAGTATTACGATTCCAATATTCAAAAAAGGAAATGAAAACGATTCCAGCAATTACAGATCCATTACACTGCTAAATTGCACTAGTAAATTACTAACCAAGATCATGGCTGTAAAAATAACAAAAAATAACCGAAGAACAAGATCGACTATACTTACAATTCAACAACTGATTGAAAAATCATTAGAATGAAACAAACCTCTATTTCTGTGCTTAGTTGATCTGAAAAGAGAATTCGGTAGGGTACAATTAAGAGACATGTTACAAATTTTACAAGATCATGACTTCATTAAAGTGCTTGAACAGCTCCATAAAAACCATAGGACACGTATAAAGACACAGCAAGGACTAACTGAAGAAGTGCCAATATCATCTGGAATTCGACAAAGCGATAGCATGAGTCCAACACTTTTTTAAATTAATAATTTACAATATAACAAAGAGTGTCAATGGGGCTAATAGCGGAAACAAAACGGGACGAAAGCCTCTGAAAATATTATGCCTTGCTGATTATGCAATATTAACAGCAGAAAATGAAGATGGCAACAGCAGAAACTTATAACATGAAAATATCAGTAGACAAAATAGAATCAATAGATGTAGCTAAAGATCCTATTAGATGTAAATTAGCCGTCTATTACAAAACAATAGCACAGAACATATACTGCATATAGTTGGGTGTAGAGCTATGGAGCTCCAAGAAATCTATATCAAGAGGTACTCTATCAGACAAATAAAGCATCGAGAATATCTGGTTGTTTGAGGGACTTGGCATAGAACAATACCTACATGTCCACGGAAAGCAAAGTGCCTATAAATAAAATCGTGATAAGACCAGCGTTAACAGATACAGCAGAATCAAGAGCGGAAACATCTAAAACAAAAACCCTCATCGGAGCTACAGAAATGAAAACACTGCACACTCTCAAAAGAATAATCCTGAGAGACCAGGTACTCAAGATTCAAGACAACGTTCGTTTCGCAAGATCAGGATGGCGATACCGGAAGGATTACGTAAGAGGATGCTGCCAACCATTATCTGGGCAAGATGGGCAAAAGATGAATAACCAGAAACAAGAACACCTCCCGGCCGACCACCAAAAAAAGAAAGCTGGACATCTACGTCACAAAAGGCTTAAAAACAGATAAACCAAGACCTTGTCTTATAAGAAGAAGAAAAAGAATTCAAGAACATTAAATGGCAGTACAACTTCGTAACATTTCCATTTTAGCACTTGCAGAACACCATCATGAAATATCTTTGACAGAGATCCTAGCAATAAATTCCTTTTTCTATTCTAGGACTATTCGGGAGTCCATCCAAATATCTAAACATCTCAGCAACCTTAACCGTGACACTGGTCTTTACCTCTCACCAATCTGTGAACAGATTATCCATGAAGCCCCGCTGTCCCACCCAAGTGCGCTAATGTAAAAGGTGTGTACAAGCAGTTTTAAATCAGTTTCGTGCTAGATTCTAAAAAAGTCAGTTCTCGAAACAAGCTTTGAGCAAGGCGGAGGATGATCAACGAAACGATAGCATCACTTTTTTAATGGGCGCAGAAGAAATCCAAAAGAGTTCTATATCTGTATCTATAAGATCAGTAACCTGCGGAAGTTTTTTTTATCAAAATTGAATCTGTGTGTATGTTACGAAAGCTCTGAAAGGTGATCATAGAACAAGATATTCTAGAACAAGTTTTCGCATGAGATATAATGTTATGAAATATGCATCATGCAAACTATTTTACCATAAATTTTCTGCAGCATCTGGATATCAGCAAAAGTTCAATGAATTTAACGATTTTTAATAGCACATACTATAGAATATAGTTCGTTGCGCACACATCTCCGATTACATCAAGAAAATTATATTTATCTGGGCATTGTCGTCGCACAATCGCACCGCATATATTATGTCGAAATGGTCATGACACTGTTTATGAAATATTTAAGGGGGTCGTCGCGCCTTGATCTTTCCTTTCCTCCTACGCCGACTGGCGGTGAGATCAAAGAGTCATAACGCGTCACGTAGCACTCGGATAGTGCAATTTGTCGACCACGTCACGACCACATGATGTCTGATGGAAACAAATACAAATACGTTCGCAAATAGTCGAAAGATTTTACAATGGACAGTTTATTGTAGTTTCAATGCAATATATTATTTTTAAAAAGCTTTTTGCACGGTAGGTGTTCAAATTCATATTGTTTAATTTAGCAGTGGAATTAGACAAGAGTACTAAGGGGACTACCCTTCCTCCCCGAATTTTGATCAAGTCAGGAATGATAGATCCAATAAATACTTCGTTGTATTTTAATTATTTATATTTTAAAATACTTAGTATTTTGTTGCAGTATTTTCACATTCATAGATGTTTACGAGGCTAAATTGAAAAGTCTTGTAAAAACAAGGTAAATAACATTTTTTTGCAAAAACAAAAATCCAGCGGGATTCCAAATTTTTTACTCCCACAGAAAAAAATTGTTTCGGATTGTGCATAGTACTCGTTTACAGCACAGAAAACTTCTTCATTCGATGAAAATTTCTTCCCCTCAAGCCAACTTTTGAAGAAAGCAAAAAAAGCCACTCGGGGCCAAGTCTGGAACATAGGGGGGTGAGGAACTATTTTGAAGCCCAGCTCGTGCACTTGTGTCACTGCAACGGCTGATGTGTGAGTAGACGCATTGGCCTGGTGAAAGAGCACTTTTTTGCGCGCTAACCTTGGTCGCTTCTGCTTCAACTTACCATGCAAACGGTCCAATAACGTTGCATAATAAGAGCCAGTCACTGTTTAACCTTTTTCCAAACAGTCAATCGTGATGCCCTGTGAGTCCAAAAAAAAGATTCCATCACTATTCCCGTAAAAAAAACTGTATTCGCTTTTTTCGGTGCACCTTCACCTTCGCCAACCTACTGTTAACTGCCATTTTGTCTCTGGGGTGTAATGGTGTCGTCTACGGTCACAAAATGATACCAGAAGTCCTTCGAATTACCATTTTGAAGTATCCTTCCTCGTGGGTTTTTGGTCTGGGGTCGACAAATGTGGCATCTAGCGCGCATTCAGCCACACTTATAAAACTTCATGCAGGATATTATGTACCCGTTCATATGAGATGCCTACCATCTCAGCATTCTCCCAAAGCTTAATGTGACCATCTTTCATCATGATACCATGAGTTTTATCGACCATCTCATCAGAAGAAACCTCAATCGGGGTCCTGAACGTGCAGCATCTGCAGTGCTTGTACGGCCTGGTTCAAATTCATTTATCCAGTAATAAATGGTCTTGAGTGCTGGTGTAGACTCTCAATAAACTTCTTGCGGTTCAGTTTTTATGTGTGCCACAGTCCAATTTTTTAAATAAAAATGTTTTATCACTATAAGCGGCTTTATCCATTTCTATGACACTTGTAACACCGGTCACTTACCATAGCTGCCAACAAATAACTGCGCGTTGCATGTATTTAAAACCTTGAACACAACCATTACAAGAATCCTGCTTACCATTAGTCATGCTGCTTAACAAAATTTCCCGCCATTTTGTAGAAATTTATCACACTTATCAATCCACCTTCTTATTCTATTCATGGAGAGCCATCTCGCAGAAATTTACTGACTAATCCACCCTCCTATAGGTTGTGTTTTTAACTGTCTATTTTCTCTTTTCATTTCTCATAATACAATTATTATACTTGTATTTCTCCTTAGTTAATCTATTCAAGCAAATTATTCTCACATATCAGAAGAAAAAAAAAATTGTCAAGTTAATAACATAAAATGTCAAAATAATAAGGTGAAAGTTATTTACATTTTAAAGTTTAAAAAACTCGCTTTGAAAACTTAAATTGTTTATAAATAAAAAAGCAAAAGTTTTTCGAAGTTCAAAACTCAGTACAATAACATCATCATCCAAAGGATCAAAACAAAATATTGCTGTATCTAAACTATACGTATCTCATCGTAATTTTGACCTTTTTTTACTGCACTATTAATATAGTGGTCTCAGAAGAAGTGGCAAGAATAGTGGAGGATTTTTACCGATTTGAGACAGAATAATCATAATTCAAATAAATTGTAAACGCCACAAATTCAACATCATACAAGTCTGCGAACCAACATCACAAAGTACTGATGAAGAAATCGAAATATTTTATGAACACACTAAGAAAAATGAGATAAGCATGATAATGGGGGATTTCAATGCCAAAGTAAGAGATGAAAAAGAAGGGCGATATTGTGGGGAATTATGGCTTGGGTAAACGTAATGATAGAAGTCAGAGACTGATCCAATTTTTCAGAGAAAGGCACGTCTCTATTATGAACACTTATTTTAAATTGCTACCCCGACGGTTATATACGTGGAAAGCCCCTGCAGATGGAAAATATAACAAAATCATCCGAAATCAAATAGACTATATCATCAATAGAAGACGAAATATAGTCCCATCTGCCAAAATCTATCCTGGAGCAGATATACCTACAGACCATAATTTGCGGCTTACAACTATCAATATTAAACTAAAAAAGTTGACACAACAACAACAATTATTAACATCGACAAACTCAAAGAAGAAGTCATAAAGAAGAGGATACATGAGGAGATTGGTTGAAATTTGGATACAAACAAGCTGGGAACTTATCAGACACGGGAAGAAAAATGGCACCATATCAGAGAAATACTGGAAGAAGTCATGGATAAGCACCTGACACAAAATACAACCAAAAAGAAACAATCATGGATGACGGAGGAAATATTGGATATGATGGAAGTAAGAAGAAAGTATAAGAGCAACAATAATATAAAATACAAAGAAACGCACAATCTAATAAAAAGGAAGATAACGAAGGCTAAAGACATGTGGCTAAATGAACAATGCATAGAAGTAGAAGCATTAGAAAAGAAACAGGACACATTTAATTTACATAAGAAAATCAAAGAAGCTGCTGGACTAAGGTTAGAATGGCAACCACAAGTAATAGAGGATAAAGAAGATAAATTACTACTAAACATACAAGAAAGAATAGATAGATGGGAATAATATACGTGTATAGGGAAAATCTATCGTAACACAAGTAGACAACATAATATAAATAAGCTTAATATAACGCCCCCTCCCCCCCATAAATAAAGACGAAATATTAGCAGCAGCAAATCAGCTGAAAAACAAAAAGGCAGTAGGAAAAGATCCTACCTACAGAAATCATTAAAATATTTCTTCAAAAACATAAGGACATTATACAGGACCTCTTCAATAGTGTATACAACACACATCAATTTTTATACTATTGCCGAAAAAGAATAACCTTAGAAAGTGCGAGGAATACCCGAATATAAGTCTAATGAACAACATTTTGAAACTCTTCCTTAAAATATTCCACCAAAGAGTATACAAAAAACTAGATGAACGTATTGGACAAACAGTTCGGCTTTAGGAACGGACTAGGAACGAAGAATGCACTATTCTTCACTCGCATTCTGATTGAAAGATGTAGGGATGTCAACTCTGATGTTTATTTATGCTTCATAGATTTTCAAAAAGCCTTTGATATGGTAAATCATGAGAAATTGATGGAAATACTACAATTCGCGTAACATTGATCACAAAGACTTACAAATAGTATCAAGTTTACACTGAAACTAGACTGCCAAAATAAAAGTTGAGAATCGCATGTCCAAAGAAATAAAAATAAAGGTGTATGTCGGGGCTGTATTTTGTCATCCCTGTTATTCAATGTTTATTCGGAGGAAATCTTCTATGGAATTATAATTAATGGTGTGTATGTAAATCACCTCCGCTGATGGTGCTGTCATTCTAGCGGATAGTGAAGAAGGCCTACAAAGACTCAAGAATGGAATTGTTGGTGCATGTGAAGAATAGGGAATGAAACTGAATATGAATAAAATAAAAACAATGATGGTTAGTAAAAATCCTAATACAAACATAAATATTAAAGTACATCGACAAATACTTGAAAGGGTAATAAAAATAACGTACTTAGGAAGCGCAATTAGTGAAGATTGGGACCACTTTATTGAAATACGCTCAAGAATTGAAAAAGCACAAAGCTCCTTTAATAAAATGCTTAGCATACTATGTAACTATCAAGTAATCTTAAAAACAAGAACAAGAGTGCTGAGATGTGTTCTCGGTCATGTTATACGGTATAGGAGCTGCATCAATTACAGAGACAACACAACAAAGAATGGAGTCATTCGAGATGTGGTGCTATCGCCGAATACTGCGTGTTTCCACCACAAACCTGGAAATACTTGATCGGATGTGAAAAGAACGAGAGTTGATTACAGCTGTTAAAGAAAGAAAAAGCACTTACTTTGGCCATATTATGAGAAGCCAAAAGCTGAGCTCCTGCAACTTATAAATGAAGGAAAAATAATCAGTAGGCGAGGACCAGGAAGGCGCCGCAACTTCTGGTTGAAAAATTTACGACAGTGGTTAAACACGACATCTAACTCATAAAGCACATAAATACTGTCTAAATATTGTTAAATTTTTCATTGTGTAATATTTAATTTTGTAGTGTAAGTGTACTTTTATACTGAAGTGTGATTCAGAATAATTTTGCTCTGAAGCGTAATGATAATTGTGGTCTGAAGATATGCATGTCCCCTAGTCAAATTCATAATTTTTTTTGTCCATAATGCATATTTTAAGTGAACAATATTTAAAACATTTCTTTCTAATACTTAAAAAAAGCTGAAAAGTCCCCAGTCTATTTGCCCCTTGTATGTAAAATTTGATTTTTAAATTCACTAGCTTGACTTATAGTCAAATTCAGTCCAATCTCTTCTTCTTCTTTCGACTTATAGCTTGATCCCATTCCACTTTTCTTCCTCTTATCCACTGGTTGATATTTTCTATATTACATGTGCGTCTTATGTCTTCACTCCTTGCTCTATTCCTCAGTGTCTTGTTTTTACATCTCCTAAGTATTCTCATTTCAGTTGATTTCAGCATCCTCTGTGTTATACTTGTATCGGGTCTTATTTCAGATGTGTAGGTCATTACTGGTTGTATTACTCTCTCGTATATTCTTGTTTTGGTCTCAACGGAGAGGAATTTATTTCTAAATATGGTATCATTGAGGCATCCCGCTATCCTATTAACCTTATATTTTACTTCTTCCTAGATCTCCATCACCTGTTCTGACATATTATATTGTTTTGCTGCTATGTGGAATTGGTACAGCAGCCTTTGCAGATCTTTCTCGGTTTCATCCATTATTATCGCGTCATTTGCATAATATATAATTTTAAGTTCTCTGTTACCCATTCTATACCCCTTCTTTCTTTTGACATTCTTTATGTGCCATATTTAATACAAGAGGACTTAAAGAGTCTCCTTGCCTGATTCCAGATAGTTGATTGGTTCTGTCATTTCTTCTGCTAATCTTGCGACTACTTTATTATCTTTATATGCAATTAGGTCTAATAGGATGTTCCTGTTATATAATAGATGAATAACGTCTTCTATTTGCAGATTGTCGAAAGCTTTTTTTTAAGTCTATCAGGCACAAGTATGCTGGAATGTTGTATTCTATGGATCTTTCTTTTACCTGTCTCACAATAAATACGGCATCGGTGTATGAGGGCCCACTTCTGAATCCTTGCTATTCTTCTTCCAGTTGTACTTTCGCATTTATTTTTCTTGTAATAATCTTTGTTGTTAATTTCAGCGTACGTTTTAGTAGATTTATACCTTCCTAGTTATTTGGATCTTCTTTTTCTCCTTTCTTGTGCATTAGTATAACTGTCGCTGTTCTCCATTCGTTTGGGATTCTATTTGATCTTATAATCCTCTGTATTAGTGTCTGGAGTCGCTTAACCAAAGAGTGTTCCCCATATTTTGGTAGTTCATTAGGTATTGGATCTTCGCCGAGAGATTTACGGTTTTTTTTAATTTTTCCAGTGCTTCTATTACGTCTTCTTCCATTATATATGTTTCCTCGTTTATATCGTTATATTTGGTATTTGTGGCAGTATGATACTCTGTTTCCTTTTATATACAATTGTGTAAGATATGTTACCCACGTTCCCTTTTTCACGTGTGTAAACTCTATTAGTTCTTTCATCTCAGTTCTTTGCTGTCTTATGAATCTCCATATTTGTTTATGTTGACCATAGACCTCTGATCTTAATTTTTTTGTGTCCAGTCCAATATCAGTAGTAAAAATTGATTATCAAGGGCAGTTTTTTTCCCTAATATCCTGAGAATGTTGAATATGCTAAAAAAGATAATTTAAAAAGTAACTTTCTAACTTTGTTACATCACAATATCAAAAATGTTATACAACTTGATTATTAAATTATCTCACTAATGGGCAAAAAAAAATACCCACAAAACAAATCGGTCGCTAGTCGTACCTTAAAGCAGACGGTGACTAGCGGCCGTTTAGAAAGCTAGGTAGTCCAGAAGATAATGATGATGACTTTTATATAATGACGATAATGTAGAGTCGAATAAGGCAGGCGCCGGCATATAATTGCGGCCCTGTCTTGACAGCAGTCGATATTTTTAGATAAAGTTCTTTGATGCTGCCTGCTCTTTTGGCCCTTTTACTATGAGGATACTCATCAACGATGATGTTGCTAAAATCTATAGAGTGAGAATAAAAGAGTACGGGTTAACGGTAGCTGCTTGTAAGATTGACCAATTATATTCACAGATATTAAACCGATTAGAAAATTATTCCTGTAATATTAACATAATAATTATAATAATTATTTTATTGTTATTTTAATTTTAATTTTTTTTTTTATCATTCTTGTTAGATTTGAAAGAATTATAGTTACAGAACTGGCTAAATATTTTTAAAAATAATTCTGTTTAAAGTATCATCTAGAATCCTACAAAAGTAATTAAAAAGTAAGTGGAAAATGAACATCTACCAGCATTATTAATAAAATTATAACTTCATACATACGCATCTTATGGTGCATATCGGATAACTATTTCAAGGCACATTTTCCATTCATATATTTTCCAATTTAAATTAGAAGATTTAATCTCATAGCGTTTCAAAGAAGATTAAGAATAACCTGAATTCACTGACTGATTCATTCATCGAGGACTAACTAACTATAAACTCAAAAGTCACGAAATCCTTGGTAAAATATACCAAACCTATTGTTGTAAAATTTGACATTTGTTATTGTTAAAACAGTGGCAACTCAGAAATTGGCAGAATAGTTTGTTTACAGTGAGCCTTTAAAAAAAGTTTTGTGAACAAATGGAAATTTCACGTGGATGATTTTAGTAAAGGCCTGATTTAACAGCAAAGCCTCGAATCTCTTTTTCAACTTTTGATAATGAATCACCATCAGAAAAGAGTGTTTACAATTAGTTTGCTGAATTTCGTCATGGTCGTGCTTCCGTCAGCGATGAATTTCGTGAAGGTTGACCAAAATCGATGGTTGTTCCAAAAAATATCGATGCTGTGCGCAACATGATTGAAGAGAATCTGTATGAGACTTACCGTGAGATGGAGGCATCCTTAGGTATATCGAAGATTGTAGTACATTCGATTTTGCATAAACATTTAAACTGTGGAATAGATTTGTACCAGATGGATTCTGCATAATTTGATCTACACTCAAAAACAGGCTCATGTCAATTGGCGTAAGGAAATGCTCAAAAAATTCGACCGCAAAATCCGTAGACAACACCGTAAAAGCAGACGAAACTTGTATATATTAGTACGAGCCGGAAACTAAGCAACAATCAACAGTATGGGTATTCCAAGATGAAGTGAATCGAACAAAAGTTGTTCGTTAGCGAAGCACTTCTAAGAAAATGATCGCTTGTTTCTTTTGTTATACTGGACATGTTTTATAACCATTGCTTTAGAGGATCGAAGAACAGTTACTGCTGAATGGTATACAACAATTTTGCCAGAAGTCGTTGATTAGATCACGAAAAACAATCGAAAACGTCGCATCATTCTTCATCATGACAATGCCATCTTTTGCACAGCACGTCAAACATCAAATTAAAGTCTCATTGCCCGTAATGACCTAATTTATCTCCTAACGGCTTTTTTCTTCTCGAATGGAAAAAAAAAAAAAAAAATTTGGGGACAGCTATTTTTATCACTTCAAGAAGCTGTGGAATTCTTCCTCAAAACCATGTTTTTGAGGTACCAACTTCGGAATGGAAAAAATGTATTAAGAATTGGTTCGAACGCATGCAAAAGTACATATATAAATCTTAAAGGCGAATATTTTAAAAAACAATAAAACAATTTGTACCATTTTTTTTTCTTTCATTGTTTTTGTAAAAACTGAAAAGGTAGCCATATATATATATATATATATATATATATATATATATATATATATATATATATATATATATAAAATATACAGAGTGTTATAAGAATAGTTTAAGTATTGAAATGAGTACTTCCTGGGATCACCTCAACCGACGTTCTACATTTTTTTTTCTGAACATGAACATACTTAGTAAAATTCCCATGTACTATCCCAGTCTGACGCCTATGATTAATGTTACTACATATAAATTTCTTCCATAATGTAAGTAAATTAAAGCCATTTTCAAGTTAACAAATAAAATAATGTTAATATAATAATAGTTAATATTTACCCAAAGAATATTTTTGTTTTAACCAAATATAAATAACAAGTATTTAAAACGATAGTTACTTCATTTTTATTAAGTTTAACAAGACCTTTGGGGCAGTGAAAAATATTACCTAGAAATATGACCAAAACAAATTTTTTATATTGTCTTGTGGTATGTATATATAGAATGATTGAATGTAGAACAAATTTAGGATGTTTAATATCTCTAATACAGAAAATAACTTTATGCAGTCAGATATATATATATATATATATATATATATATATATATATATATATATATATATATATATATATATACGTATATATACGTATGTACACATAATAAATCGACCCGTTACTAAAAATCGGGAACGTAGAATGCTCTTAAAGAAATTAATATCTATAATAGACGTAAGTTTTTAAAATTGTTTAGAATCTATTCATAGCCCTAATCATATATGGTCCTGTTAATATTTTTGTAAATCCTGTTTACAACAAGAATTAAATTATAGTGTTGTAAGTGAAAAGGAAAGTATAATCATGGAATTAAAAAGTTTGTACCAAACTCACCAAAGCCTACAAGTATAAATTATGACAAATAATACATTTTAAATCTTTAATTAATAGTAATATAACCATGTTGTTGAAAATAACACCTTCCAACTAAATTTAAATACTTTCTTTAATAGACAACTTGTATACAAAATAATAGATGCCATACCATTCATAGAACATTGTAATTTGTAAACTGGCCAACCACCATGCGCACTACTTCCAACAGATAAAAATTGGAGGCGTGGTCGTTTTATAAATGGCAAGGTCTCTGATTGGTCCTAGATGTTAATCACGCCCATGTCGGTTAGATGCAGAAGGGGAACCGTTGATTTTCAACTGTTTCCCTTCCAAGAAATAGTGAGCTATGTGAACTCGACAATAGAAGTACTGATCATCACAGTGTGTCGTAGTGATTTCAATTGTTTATTGAAAACAATAACGCGGTGTGTCAATGATTTATGTAGAACAAGTGTCAAAATAGTGTTACGACATGTTGACTGATGTGACGCCTACTGCTGGGCATTACTTCGGAGCACAAATACCGGCCATGACAATGAACGTTTTAAAAACAGCTGTAAGTAAAAAAACCTACAAAAACTATAGCCGTTATCTTAAAACATATTCGAATACGAAATTACTGATTCATCTTTGCAAGCATTTTACTATTATATATATATATATATATATATATATATATATATATATATATATATATATATATATATATATATTATGTTTATTGTGTGTATATGTATGTATACGTTATATATATAAAAAACTGATATATACCCAGGTTCCGTATAGATTTAACCATTTATTGCTCAGGATGAGCCAAGGCAATCCATATGAGTTTTGGATTTTTACTAAATATCAAAGGCATATTGTCGCATAATTCCATTTTCTTATAGTTTTGTAAAAATAAACTTTTTTAGTCTGTTATAAAAAAATTTCCTTTATAATGAATAAATTTTAAAACAAATGTTTTAATTAAATATTTTCTTTTGCGGAAATATTATTTCTGAATATTTCAATATGTGTCTTTCTGAATTCATTATTTTCTTATTCTACATATCAAGAAAATTGTTTCAGTACTAAACTTATTTTTTTATGAGGAAGCCAAATATGATAACAAAAAATTGTCACTTGTTAAGTCTGAGAGATTAAAAAGCCAACTAGGATTTTATTCAAATGAACCCTCTACATACGAGTACACCATTAAATAGTATTTTTTCCGTTTACAAAACTATGTAATACTGGATATTCATTGTATTCATGCAGAGCATTCAAATTATTGAACGGAATTTTAATTATTGAGAAAGAGTCTTATCTGATTTACTATCTTCGTATTTGGAACAATGAAAAATTCGTTTACTATCAAACAGTTTTTTGTGAGAAAGCCAAATATCATTTGTGACGATGGTATTTCAAAAAATGTAGTTGACTTTGTTTTCTGTCAAATTTGATCATGACGATAATGCTAATTAATGGTGTGCTCATAGGTAGAGGGTGCCATTTAAAAAATCCTAGTTGGTTTTGTAATCTGTCAAGTGACAAATTTTTTGTTATCGTATTTCGCTTCCTCAGAAAAAACTAAGTCTAGCACACTGAAAATAAATATTATTTTTCTAACCGGACTGAAAAATGTTATTTAATGATGTGCTTATATGAGGAAGTTGCCAGTTAAATACATCATAGTTGGTTTTGTAAACTGTCAAATTTGACAAGTGACAAATTTTGTGTTATTATTTTTAGCTTCCCCACAAAAAACTAATAGGAAAAGAGTAAATTGAGTGAGCCACTTAAAACTTAATATCCAGGTCAGTAAATTAAATGCCTTATATATCTGTAACTACTGAAAATAAATATCATATATATTTTTGTAACCGGACTGAAAAATGCTATTTACTGGTGTGCTTATATGTAGAGCATTTTTAAAAGTTCTAGTTGGCTTTGTAAACTGTCAAATTTGACAAGTGGCAAATTTTGTGTTATATTTGGCTTTCTCACAAAAGCTAAGTTTATTAGTAAAAAAATTTTTTGATACCCCAAATACGAAAACGGTAAGTGGAGTGAGTCACTTAAAAGTTAAAATTTAGTTCAATAATGATAACAAATATCGAGTGTTACATATCTTTGTAAAGGGATTAAAAATGCTATATAATGGTGTACTCAGAACTCTATGCCAAGTGACAAATTTTTTCATTATCATATTTGGCTTCCTCATAAAAAACTAAGTTTAGTAATTTTCTGGGTATGTAGAATAGGAAAATAGTAAATTAGGTTAGACATTAAAAAAAAATGTCGGTCTACATTAAATAATTCAGTTTTTAACTATTTGTGTATGAAAGATATATATATATATATATATATATATATATATATATATATATATATATATATATATTAATATAATTTATAATATAATTAAAAAAAAAAACATAAATTTCACATTTTAATATTGATGCTAAGCTGCTAATACTTATCCATTTAAGAGATTATATTCGTCATTATTAAAACTTATTGCATAAATAATTTTCTTTCGTATATCTTTTTCATTTATGATTTTTAGTAAGTATTTTAGAACTGATCCTGAAAATCATGCTTATTTTCTGGCATAAAAGTTTCTCGTTAATATATATTACATAGATATTGGAAAACTTATAAATTCAATCCTTTATTTCCCACGATAAACCAATGATATCAACAACTTACTTGTTTATTAGGGCAATTTTCTTGGTATGGAAATTACATCATTACCTTTTCAAAGAGACAACATCGTTATAAATAATTTCCTTGTAATTATTTTATCTTTTCAATATAACTGGAAAATCAACGAAATAAACTATCTAATTCCGTGTGTACTTCAAGAAGTAGTTGTGTAAATATTTTATTATCCGGCATTACAGGAAAATTGTTTTCAATTTATATGTAATTTATAATTTACGGTATAACGAAAAACTTTAGGGAGATAAAAGCTATAATAAAGTTATTTAATATTATTTGACCAAACAGGAAAATAACCCCAAACATCTAATAATAAATAAAATTATTGCTAGAGGATGATACTTAAAAACTTTTTAAAACTTAAAAAGTTAGTAATTTGATGTATTTCTTGATAATAATAATCATTTTAACTGCACTTAAATATATGATTTGGCCCCTAAGCTATATACGTAATTTCAATAATGTCTGGCGAAAAAAATTAGGAGTTTGAGAAACAAACCAGATTAATAACTATTATATTCTAGGCAATAAAATTCTTTATTTGGTAGAAAATGATATGTACAATTAATTAACAGATTTCGGATAAAAATTATTCAATTACATATTTGTGTGTGTGTTTTAGCACTGGCTATACTCAACTGGTCAACTTTTCTGTTTTTTTTTTTTTTTAATATATGAAACTAAAAAAAATTCTAATTGTTTTTTTTTTTTTTTTTATTTTTTCTTCTTCCTTCGTTTTCTCCTCTCTCTCTTTTTTTCTTTTTCTTCCTTATTTTTTCTTCTTTCGTTTTAACCCTTAATTCTAGAGTCCATAACATGATGATATTGACTCTATAGATATCAAAGTTATTTAAGCTTGTTGCAAATGTGATTTAATTTTTCTGAAAAGTTTGATATTATAACTTGATTTCAATCTACAATCTAAAATACAGGGTTGCATATCCCTGCAATTTCAGTTGACACTGTCCTGTAGGCCTATTCTGTTTCTATATAAGTATAGTAATACAATGCATCTTATTCTACTTATTATTTGTATAAAATTTCTATTATATTGGTTAGAGAACCAAGGTTTTTTGTTTATGTGAGGGAACATTAGCAGAATTATCTTAATATCTGAAAAATATATTTATATAACGCTCCTAATCTAACTTATGGGTATAATAATTTGTTGAAGACAATTTTCCACATAAGAATGCCTAATTTTTGTGTTTGAATTATATTATTCATTATAACATATAGATGATTTAATAGATATTATATTATATATATATATAATATATAGATATATTATATATATATATATATATATATACATATATGTATATATATATATATATATATATATATATATATATATATATATATATATATATATATATATATATATATATATATATGTATATACTAAACTAAAATTACGTGCAACATCAAACCACATGTTGTAATAAGGAACCAAGAAATAGAAAATGTCCAGAGTAATGTCGATTTGGATCTCATACTAACACTTGGGCAAGAAAATCAAATTTCCGAAATTGATTGAAGGAGGATGTTGGCCTGGGCGGCTTTTGAAAAATTGGGACAAACATTAAAGAATAAATCCTTCTGCATCCTCGTCCCCATTTGTTCGATCAATGTGTCTTATTCGTCCTTACCTATGGTGCCCAACCGTGGGCTCTAACGAAGCTCTCCGTGAATAAGCAAAAACCTATTTAAAGAGCCATAGAACGCTAAAATCGTAGGTAAACGATAAAAGAGACATAAAAATATACCAGTCAGTTTGCAAAATGCAATAAACGATAAAAGAGACATAAAAATATATCAGTCAGTCTTGTGAACACCGTAGACGGGTCACTTGATATAAAAATGTGATAAATAAAATAAAATCGAATTATAATTTTAATGCATATGTGTGTATGTTGTGTGGAGGTTTAAGAGTTTACCTTTGTGGTAAGTTCATATTATAAACGTGCTGCAATTTTAAATATTTAACGTCTAAATGTATTGTTCTAGAATATTTTAACTCTGATGAAGACCCATTAAAAAGGTCGAAATGTTAGTAAATAAACAATATTTTATTCATTGATAGACCAACAACCAAGGAAATACCAACAAAAAATATAATACTCAAAGGTCTAAGAATATTACATATTTTGAAGAACTTAATATCTAAAAAATTGTAATATATATATATATATATATATATATATATATATATATATATATATATATATATATATATATATATATATATATATATATATATATATGTATATACGTAAACACACAGAGTGAAGTCAAACACAGGTCTTGTAGAAAAAAAAAAAATTATTTAATAAAACTTAATGTCTAAAATTAGTTAATATTCACAAACTTATTGAGTCAGTATCTAAGAAAAAATAGGTCAGGTGCTTTCTTTCAAAATCTCTGTATATATGTTTGCAACATTAATATTACATTTGCAGACAAATAAGTTCGTACATAGAAAAAATAATAAGCGAGCGCAGTTTCAAAACTTTGCTGAATTAATTATATATTACTTACATTTCTTAGGCTTTTTATTTGAAGTGACCCGACACTGATTTATTTTTCTAATTATATTTCCTCTTTTAAACACGTGGGAAGAAATTAACTTTTCTTTTTTAATTTCAGTTTTTATTGCTAACAGCTATTTATGAGCAATTATTAATATAATTTGTAATATAATGCATAAAATTGTAACATAAGTCCTTCAAGCCGGATTTTACACAAAAAAATCTTTGCTCTTGTCGACATAAAGAACGATTTTAAACATTACAAAAAGCGCAAACGGTTGATCATTTACCAAAAAATAACAAGCTAAAAGTGCTATTGACAAAGGTATTTAGGATGTTTAAGATCCATCGAGCCGGCATTTGTTTGGGTAGTATCACGCTGAGAGAATCCATCAAGAGTGTAAAGAGCACAGCTTGTGGTATACGCGTACGATGTTCTTTTATTTTTTGACGTGCTAAATCAAAGTTTGCTGAGGAAAGCGCTTAGGTGTTTATCGGTAATAGAAGTGTTTAGTTCAGGAAAATTCTAGAATATGAAACATGGTATTTTTTGAGCTTTGTGAAAAGTTTTAATATAAACGTAATATTTGTCTTAATTCTCAGGAAATAGATGAAATATTAGATTGCTTTTTTAGAACTAGATCTGTTTATTTGTCATATAAAAATTGTTTCTTTTAAATTTTGTTTTCATTCACGTGTTTAAAAAATATAATCAAATTTTTTCAAGTTATGGTCCTTCTTAGCCATAATTTATACTAACAATTTAACCTCGTTTTTATTGTTCCCTAGGGACATTTATGGGATCACTTCTGTGACTGCCATACCCGATTTTCGCCGAAATTATTTGTTATAAAAAGTTGAAATTTGACACAAATATAGGAATCGACGGCCTAATCAGGGCCGTGCAGTTTTGAAAGTTAAATTTTGACATAAGAGGTTAGTTTTGGTGGGTGAAATTGGAAGTGAAAAAAGGTCAAGGTCATCAAGTGGGATATCAAACGAAAGGTTGTGAAAACAAGAATTCAAAAATATATATATATGATGTAATATTCGCGCAAACTTTTCTGTATATTATTTTAAAAAAATTACCAAAAATCGCTGTCCCCCCACCTCTTTAAGGATACTAGTCAAAAAATTTTGAAAAAGTTCTGGAATATTCTTCATTGAATAAAAATTATTACCTTTGATCTGGTATATAAAAACAAAGATCGAAAAGAAAATATTTCAAAAGCAATTACGGTACGGAACCCTAATTGAGACTTGCACTTGGACGGTTTTTTCAATTTAAACCCATAATTGCCAAATTAATAAAGTTAAATATGTATAGTGAGTCAGTGTATAAATATCATGAAACAAAAATGCGTACTCACTCTGGAAAAATAAACCAATATTACTTTTGCACTATCTATACGTGAGATCAAAGATCATCATCATCATCATCATTATTATTATTTATTTTTTCCTTATTCCATCCATAGTCGGCTGTAAGGCTCCTGAAGTTTTCTCCAATGAGCTCTGTTGATTGCTTCTTGTATCCAGTCGTGTCCCGCTAATCTTTTTATATCGTCCATCCATCTTGTCTGTGGTCTACCTCTGTATCTTTTATGTTCTCTAGGCCTTCATTCAACTATACGGCGTGTCCATCTGTTATCATTCATCCTTGCGATATACCCCACCCAATGCCACCTTAATATATTAACAATTCGTTGTGTTATATCTGTCACTCTTGATCTTCTTCGTATCTCGATGTTAGGAATACGATCTTGGAATCTAATATTTAGCATTCTCCTCTCCATTGCTCTTTGTGTTACTTGGAGTTTATTTATTATCCTTTTATTTAAAGCCCACGTTTCAGTGCCATATGTTAATACAGGCAGTACATATTAATCGAACTCTCTTGCTTTTATTGTATTTGGGATGTCCAATTTAAATGTAGATTGTAACCTTCCGAACGCAGACCAAACTAACTAGACTTTTCTATCCAAGTCACTCTTTAAATTATTTTTTTACACATCGATTTTTTGTCCTAAATATATGAAGGCTTGTATCTTTCATATTCTTTCATCTTCTATTAATACTTCCTGGCTGTTATCTTCACTTTCGTTGTTCACATATTCGGTTTTGGTGAAGTTTATTTTTGGACCTATTTCTCGAGACTTAGACGTAATTCCATCAGCATTTATTGTAATTTTTCTTTTGTGTTGACGATCAGAGTGATATCATCTGCGAACCTTAAGTGATTTAATCGCTCACCGTCCATTAGTATTCCTTTATTTTCCCACTTTATCCATTTGAATATGTCTTTTAGAGTCAACGAGGACAGCTTTGGGGATATTGAGTCGCTTTGTCTAATTAATTTTTGTTTATATGAAATGGTCCAACGCTGGTTACTTGACCATACTTAGAATTTGTCTTCGTGTATGATGATCTCTTTTAATGGTCAGATAACAAGCGTTGGACCATTTGAAATAAAAAAAAAAACTTTTAGAACATGTTTTTCTGTTCAAATTACCGAATTAAGTTTATTATAGTCGTAACAAAATTTTGGCTGTGAACAAAAATATCAAATAAAACATTAACTAAAAACATATTTTTTTAATTAACATCGTAAGTATAAAAAATATTTACAGGAAATTATCTATTTTAGTTTGCTGCTTTTTCGATTTTATTTAAACGATAAAATAATTACAAGAAGTTTATTTCTAACGATGTTGTCTCTTTGAAGAGGTAATGATGTAATTTTCATATCAAGAAAATTGCTTCAATAAATAAATAAGTTTTTAGTGTTATTATTTTATCGTGGGAAATAAAATATGACGTTTGAATTTGTATGTTATTCAATTTCTGTCTAATCGACCGTAATTGGATCAGAAATTTTATTTGGAACTTGAAATCCCAATTCTTGTTTGTTTTGACGTTTATTTATAAAATAAATTGAAAATAAAATACTGAATATATATTATGTATATATATATATATATATATATATATATATATATATATATATATATATATATATATGTATATATATATATATATATATATATATATATATATATATATATATATATATATATATATATATATATATATTACTAGCCGGGCCTGCGGCTCCGTTCGCGTGGACTTTATTCACTACTATCGTCACTGCTTATTCCTTATGTTACCCAACATAATAAAATATCTCCCATTATTTCCCCTTATCTCCCAATAATTCTCCTTATCTCCCATTATCTCTACATAATTTCCATTATCTAGGCTTATCTCTGCCCATTTCCCATTATTTCTCCTTATCTACCACTATCTCACCTTATTTCCCATTATCTAGGCTTATCTCGACTTATCTCGCAATATTTCTCCTTATCTCCCATTATTTCTCCTTATCTACCATTATTTATACTTATCTCCCATTATCGAGACTTATCTCGACTTATCTCCCATTATTTCTCCTTATCTCCCATTATTTCTCCTTATATCGAATTAAATAGAACATTTGTATAAATTTATAAAAACACGTAAATCAGATAAGTGGTTCTTGAGTGATAAGCGCACTAACGGACAGACAGACAAACAGGGAGACGTTGCATTTTATATATATATATATATATATATATATATATATATATATATATATATTATATATATATATATATATATATTATATTCTTTGCTACATGATATTGTTCCATATTTAAGGCTTTAGGCAGTGTATTGCAAGAGAACGCGCTAGCGGAAAACTTTTCTCCGACTTGATTCAATATTATCGTCACTGCTTATTCCTTAGGTCAAAATATATCCTATAACCTGGCCAGAGAACTTACGTATGTTTAAAAAAAAGCACGTAAATCGGATAAGTGGTTCTCCAGTGATAAGCGTACTAACGGACTATATATTATAGATATTCTTTGCTCCATGATATTGTTCCATATTTAAAGGTTTAACATGTTTAAAAAAAAAAGAACGTAAATCGGATAAGAGGTTCTCCAGTATTAAGCGCACAAACGGACAAACAGACAGAGAGACGTTGCATTTTATATATATTATAGATATCCTTTGCTACATGATATTGTTCCATATTTAGTGGTTTAGGCAGTGTATTGGAAGAGGACGCGCTAGCGGCAAACTTTTTTCCGATTTAATTCACTATTATCGTCACTGCTTATTCCTCATGTTATCTAACGTACGAGTAATAAAATATAGTCTATAACCTGGCCAGAGACCATATGTATGTTTTAAAAAAAAGCACGTAAATCGGATTAGTGGTTCTCCAGTGATAAGAGCACTAACGGACGGACAGACAGACAGACAGACAGAGAGACGTTGCATTTTATACCTATTATAGATATAGATTATTATTATTATATAACCTGGCCAAAGAATATATGTATGAATTTAAAAAAGACACTAAATCGGTAAAAGTAGTTCTCGCGTGATAAACGCACTAATGGACAGACAGACAGAGAGACATTGCATTTTATATATATTATGGATTATAGATATTCTCTGCTACATAATATTGTTCCATATTTAGTAGTTTAGACTGTGTATTGCAAGAGAACGCGCTAGCGGCAAACTTTTTTCCATCTTCATTCACTATTATCGTCACTGCTCATTTCTTATCCTACCTATCTAATAAAATATAGCCTATAACCTGGCCGGAGAACATATGTACGTTTAAAAAAAAAAAAGTACGAAAATCGGATAAGTGGTTCTCCAGTGATAAGCGCACTAACGGACAGACAGACAGACAGAGATACGTTGCATTTTATATATATTATAGATGTAATAAAATATATATCTATAACCTGGTCAGAGAACATGTTTGAATTTAAAAATTCACGTAAATCGGATAACTGGTTCTCGAGGGATAGGCGCACTAATGGACAGACAGACAGACAGAGAGACGTTGCATTCTATATATATTATAGATATAGATTATTATTATTATTATATAACCTGGCCAAAGAATCTATGTATGAATTTAAAAAAAAAACAGGTAAATCGGATAAGTGGTTTTCGCGTGACAAACGCACTAATGGACAGACGGACAGAGAGACAATGCATTTTTATATATATTATAGATTATAGATATTCTCTGCTACATAATATTGTTCCATATTTATTGGTGTACTGCAAGGCAACGCGTTAGCGGAAAACTTTTTTCCGACTTCAATCACTATTTTACGTCACTGCTCATTCCTTATGCTACCTATCGTAATAAAATATAGCCTATAACCTGGCCAGAGAACATATGTATGTTTTTTTAAAAAAAAGTACGTAAATCGGATAAGTGGTTCTCCAGTGATAAGCGCGCTAACTGACAGACAGACAGACAGGCAGGCAGAGAGACGTTGCATTTTATATATATTATAGATATATATATATATATATATATATATATATATATATATATATATATATATATATATATATATATATATATATATATATATGTAGATGTATATATACTGGGTGTTATGGAGTTTACTGCATATATTGGAACTGGTAGACCCTTGTAGCAAGACCGATTGCAAAAAATTCACCTTAAAGAGCAGATCTCAATAATAAAGGGAAAAATCGACCCTAAAGAAATAATGTCATGAATATTTTTTTGCGCTGCATTGATTAACGCTGAACTCCACAATATTGAAATACGTAAATCAGACTGAAGGTAGTTTTTTTTCGATCCCGTCAGTTGGCTTTTCTCAAATAAATTTTATAAAAAAATTATATTTTTCTATTTTAAAAACCGAAAGATTTGCGGCTTCCTTTGTTTTTCGCATTCCAGAGATTAGAGCGTTTATGCCGCGACTGCAGTGTTTTCTTTTCAGTGAATGTTTACCAGTTACGGGGGTAAGGTGTAGTACAGGTCAATGGAGATGTACTGACATAGCGATTATGAAATTTGCAGAAATGTAGAATATAGCAACAAGACTCCACACACCGACCCTTATGTCATTGGTATAGTTGGTTAGGTTTTAAATTTGTCACGGACAACTTAGGATATTTTATATGGAGATCCATTGCTCATTTAAGGTACATTGCAATGCACGATTGAAGTTAAATAAAATTACCCAAATGAATTATACAAAAATATAACCAGCCAACCAATAAGGTACCAATTTAAGGTAGATAAAAAAATGGTTTATCATTTAGATATTTACCTTGAAAAGATTCAGAGGAACACCTATTTGAAATTTTGTTTTTATTTGGAAAAAATCGACTCTAAACCAATTTAATAAAAAAATAATATATAAAAATTGTTTTATATTTCAATATTATATAGTAAAAAATTTTAACGGGTAATTCACCAAAATTTTATTTGCTTCCTGGTAAAAAAGATAATCAAATAAATGTTGGGATGGATTGTTCCCCTTTATTTATTATAACCTAAAAAGAATTTTTTTGTCAAACGTCGACAAAAAAAATTGTTTTATTATTGCCGATGGGTGGGGCTTATACTGTAGGGGAGGCTTGTGTATATTATGTTATTCGCCTTTTGTTTATTTATTCTTCCAAAATATTTTTGTAAAGACTTAATGTAAATTCCACAGTTTTTTGTACAGTATTTTTTGTAGTATTGGACATAATGATTTTAAATTTTTTCTTTTTCATTTAAATTTAAATGTGGCTTCTTCATTATAGTAATAATAGAAGCGTCGTGTAAGACCGATGTGCT
Organism: Pachyrhynchus sulphureomaculatus; assembly: GCA_019049505.1. Classification (NCBI taxonomy): domain Eukaryota; kingdom Metazoa; phylum Arthropoda; class Insecta; order Coleoptera; family Curculionidae; genus Pachyrhynchus; species Pachyrhynchus sulphureomaculatus. The sequence continues at coordinate 88,089,670 of CM032456.1, forward strand.
TTCATTATTTGAGTTTGTTTGGCAGAGAATATTTATATTTTCAGCTGCTTTAAATAAATGTTCGGGAAGGACGTTTTTGTCCATGGGCCAAACACTAGCCTTTTGAAATCCGTTCACAACAATGATAGCAGCTGTTTGGTAAGCTTCTGCAAACAAACTTGCAACTTGGTATTGCGTTACTTGAGGACCTGAATTTGTCCTCAATCCTTTTTCTGTTGCTTGAATATAATAAGAGCTCATAGGTTTAAAAAAAAGACACGTCGAGTAGCTGAAGCCGGTGGGAAGTAACGCCTGCCAGTGGTAATGTTAGCCTTTGTTTTGTTCAACGCTTCTCGGTTCTTCGAACGCGTTGTATTTCCATGAAGCAGAAGTAACACTTTATTTTCAAGGGTTGGCTTTACGATGCTTGCAAAATATTTCATCCATTTTACAAGTTTTACGTTTTGTGTTAATATAGCCAGTCCCTGGAAGGGTGACAACACTCTCAAAGGGTGTGCCATTCCCTAATTCAGCATTTTGTCTCATTCTTTTGAATATTTAAACCTAAAACTTTTTGCTTTTTTTTCTGAACTGTGAAAAATTCCCCCTTCCATCAACGTTAGAAAATTTATTTTTATTTACGATTTTTTTAAACGTGAGGGTCGATTTTCCCTACTCTCCCTACTTGAAAACAGCTATTAACTTGGCATGATCTCGTTGTTCCAGTGCTTTACCGAGGCGAAAGTCGGTCTTTCTAGGGCGGGTTGGTTTTGTAAATATTTGGGTAAAAAGGAGTTTTTTTTTTTTTTTGTTTAGATTTTTAAAAAATCTTGGAATTTGAAAAAGAAAAGTATTGAATGTGTTTCTACATGGCCTCACGAGTCACCCATTTCAATATATGCAGTGAATTTTATAACACCCTGTATGTATACAGGCAGTCGTCGAGTTACGTCGTTTCGAGTTACGTACAATAAAAAATTTGACACCATTCCTCAATCTAGTGTCAATTGTTTTGAGTTACGTCATAGGCTAATTCACTGGTCGAGCGATCGTCCAGATTGAAAAGCAAACCCAAAAGCACGGGTGACAGCAGCACTTTTTGAAGATTGGTTTACACAGCATTTCATACCTGAAGTGAAGCAGTATTGTTTGAAAAATAATTTGGCTTTAAAGCATTACTTCTGGAAAATGCTCCCGGTCATCTCCCGCATATTGCTGACGTTGATTCCCAAATCAAGGTTGTATTTTTGCCTCTTTACTGTAACTAGTGGATCAAGGAGTCATCGGGTCATTTAAAGCCTATTATCTCAGGAGAACCTTTTCACAGGCAGTTGAAGCTAATGAAGAAAATAGCACGGAACAGAGAGAATTCTACAAGGTATAAAAAATATTACTGCGTCCTGGGAACAGCAATTTGAAAGGAGCATGGAAAAAGTTATGTCCGGATTTTTTTGAGGCTCCTGAATGTCTATTAACCACAGAGCAAACGAATGTTGATGAGATTTCAACTGGCATTGTTATTTTAGCCAACAACTTGCCTAATATTGAAGTCTCTACTGATGATATTGAAGATTTGTTACAGTCACATGCTCAAGAACTGACTGATGAGGATCTTGTTAAACTAGAAGTACAGAAGGAAACAACAGTGTGAAAGAAATTACCAGAAGCCTTTGCAAGTTTACAGAAAGCGATGAATATTTTTGAAGAAAATGATTCAGATTTTGAAAGAAGTATTATTGCTGCCTATCAGCGCTATTGAGGCATGTACGAAAATTACAAAAAAGGAGCAAATCAAACTCGTTTTTCAAACCTTTTTATTAAGTTTCTATTAAAAGTATTTTTATTTAAATTAAAAGCCCTTATAGAACCTAACTCCCTCATTTTATGTGGATATATATATATATATATATATATATATATATATATATATTATATATATATTATATATATATATATATATATATATATATATATATATATATATATATATATATATATATATATATGTATATATATATATATATATATATATATATATATATATATATATATATATATATATATATACAGTACAATCCCGATTATCCGAATCGCGATTATCTGAAGTCCGGCTTATCCGAAACAAACTGTTAAAAAGCAAATTGGATTCCCATTAAATGAAAAAAATCCCCATTATTCGAGACAGACGATGAGTGGCTTCCTTAACGATAGAGCGTCGTAATAATAAGCGTAAACTTGAAGCAATTCAGCGTTTAGATAATGGTGAACTTCTTAAAAATATAGCGAAGGATTTAGGTGTAGCCGTGAGTACTGTTTCAGAGTGAAGAAAAAATCGCGAAAAACTTGAAGAATGGTGTAGTGTTTTGTCATCGCCCACACCGGCACGAAAAAGTATGAAAAGCGGTGAATACCAAAAAAGTGGATGATTCTTTATTTTTATGGTTTACACAGAATCGAGAACGAGGACTACCAATTTCAGGAACAATTTTAAAACATAAGGTAGTGAATTTAAGCGAAGAGTTGCCGGTTATTGAAGCGCTTGTAAATTTTTTTGTAAGTGATGGATGGCTAGACAGGTGAAGAAAAGACATGGTGTACGTCAACTGAAAGTTTGTGGAGAAAGATTGTCGGCTGATCTATCTGCTGCAAAAAAATTTGCAGAGAATTTTGAGCAGCTTATGAAAGAACATGGTTTACAGCCAGACCAAATCTATAATTGTGATGAAACAGGCTTGAACTACAAAATGTTGCCGTCAAATACCTTAGCTTCAAAAACGGAAGCTGGAGCACTTGGTTACAAACGTAGTAAAGAACGTATTACTGTTCTTGCATGCAGTAATGCTTCTGGAAGACACGAACGTTTAAGAATATTCGTCGCAATGCTTTTCCTGTTTTGTATAAAAATCAAAACAGTGCCTGAATAAATGCGACTCTATTTAAAGACTGGTTTTTTGGAGATTTTGTTCCCAAAGTGGAACTTTTTTTTAAAAGAACATGGATATACTAGAAAATGTATTCTGTTACTAGATAACGCCCCCAGTCACCCAAGTGCGGAGCAACTTGAAAGTGGGGAAATAAAAGCAATGTTTTTGCCCCCTGCTGTAACTTCTCTCATTCAACCTATGGATCAGGGTGTACTGGAAAATTTAAAACGCAGTTACAGGCGTTTGTTATTGGAGCAATTTGTTCAAGGTAAGAAAATGTATTTATAACTTGTTGCTATATTAAATAATTAATAACTTGTTTGACCTTAGATATCCATTTTAACTCTGACGAAGACAATGTATTGCCCAAACGTAAATAAACGATGTCCTCATAAACGCATTTTGTTACCTACGGACTATAAACTCTAGAAAAAGTCTATATATATATATATATATATATATATATATATATATATATATATATATATATATATATGTATATATATATATATATATATATATATATATATATATATATATTGTATATATATATATATATATATATATATATATATATATATATATATATATATATATATATATATATGTATATATATATATATATATATATATATATATATATATATATATATATATATATATATATATATATATATATATATATATATATATATATATATATATATATATATATATATATATATATATATATAGACTTTTTCTAGAGTTTATAGTCCGTAGGTAACAAAATGCGTTTATGAGGACATCGTTTATTTACGTTTGGGCAATACATTGTCTTCGTCAGAGTTAAAATGGATATCTAAGGTCAAACAAGTTATTAATTATTTAATATAGCAACAAGTTATAAATACATTTTCTTACCTTGAACAAATTTTTAGGGAGACATCAATTTAAAACATAAGATTACATTTTTACGATACATATTTGAAGCAGTTTGGGCATTGAACACAACTGTTGGCGTTTTGGATTTTTTGGAAAGAATAGGCGAATATTTTATTGATTTCGGTTTTTTTTTTTATTATAATGTTGGGGTTGTGGATTTTTAGAAAGGAAGAGGCAATATTTTAATGGTTTTGGTTTTTGTATCTATTATAATATATGTAAGAGAGAAAGTTATAAATAGTTATTCTGGCGAAGGCAACGTGTTGCCGAAACAAAAATAAACACTATCCACATCAATGTATTTTCTTACCTTTGTCATAGTATAATTTGCATCGATGCAAAACCAACATGAACTTTGAAACATTATAAATATCTATCTGTTGCGAACTTTCTTGAGCGTCAAGTATAAAATTTTTTGACGTAAAATATGTTCAAAAAAATTCATCAAAAAAATTCTGTCAGATTAGCTCTTATTATAATGACTTTATTATATATCGACTAACCAAGTCACAAATTGCCTAAAATAAACATTTTCAATTTCTTAAGAGCTCCTGTCTGATTCCGTTTGAAGAGATTCAAGAACCCTTCACTGTAAGTAGCTTAGGTAGTGTCACTTAAGAATAGAAATCCCTAACAATAGTAGATACATGAATAGTTCTGTAACAACAATAGAAAAAAAAAGGATTTGTCCATTTGACCTGCAAACAGGATGAATTTTGCGAATTATGTCTACTCTTGCTCTTTTTTTAGATTTTTAAAACTGTTTTGGGTACAAGTGATTTTAACTGTACTTTAAATACGGTATGTTTGCACAACATTCGACGATACGAATTGTACATTGGGAGTGAGTTTATTGATAAGCTTGAAAAGAGTCATTTAAATAGAGATGTGTTATTTCTTGGTGTTTCTTTTTAGGATCCCAAATTTGAGTTGTTCTTAAGAGTAATATTATAACATTTTGTAAAAATGTCAGTTGCCGCCTGTTTCCAAGAATGTTGCCGAATGTTCATTTTTTTTTTTCAGTTACATGATCTTTTGTTAAAATATATCGGAATACTGTTGTATACCTTTTTATTTTTATAGTAGCTGTGCCCGTGGCTCCACTCGCGTGGACTACGGAATTATTGTTTAGGTTCTTTTTCAAGAGAGTACGCTGGCGACAAACTTTTTGCCTACTTGATTCACTGTTATCGTTATTGTTTATGCCTTATGTCACCAAACTTAACAAAATATATATTAAAACCTGGCTAGAGAACATAGATTTGAATTTAAAAAAAAAACACATAAATCAGATAAGTGGTTCTTGAGGGATAAGCGCACTAACGGACGGATAGACAGAGAGACGTTGCGTTTTATATATTTTGGATGTCACGCTGCAGTTTGTTTTATTAAAATTTCTTTCACCGTCAAACCAAACTTCAAGTTAATGTTTGTGGTAAACCACTTGCAATGTATGAGTTATCACGCAGAGCAACGCGCAGTCTAGTATTAAGTTTAAATAGACGCAGTTCGCGCTTATGAATTGCAAGAATTCGGCGGGGCAATAAATTTTTCTTTATTGAAAGATCTATTTTATATTGCAGTTAAGTATGTAATGTTTAAACATGTAGTGTTTATTGAGGTATGTAAAAATTTCAGCTTTGGATAGTTGATGTATGGTATTTTCATTAGTGAATGATTGCTTTTACATCGCTAAACCTCAGATGTAGTTTGTTTCTGCAGCCTTAGTTACTCTTTAAATATATTGGTAAAATTCATTACAACATAAAATAACAAGTTGTTAAGTTTAAGCAAGGGGCCATTTTATTCAATTGTTTTCGATGGTTCTATTTACTACAACCTCAGACAAGCATGCTGAAAAATTATAAATCTTTAGATGTTTTGGCTGATGTCAGTAAAATAGTAAACTTAAACTTAAACTCCTTCTGTGGCTATAGGCCCTAGTCTATGAACCCTTCGTTATTTCTCTCTCCCAAGTTTCTGACAGCTTAGTGTATGCTACTAATGAAGACCACAAAATCCGAAACACGTGTATGTACGTCAAAAGTAATGGAAGTACTCCATTACTTTTGACAGTTTTCCCGGTACTCTTTTTTTCCGTTGTGTAATTACTCCTGTCGTTATCTTTTTTATTCAAATATATATATATATATATATATATATATATATATATATATATATATATATATATATATATATATATATATATATATATATATATATATATATATATATACATATATATATATATATATATATATATATATATATATATATATATATATATATACATATATATATATATATATATATATATATATATATATATATATATATATATATATATATTTTGGTTCAACCATTTGTTACAATTTCTTAGTTGTTTTCGCATATTAACTGAAAAGATATGTTTGGCGTTCTGCCCTTTCTTTAGAGCCTTTTCAAAATTTCATTTTATATCATTTAATTCTAAAAACCGGACTAAAATAATTTAACAATTACAATTTTTTAGGTCACAAAAAACACATACTCAACATAAACTATATGATGTTTATGACAGGCAGAAAGTGTGGAGGAATTTTATTATTTTGTTATTATTTTATTACTAAATTTAGAAAAAATGTAAATATTTAAGTGGGTTCTGTATCACTTGAAACCCAAAAAATAATTGTGCAGCGCTGATTGTCATTTGTCATTTGTCAAGTTTATAGAATTAATTTTTACGGTAGTGTGCAAAATTTTTTGGTCGATCGGACAGTAATCGTATTTTGTCAGTAAAATATGATCGCAACGTGATTTTTATTTCTTGAATTTCAGATATATTGGTTAGATTGATAGAATTTTACAATTTATTTGTTGATTCCAAGCCATATTTTAATTTTTTCACAAGCAATAATTAAAAAAAGCGATTTTCGTAAAACCGCAACTGTCGCACAGATAATTATCAAATATTTTTTTACCCTTTAGCTTGTAGTTTGAGGTTTTTTTAAAAGCACTCTAGCGTAATAATTTTTTTGCAAAAAAGGAAAGAAAACTAGTGAATTAATATTTGCTAAAGGTAACAAAGATATTGACTATACAGTACAAAAACAGAAAAATTATAGACACCTCAAAAATTGAATAAAAAAAAAACAAACTTAAAAAAAAATTATCTAGTGTGCATTTTGACTTGCCCACCGAGAATGTAATTCTTTTAAAACATACGTAACGCTATTTACACACTGCCTTATTGCATTTTCCAAATGTTCAGTCTTTAACTGGATTGTATGTTTTATGTCGTATACAAAAGCACGTCAATATACGTGGATAAAAATTTGAACGAAATCTCGAATACATTCAAAGTATTAAAATAAATTTATCGTTCGTTAATAAATATTAATGTATGATGCTAGAGTGTTTTTTAAAAAGCAAGATCCTCAAACTGAAAGTAATAGGGTAAAAAAAATTCGATGATTTTCCTTGCGACCCTTGAAAGAAAAAAATAACCGGCCAAATGCAAGCTGGACTTGCGCAATTAGTGTACGTTGATTGTTTTTAAAACAAAAATTTTTGTTACGAAGGTATAAAATAATCAGTGATTTCACAAAACACACCCCAAATGAGTTTTCATGAAAGTTTGTTTTCGATCTTTGTTTTAAAACTGATGACCAGATAAATTATTAAAGGTAATACACTCGTGATAATTTTCATTCAATCTACACCCTATGGAGAATATTCTAGAATTTTTTCAAAATTTTTTGATCAGTACTTTTCGAGATAAGGGGGGACAGCGATTTTTGACAATTTTTTTAAAAATAAAAGAAAAGTGTGTGCAAATACTACATTGGGCTCAAAACACGATATTTTGCTGTCCCAAGTATGAAGAGCAAATGAAAATTAATGCCGAATTGAAGAAAGAAATTGCGGATGTTAGACGCGAACTGATGATATTTGGTGCAGCGGAATTAGAGAGCGGTGAGTCAGACAAAACTTTAGTTTCTGATATAATACTTAGAGCAAACCCTGAAGCCAATATTTCTAATATAAAAATATTTCGCATTGGACTTGTGAACACTATAGCGCCTCGACCTATAAAAGTAATTTTCGAATCATCATCGGAGGTCAAGTCTATTATTAGACGAGCTAAAGAACTAAGGAAAGTGCAATTATATAATAATATCTATTTATCCTTCGACTGAACACATAAACAAATTGATGAATACAAGGCATGAAAGGGAAAGTCGGAGGCCAGATTGGGCGGTGGCGAGATTAATCTCAAGATAAAGTACTTTAATGGGTCTCCAAGAATTGTTAAGTTAGACAGGGATTTAAACTGAGTAGTGTGTCTGGCAGTGTTGTCTCTGGATCGGGATCTGATCATAACATCTTGTGTTTCTATCAGAATGTAAGAGGACTTAATACAAAAATTGTGGACTTTTTTCTGTCCGTGTGCGGTGCAAGTCATGATATCATCGCTATCACTGAAACTTGGAACAATGACAATATTCTATCGAGTGAATTATTTGATGAACGGTATACGATATTTAGATGTGACAGAGACTTTGCCCGTAAAGAAGTATAAAGAGGGGGTGGCGTGGCTCTGGCGGTGAAGAGGGAACTGTTACCTGCACAGTTGGATTTTCAAACATTTTGAACTAGTGTTACTAAAATCGATATGGTGGAATCTAAACTTAATTTTACTCACCAAATGTTGTATGCATTTGTTGTTTGTGTACCCCCTAGTGTATCTATCGGTGAATTTCTCACGTTCATCAATTACTTGGAATCACTTCGTCACCTATGTTACAGCAGTAACTTAATTATTTTAATTATCTTAGGCCCAATTATCAAAATAATATTTCTGATCAAAAAAGCAAAATTCTAGCTAAGGTTTGCGATATGTTTCAGCTCTTGCAGTTTAATGATATACAGAATTCACATAATTCAGTCTTGGATTTGGTGTTGTCAAACATTAATAATTGCAGTGTTACAAGGAACAAATCCCTTTAACAGCTGAGGACGCCTATCATCCATCCCTAAGCATTGCACTATCCGAGGTTCGGGAGAAAAGACGGAGTCTCCGTGCAAACGCATCTGAACTGACATATAATTTCAGGAAAGCAAATTATCCTGTTCTCTACGATATGATTTTAAGGGCTGATTGGTCTAGTTTGTATACAGCTCAGGATGCTAATGATGCATGCAGAAATTTCTATGACACTATATATAAAATATTTGATGAGTATGTACCGAGATCCTTACTGCGTAATAGAACATTTCCCGTGTGGTTTACTTTAGATATAATTAAGTTGGTGAAACGTAAACGGAGGATGTTTAGAAGGTTAAAGGGATCTAACTCGGATTGGCACCATAACGAATACAATGAACTGAGAAGGGAAATTAAAAAGAGAATCCATCTTGCTTACAATAATTATTTGAGGAGGGCTGAGGCTTCCATATGTGAGGACCCTCGATCTTTCTGCTCATTTATCAAATTTAAAAAATCGACGACCTTGCTGCCGGAGTCTTTCACGGACAATGACCTCCAATGCTCTTATACGGATCCGAAAAAGATTGCGGATGATTTTGCACACTTTTTTTGTGGCATGTATTGTGCCCTTACACCAACAGAGCATAATTATCTCCAAGGAAGTACCGATTTGATTCCTCTTGTCTCTCTTCCCTGCCTCACTGACGATATGATCTTGGCTGCTCTGGCGAAGTCAAAGAATAAATTCACTCAAGGCCCTGATAAGGTCCCTTGTTTTATTATCAAGGATTGTGTTCGAGCCTTGTTGAGGCCCTTGTCTTTCATGTATAACTTATCCATGAAATCTAACACTTTTCCTGAAATCTGGAAAACGGCAAGAATTACACCTGTATTCAAGAAGGGCGATACTAGTATCATTTCCAACTACAGGCCTGTGTCAATACTGTCACCATTTGCTAAAGTTTTCGAAATGGCAATACTCATTGTTTAAGCAAATTAAGGAACGTTTGACGCAGGCTCAACATGGTTTCTTTGGCAACCGCAGGACAGTCAGCAATTTGGCTTCCTTTGCGCAATGCACGGGGGAAGCCCTTGAAGATCGTCAGCAGGTAGACGCTATCTACACAGACTTCACGAGGGCATTTGATCGTATTGATTCTAGCGGGTAAACTGGCTAGTATGGGGTGCCACGATGATTTGATATCATTCCTTCGGTCATATCTTCATAATCGTATTCAATATGTTGATATCCGAGGTCATCATTTATTTCAATTCGTAGTTACTAGCAGCGCTTCACAGGGCAGTAACCTCTCACCATTGTTGTTTTCAATTTTTATAAATGACATTGTTGAGTCCATTGTCAGTAGCACACTTTTATTTGCTGATGATCTTAAACTGTTTTGGGTAATTCATGACATTAATGATTGTATTATACTTCAGAAAGACATATGTACTATCGAAAATTGGTGCTATCAATAAGTTGACTTTGAATCTCGGGAAGTGTTTTGTTATGTCGTTTCCCAACCAACTGAACCCCACTCATTATAAGTATGCCTTGGATAAAGCGATTATGTATCGTTGCTATACTTTCGGGGACCTGGGAGTAGTGTTTGATACCCGATTGTCTTTGCCAATCACATCGATCAGGTTTGTGGAGATGCGTTGAAGATGCTTGGGTTTATTTTTCGCAATTCAATGGAGTTGGTAGATATAGCGTCGCTCAAAGTGCTCTACTTTTGCTATATGCGATCTACGTTGGAATATGGCGCAGTGATTTGGCACCCAATCTATCACAAATACATTGATAGAATAGAGTACATACAGAGAAAGTTCCTTAAGTTTCTGTGCTTCAGAGATAGCGGTACTTACCCTCCTAGAGGTATAGAAAGCAATATCTTGTTAGCGCGTTCCTTTATTGGCTGCTCTGACCTGCTTTCCCAGATCAACTTTCATGTGCTTTCTCGACTTACCAGATTTCTACATGTTTTCTGTTTGAGTACACCAAAAACTAATATTTTAATGAAGACTCCTTTGTACCAATCCACGAATATTTTTAATGTGGTTTGTAGTGATTTGGATATGCACAACTTAACTCATGCTCAATTTTCTAAATTCATGAAGATGAAGGTTCTTGATGCTCATTGGACGTGTCCACATCTTTGATTAGGTTTGTACTAGTTACACATGTTGTTATACCTATTTTATGCAATTATTGTAGTTTTCTAGTTTTTTTCCTCTTTAATTTTTTGTATTTTTTTTTTTCTAATTTACACATTTGTCTTGTAAATGGATATTCTATCTGTTAGACAATGAAGATTATTATTAATATACAAAAAAGTTCTTGTTTCTCACCTTTAGTCAACGTGGTTCCATGTTTGGCTGACGGGCCCAAGCCAAGTCAGCACAAACGTTATTAGCATTGTGTATTAAAGAATGACCTGACAATGTTATATGTTATCAAAATCACTTTTGAATGTTTTTGTTTATGTTTGTGTTGAGTCCTAATTGTACTAAGTGTGGTGTGAATGTTATTGGTGTAAGGCCTGTGGCTGATATAATGAGGGGGACAATGATGACTTTTTCTTGTTTTCATAGCCTTTTTATTTCCGTTGCAAGATCTGTGTATTTGGAAATTTTTTCTGTGTATTTCGTTTGGATGTTTGTGTCGTTGGGGACAGCTGTGTCAATTAGATAGATGACTTTTTCTTTTTGCAGTGAAAAGTAATATCGGGTCTATTGGCGGAGACTGTTTTATCTGTATGGATACTGATGTCCCAGTATAGTTTGTAATCTTTATTTTCAAGTATGGATTATTATTATTATTATTATTATTATTATATAAATTTTTGAACTCGTGTTTTCACAAGCTTTCATTTGTCACCCCACTGGATGACCTGGTAAATTTTTTTTTTCTCTTCCGATTTCACTCCTCAAAACTAACCTTTTAAGTCAAAATTTAACTTTCAAAACTTCGCGGCTCTGATGAAGCCATCAATTTGTATATTACTGCCCAATTTCAACTTTCTACGTCAAATAGTTTTGGAGAAAATATGGTGTGACAGACGGACAGACAGGCGGGCAGACAGACGGACTGACATCGGTATATGACCTACCGTGAGATAGAGGCAGCCTTAGACATGTCGAAGACTGCAGTGCATTTAATTTTGTGTGATTTTGCATGAACTGTGAAGCTGTAAAAAAATCTATTCCCGATGAATTCTGCATAATTTGACTGAAAAACGGGCTCGTGTCAATTCGTGTAAGGAAATGCTCAAAAAATTTGACCGAGAACATGGATGACGTATGAGCCGGAAATTAAGCAACAATCAACTGTTTGGTGGTTCCAAGATAAACCGAATCCAACCAAAGTGGTTCATTTCGCGAAGCACATAAGAAAATGATCGCTTGTTTCTTTGGTTATACCGGACATGTTGGAACCCTTGCTTTAGAGGATCGAAGAACAGTTAATCCTGAATAGCATACAACAATTTGTTTGCCAGAAGTCATCGATGAAATCAGGAAAAACCATCGAAAACGTCGCATTATTCTACATCATGACAATGCCAGCTTTCACACAGCACGGCAAGCAATTGATTATACGACTTCCTTTTGTTCCCGAATGTCAAAAGAAAATGCGTGAATAGCAATTTTCAGAGTGGAAAAAAATTTTTTAGAAAGGGTTCGAACGCATGCAAAAGTGTATAAATCTTAGAGGCGAATATTTTGAGAAACAATAAAACGTTTTGCACTAATTTTTTTTTTCTTTTATTGTTTTTATAAAAACGTAAAAGGCAGCCCTCGTATACTCGATATCTTATAAATAATGTTTCTTTTATCTCTTAGAAATGAATAACTATTTACCAACCACCTCTGATAAGATATTAACCAGGTTTTTAAAACAATTAGACAGTAATGGCAGTTCATAGGTATTATAAAATCAAAAGGGAAAAGTTACATTATGTAGGTGTATGTCTATGTATTGGAAGCATTAACCTCGACCTTTGTAAGCACGAGTTTGACATGCTCGCTTATCAACTACCTACTTGCAATTACCGCATACAATGTTAAAATATCTACACTAATTAGTCGGACGCGGTGCGTAATATTCAAACGGTTTTTATTGTTTTTTTTTCTTAAGTATATGTTATTATAGAACCCTTTTACATTACTTGCTAGCCATGATATTTTTGTCTTGATTAGCTATGTGAGGATTTCGAATTATTTTTTTATAACTTGGTAAGCATCATTTTACATTATTTATTACCTAAACTATGTTTAGCTGCTAAGATTGTAGACATGGGGTGTATCATTACGGTATGCATGTATCGACAGTTAATTTTTGGTGCTTAGGACGGAACACTTATAAGATGACTTCGGTGTCTGTCCGTCTGTCTGTCACACCCGATTTTCTCCGAAACTATTTGTCATAGAAAGTTGAAATTTGGTAATAATATAGAAATTGATGGCCTCATCTGAGCTATGTAGTTTTAAAAGTTAAATTTTGACTTAAGGGGTTAGTTCTGGGAGGTGAAATCAGAAGCGAAAAAAAAAATTACAATTACTAGGTCATCGCGTGTGAAGTGAAATGAAAGCTTATGAAAATACGAGTAATATATATATATATATATATATATATATATATATATATATATATATATATATATATATAAAAATTTTTCTGTTGAACCTTTTGTTTACATAAACTTGATTGGTTTTTCTTGGATACTTAGGTTCTTTTGGAAAATACAAACTAGTTTATTTGAAGTTTCGCCTTATTTTGTTTGGGCATTTTCAAAAATTCTTTATTTTTTAATATTCATTCTAAAATTAGAAAATACAAGATTAAAATCTTTTAAGTCAAATTACAGGTTTAAAAACATATATCATTTTTACGCACACTCGGACATTTAAAAAATACAAACTAGTTTATTTGAAGTTTCGCCTTATTTTGTTTGGGCATTTTCAAAAATTCTTTATTTTTTAATATTCATTCTAAAATTAGAAAATACAAGATTAAAATCTTTTAAGTCAAATTACAGGTTTAAAAACATATATCATTTTTACGCACACTCGGACATTTAAAATATTTACACCACAACAAAAATATAAAACAAATTATTCACGAGTATATACCTTGAAAGTCAACTATTTGTGTGTTTGTGAATCTCAAATTCTATATTTCTTTCAACATATCGTGTCTCGTATTTTTTACTGATTTTTTTAAATTTTATTATCTATAATGGGTGTCTTAGCCAAAAAACTATTGTTGATGTTAAGTATATATACCATTTTGTATTATTAAGAGAATATGCATGCCACTATGTTTATTTTTTAATTAAATTTGTGTAGATATGACTGGTTCCTCTTATGCCAGTCCTATCATTCACAGTGTTTTCATCTTTTTTTATTTTAATCTTATCTTTGATCTGTAGTTTGGCATAATTCCGCTCTTTGCAGAGGACCTTGGTTTCATTAAATTTAAAGTCATCTTTTTCTCCTGCTTCGTGTTTACTAAGGGCAGTGGAAGCATTCCTAGTATATTTGTGTCCATTCAGTCTGTTTTTTTTTAGTAACTGAGAGGTCATTCCAATATATTTCGTCGGACAATTCTTACACGGTATTGCATACACAACATTAGATTCATTAAGTTGGGAATGTAGAATCTTTGGCACAATGATACTACTTAGTATACATCACCACTACACCAAACACTTTATTTTTGCACTCGACGCGCGTTTCGCTAACCATGTTAGCTTCATCAGGAGCGATGATTGACATGATGAAGCTAACATGGTTAGCGAAACGCGCGTCGAGTGCAAAAATAAAGTATTTGGTGTAGTGGTGATATATACTAAGTAGTATTAGATTCATTCATTGTGGGGATATGTTCATTATTTACAAACTTAAAAAGCCATATCCCCACAATAAATGAATCTAATATTGTGTATGCAATACCGTGTGCAAATTGTTCGAAGAAATATGTTGGAATGACCTCTCAGTTACTAAAAAACAGACTAAATGGACACAAATATACTAGGAATGCTTTCACTGCCCTTAGTAAACACGAAGCAGAAGAAAAACATGACTTTAAATTTAATGAAACCAAGATCCTCTGCAAAGGGCGGAATTATGCCAAACTACAGATCAAAGAGATGATTGAAATAAAAAAAAAAGAAAACACTGTGAATGATAGGACTAACATAAGAGGAATCAGTCATATCTACACAAATATAATTAAAAAATAAACAAAGTGGCCTGCATATCCTCTTAATAATACAAAATGGTATATATACTTAACATCAACAACAGTTTTTTGGTTAAGACACCCATTATAGATAATAAAATTTAAAAAAATCAGTAAAAAATACGAGACACGATATGTTGAAAGAAATATAGAATTTGAAATTCACAAACACACAAATAGTTGACTTCCAAGGTATATACTCGTAAGTAATTTGTTTTATATTTTTGTTGTGGTGTAAATATTTTAAATGTCCGAGTGTGCGTAAAAATGACATATGTTTTTAAACCTGTAATTTGACTTAAAAGATTTTAACCTTGTATTTTCTAATTTTAGAATGAATATTAAAAAATAAAGAATTTTTGAAAATGCCTAAAAAAAATAAGGCGAAACGTCAAATAAACTAGTTTGAATTTTCCAAAAGAACCTAAGTACCCAGAAAACCAATCAAGTTTATATATATATTTATATATATATATATATATATATATATATATATATATATATATATATATATATACATATATATATATATATATATATATATATATATATATATATATATATATATATATATATATATATATATATATATGTATATATAATGTAATGTAATGTAATGTAATACTTGCGCGCACTTTTCTTTGTATTATTTTTAAAAAATCGCGAAAAAATCGCTGTCCCCCCGCCCCAATTATCTCGAAAGAATTTTTTTTGAATGAAAATTATCACTAATGCATTGCCTTGATTTTGAGTTGATGTCATTTTTATTCTGGTCATCTTAAATATTTAGTTAGGAATTAGGGTATAGCAAATTCTATTAGTAATAATTATATATCGATATACATATATATATATATATATATATATATATATATATATATATATATATATATATATATATATATATATATACATATATATATATATATATATATATATATATATATATATATATATATGTATATAATATACGAGGGGACGTTCAATAAATAACGAGACAAACAGCAATAGTGGGAAAAGTTCTAAATATTTTTAAATCAAACTTTTTGAGGTTCAAGTTGACAACCTTGGCGACAGTTTCAGTCAGCTATTTGAAAGAAAAGTTATTTTTTTATGGGTCTAGCACACGTGCTGCAGGGAAACCCCTAAAGCACTACAGGAGCGAAATGTGTGCGGAAAAAGCGATTTACGTTGGTCTTGAATCGCTGTAAATTGTACTCGGTGAGAAACACAATACTGGGCAAATTATTCCAAAGGGATGATGTTTTCCTTATAAAAGACTGCTTGAAAAGTGTTGTACGAGTAGTAACAAGCTGAACTTCATACAGATGTGCAGTATTAGCTCGACGTGTATTTCTGGGAGGAATTAAGCGGGCTACATCCTTCGAACACTTTCCAATAATATACTTGTAGAATAAACTCAAGTCGTTCTTCGATGTTTCAACGAATCAAGGCCGCCGGTCAGTTCCGGGTCTCCAATCAGACGAACAGCTCTTCTCTGAATAGAATCCAACAAATGTAGTGTATATTTGGGAGCAGAGCCCCACGCATGGAAGCAGTATTCCGTAGTTAATCGAATTTGAGCTTTGTAAAGAATTAACAGTTGTTGTGGAGTGTAAAGCTTTCTGGTTCGAAATAATATTCCCAACTTTTGAGAAGTTCTCTTTGCTGTGCTTGCAACATGTATATGTCAGGATATATTTGCTCCCAAATTAACCCCCAACAAATTGAGTGACGATGTTAGAGGAATGGAGTGCGCCGACATAACTATGTCGGGTTCAGTAAGGTTAACTTTTTTAGAAAAAACTGCTTCCTGGGTTTTTGTAGCGTTAAATTCCACTTGGATACTGTCACCCTAAGATAGAATTTCTTCCAGGTCTTTGTTAAGTTGAATGACTTCCTGCTGTCTGGGGATATTCGTCTGAATAGCCGATGTCCGAGCGTTCAAAGATAATGAAGAGATAAGCGTACTGTCATCTGCAAAGCTGTAGATTGGATTGCCGGTCTTTTCCAGCAAATCGTTAATGTAAATGAGAAAGAAAGTAGGAGACAGTGTGAAGCCTTGGGGCACACCGGCGTTGATAGTGAAGGTGAAAGAAATCCGTCGATTGCCATTCGTAAAGAACGCTCTATGAGGAAACACGAGAGCCATAAACAGAACTTTTCAGATATACCAGAAGAGCGTAGCTTAGCTTAGCATACATAACCTACTTTGATCATTTTCAAAAGTCAGCTACATTCAAAATATGTACTCGCAAAAATTTTTGTTATCTGAAGGTATGAAACTGGCTGAAAGTTACTCGAGAATGTTGAAACAGCTTGGTGAAAAGTGTGGAAACATGTACAAGTGGATTGAACAGTTTAATTCAGCCAGAACGAGTATCACCGATCTTCATGATAAGCTGAACTATCGCAAGATGTGTTCGAAATGGGTCCCAGGACCATAAAGACAACCGAATTCGCACTTGTTTTGAACTCAAACGACGGTTTTTAACAGAAGGTTGAAACGTACATTCATAATTTTGAATCGGAATCCAAACGGCAAAATCTTGAATGGAAACATCCGAATTTCCCCGTAAAGAAAAAATTCAAAACCTACGTGTCTGCCGGTAAAGTGATATTATCAGTGTTCTGAGACTCTCAAGGCCAAATTTATTATAATTATTTAGAAGATCAAAGTACTGCGAACAGTGAGTACTACTCAAACATGCTCCATCAAAAAGTAAAATTCGCAATAAAAAAACGCCAGGTTCTCTCTCAAAACGGGTGATTTTGCTGCATAATACGTGGTACCAAGTTCGAAGACCACGAAGCGGTCACGACTGGCTCAGGTGAACAATGTTACATTTGTTCCTATTCGTTGGTATTGATACATATACATATATACACATATATATATATATATATATATATATATATATATATATATATATATATATATATATATATATATATATGTATATGTATATGTATATGTATATGTATATATATATATATATATATATATATATATATATATATATATATATATATATATATATATATAAAGACTTATCAGTCATTTACTTAAAAAAATAAGACTACACTATTGCTGTAGTATAAAAGGACAGCTAATTTGTAGTAAATGTCACGAAAGAAACGTGTCTTAAGGACAATCTAAAATAAAAATCTGGGAACAAAATATTGGAAGTATAGTGAAAAATCTTGGAAGATGGTGTACTTCTACGTAAAGAAAAACTGCGTGGAAATTTTATTATTTGGTCTCGAGTTACACCCGGGCATTTATACATACATATAGGCAGACAGAGTGAGAGCGAGAGAGATTTGTAGTGTAAACTAGCTGAAATAACAGAATAAAGAAACAACCATTATAATAACGTACAGGTAAAAATAAAACATTTTAATTTCTTAACTTCACTTTCCGTTTAGTAAAATTAGGACGCATTTTGTTCAAAACAAGCCAATTAATTGTATTTAGTTGTACTTAAGTAATTAGTTTTTATTGCTCGACTATGTATAACGATAAGTAAAACTGCAAATTACTACAACAGTTATTATTACTATTAGGTATCTCAAACACCTAGTAAGTTTCCTATAAAACTAACTGAAAAATTAGCGGTTGAGAATCCATACGATACTGACGTTTAAATTTAATGTACACAATTTTAGTGATATATCTCTTGAACAAACAACTTTCTCATTGAAAGTCTCGAGATGGTAATATTTTTTATAGGAATTCTGTATATATATAGTAATAACCAGTAACTGTGAGGAGGTTTAGCCCCTAATAAATAGTTTATAGAGATCCTTCTACCCCATCTCCTGCAGTAATTTTCTCCAAATATCCTAACTACCACCGTTTTCTTCGCTGCTCGCACTCATTATGACAGTAAGGATGTCATCCCTTGTAGAAATTGATGGTATTCCGTTTTCTCCATTCCAAAGATCTCATGCGTGAGTTTTTCCCACGCCGGCTTGCTTTGCACACTTAAGTAAACTTTTAAAGTGAGAGTCTCGTTAGAATCTTGATAAGGCGTTTTAGAACGTATCTAGTTATCTTAAGCAACCACTTAATTTGTGCCTACCTAGGCTAAGATATAAGATTCTTGACCTGCCTGCATGCTTGGTTCCGATACTACTGATCTCTAGAGCGTCAGTTGGCAGCTTCGCTTCTTAGATATGCCTGAAACTGTTTCAGAACCTTGTAACGCAGTTTCGGAATAATAAGTGTTAAACGTATGCCATGCGGTGAGTAGAATTCAGAGAGAAATTAAAGAGGACAGCAAGCATCCTGGGATACGACATTGTGAGTACATTTTTTAACCATCCTTTTCCTTATCTCTTTCAAGAGAGCGACAAACTTATAATATTTAACGGAAGCAACAAAGACAAACTCTCCTTATTTTGACAGTCGGTTTCCTTATTTCTTTACAGAATTTCGTTGTATAATCTTAACTACTAGTCTGCGCTCCAATGCGATAAAACTGTGAACAGCCGTTGGGGGATAATGGATACTGATTTGTCGTTTGCGACTTAAATTGAAAAATAAATGAGTAAAAATTATGTGTGCTCCAATTTGGTCAAAAATTTTTTCCTTGGTTGAATTTTCAAAAAACCATTTTCTTTATAAATATCTTTATAAAATGTATATGCAATATACATAAAGAAAGTTTGTTCACTGCAGTTGCTTATATTTTAAAGCAAGGATCACGTTTCCGTATACTTCAACCCCAGCGGTATAGGTTAAACATATGTTTCTTTCAAAAATATACAACACATCTGTTCAACAAAACTTGTTTTTCATTTAACTCGATTTGGAACCGTTCAATCATATTTGTGATTGAGGTTGACAATTCTATAACTTGAAAATACCTAACCTTCATTTAGCCATAAAATGTATCATTTATACTATTATGGTAAGTGAAAATAATATTAAATTTTACCTGACTGTATTGAGTTCCAAACATGTGAATTTTAGTATTTCTTTCCTTTTCATTGCTGAATAATTCGGTAAAGTAATTTATTTAGTACTTTCCTCGTGAACATACTACCCTTAAGAATAAGAAGAATAAGTATTATAACTCATAGGGAATATTTTAAATGATGAGTTAATTTATAGAGAGAAATTAAGCATTGGAGAGGACCGAACAGTGCAATGGCTTCAGAATTAGCTACAACTGACATTTCCCTCTACTTATTATCTTATATCAAGATCATCAGTTTTCAACTAAGATCGGAAACAAATTTTGGGGTGTGTTTTATAAAGTCATTGATCATTTTATACATCCGTAACAGAAAGTTTTATTTTAAAAGCAATCAACGTACGGAATAATAATTGCACAAGTCCGACATGCACTTGGCCGGTTATTTTTTTCTAACTAGTTTAATTTAGGTAATTTTTTTTCCTTTAATCAAAATTAGAAATATTCTATTGTTTTTTTGACAACTGGAAAAAATAATTCAAAAAAACGAGTTTATGTTTAAACGCCAGCGAAGCATCGAGATATGCTTTTTCGGTGTTTAATAACAAAAAAATGTTTCAAGTGTTTTACAATGCATCAGTTTACTAATCTTTGTCAAGTTTTACGTAAGTTTAAAAATTAATTTTTGCAATGTGCAAATAAAAATTAGGGGAGGTCCGGGCAAAGTGGATACCTTAAGGTTTGGTAAGCTATACCGAAATGAACCAATGGACACAAAAGGGAAGATAAATAATAAAAAAAGTCAAGAAATCTGGACATGCAAAATGACCAACAAAGATCCCATGAATGCTATATTCCATGCCTTTCCTCCTACGACTATAGTTTCTGAGCCTATACGCTTCATCAGGTAGGCTTTAGGCAACGGTATCGATCGTGAAGATTCGAGTACCGTGGAGAGTCAAGTTGGAATGACTCTCGCCGGCTTAGAGCAATCATGGTACCTTAAATAAACGAGATACTACTCGTTGGGCAAGATACAGACCCTTGCGCCATCTGTTGAGATTTTCGAACTTCGAAAAACTGCTCAACTGTATTGTAATATTGTTAGGAAGGGTAAACTAAATCGATATTCCGAAATAAAATTTGGGAATATGCCGAGAGTCATTCCAACTTGACTCTCCACCGTACTCGGATCTTCACGATCGATACCGTTGCCTAAAGCCTACCTGATGAAGAGTATAGGCTCAGAAACTATAGTCGTAGGAGGAAAGGCATGGAATATAGCATTCATGGGATATTTGTTGGTCATTTTGCATATGCAAATTTCTCGACTTTATGTTGTAGGGACCAATCAAGTAACAAACCATATTCCGAAATTTTATTTCGGAATATCGATTTAGAAGACAAATAATCTTAGTGAATCATCATTTATTAAAGTTCTTAATATAATCAACGAAAATTACTTTACATTAATAATTACAGTACTTTAATTGTAATTATTAATGATATTCCAAGAAGTGCTACTTCCGCTTTGCCCTATGAACTTGGTAAAGAGGATAGGACGATAGGGCAAAGTGAACACACGTATATAATTAACGAAGATTTAACCTAATTGGTGCAGATATCACAAAAAAATGCGCCTCTGCCTTCATAAGCCGTGCATTTCTCGTGACTCCATTGTTTATAGCTATTGCACTGGATCCAATCATCAACTGGTTTCTTATTTATTTCTATATGTTCTTCTCCGCAAAAATAGGACGTATACTTTTCTTCGTCATTATTTTTGTTTATTTGCATTGGTTTTTTAGTTTTAATATTTTTCTTTGTCGTAGCCGTAGCTTTTGGTTTTGTATATTATTTAAGTCTTTGTTTATGATTTTGATTACTTTAGCGTTCATCTTGACAAATATAACTTTCTGTTCTTCCTTCACACGAAACATCTCAGACTTCTGCATCTTTCTTTTATTTTGACACGCCATTTGCTAGTACAATAGGGTATTTACTTTGCCTGGGCTATCTACTTTGTCCGGACCTCCCCCAATCCTTAACTGATTGTTTCTTTTTTACTTCAATCTAATATTTATCAGGTTATGTTTTAAACTTGACAGGGATCAGAAAAGTTCAAAACAATTGAGTATATTTTTTTGTTGTTGTAAAACACCGAAATAGCAATTAGATCCAAATCATTGCAATCGCTGGCATTCAAGCGTAAACTTAATTTTTGAATTATTTCTCCCAATTGTCAAACAAACAAAATAATATTTCTAATTGTGATCAAAGCAACAAAAATTACCTCAATTAAACTACTTTTACAAAAAAAGTTTTTTAAAAAGATAAAGAATTATTTAAAAAAATGGGATTTTAATTTTTTTAGGTAGATGCTCAAAACTTTGCAAATATTGCTTACATAAAATGCTAAATACTTTTTACTCTTTGAGTTTTTTTGATATTTTGTTATTTAACTCGACTTTTCATGATTCCGTATCATTTTATTCAAATTTCCCGCTATATCATCGGTGACGTGACATATGTCAAAATCAATTTTTAGGTTATCTGACATGCAAAACTGATTACCCGAAAAAGAAATTTTGATAATCATAAAAAAATTTCCCATATGTTTCGAAATTTTTGTTGGTGATGATCGGTGAAAGTTTACGTTTTATAGTCATACTAGCTGTGCCAGCGACTCTGCTCGCGTGGACTACAGAATTATTGTTTAGGTTTTTTTTGTTAGCGGCAAACTTTTTTCCGACTTGGTTCACTATTATGGTCACTGCTTATTTCTTATGTTACCTAACACACTTAAATCAGATAAGTGGTTCTCGAGTGATAAGCGCACTAACGGACAGACAGACAGAGAGACGTTGCGTTTTATACTATATATAAATGGGTTTTATTCTAAACCTTAACTCATTATAGTAGTGTTTGAGGTCATAGCGCCAGTATGCAGTAGCCAATGCTAACTAATAACGCCGGCTAGCATCCCTATTTTTAAGATTTTTGGCAAATTAGATGATCGCTTGATACAGTGATATTGTATCGCCATCTGCCAGATATGATGAACCTGGAAGCCAGCGAGCAACACTGAAATATTATTTAGAAAGGGACATATACATGGTTTTTTTTATGCAGTTTTACTCACATGCAAGTTAAGTCAGGTTTTTGCCGAAGAAGAAGAAATATTTGGCAGAGGTTTTGGCACCATTTTCATGTCTTATTATTTAAATGATGCAAATCATGTTGGCCATGAGGGCAATGATGTCTAAAAAATTTTTCTGTTCTTTTTTTTTTTTCCGTTGTAAATTGTGTGTATTTTTTTGATTGCATTTAAATATAATAAAAATTTATTTAGATTTCTTTCTGTAGTGTTCCAAATACAAAAAATATCGTCATCATAACGAGTCTAATAAACAACATAATTTTTTAATTGACTTGGATTGTTGAATAATACGCCAAGAACTTTCATTTTATACTATTCTTAAGCAGTCGATGGAAAACTTTATCCCGAAACCAAACATGAAATCTATCAGTACTGATGATAATCTGCACCTATTTAAAATATAGATTATGCAATTGATCATTTAAGGTTTGCGTTAAAAGCCCATTTTAATACGCCTTTTTGTTTGTTGCAAGTTTGACATGCTTTTCAAGTAAACAATTCATAATTAATAGAAACACACACATTAGCCAATTCGTGTCACGAACACATTTACTTTTTTTTAGCTCTAGAAATCAATTCTGTTTTTCGTACCCGCCCATAAACAAAAATATACAAAATAAATAAACATCAGCTGTCATTTTTCCGTATAAGTAGACACACCCCTTCCTTGTCGTTCGTTTTATTATTTAAAAAATATTAAAATTAGACTGACTGTCGAGTGGTACAAGATTGTCCTTTTCACATAAATGAAGTCGTTAACGACATACATTTAATTTTAACGTGCCAAGTTTGGGTCTAAAATTAGAAAAACGGGTGCGATTTATTCTAATTTATGTGGAAATTCACGCCCATAAACGCCGTTTTTCGTATATATATATATATATATATATATATATATATATATATATATATATATATATATATATATATAGGGTTTTCCATTAGGGATGTCCGACTTTTTGACAGCTAATAGTGGCCATGTTGATTTGCAGATGTTTGACATCTGATGTCAGTTGTGTTTAGTAAGGTTTACCGTTCAATTATGAATCGTTTCATGTTAAAAGAACGCTTGGAAACTGTCTAAAAATACTCGGTTACTCCAAAATACCAAATGTTTCTTCCCAGAATTTGACGACTTTTGGACACAGACGACTTTTATTTCCAACAGAATGGCGCACCGCTCCATATTTCCGATCCAAACATGGCTTTGAAAAAAAAAATAAATATCCAACAATTTTCCTTAAATTCGGGCTGGGCGTCTAAAAATGATCACCCTGTACATACGTACAACGTAATACAAAAAGGATTTAACTTTTGTTTTCATTAGTTTATATTAAATGTAAAAGAACTGTAATACAATAAATATCAGTTGAATAGGTACAGGCGGTCCTCGCTCTGTGGTATAATTTCAGTATTCAGTACCGATGGTCCTGAGTTCCAATCGCGACAGGTCAGTATACCTGCTTATTAAGTTACTTAGGTATACTTGGCTTGACCATATACATAGGTTGCAGTTGTTGTAGAAATGCAGTAACTCCCGTGGGAGTACTACCGTGTTATTTTAAAGGTACTGTGAAAAATTTATGTATGTTCCGGCACTTGGACAAGGCTGATGGACATTACAGTTTGTCAAGTAAGAACGTGTCGGCGATAATTTTTGGTAGATGCGATTCCAGCGATTCAACAGAAAATCGATAGAGGAAACCTTTGCTTACGATGCATTTTAGTAAAAGTATCAGTCGCTTCCGAACTTTCGTCGGAATCGTGTAAAATCCGAAGGGGCCTAAAATGGTACATTCGACGGCCGCTAAATATGTAAAAAAGTCGGTGTCGTTTGTGAAGAAGTGCCAAAACGTAGCTCGGTATACATTGTTTTCTCTCTCTCTCTCTCGCTCAATCCTTTCATTCCAATAGGAGTATCGGTGGCACTATGCAGTTGCTGCCTCAACAGTCAATCTTTAGGCATCTCGATCCTGCGCGACTTGACTTGACTCGTACATACCCATCCCAAGGAGAGATTTTACTTGGTCGGACCATCTTGTCCGAGACCGTCCCCTTGATCTTTTACTCTTCCCCGTTACTACAAGCGTTTCCATGGCATCTACTTTCCTCATAATATGACCAAAATATTTCAGGTACTGTCTATTAATTCTATTTGAAAGTCGGTCATTTATACCAAGCTCTTCAAGAATAGATACATTAGTACGGTGTTCGGTATATGATACTCTGAGGATTCTCCGATATGCCCAAATCTCAAACGCATCGATTCGCCTTTTGTCAGCCTGTTTAATGGTCCATGTTTCCGATACGTAAGTTGCTATGGGGAATATAAGGCTGGATATTAATCTTAACTTGTATTTTTTATGACAGCTGGATCTTTCCAGACCTTAGTGAGTTTGATGGGCGAGTTTCTAGTCATTGCCAAACGTCTCCTTACTTCCGTTTCACAACCACCATTGTTAGTTATGAGGGATCCCAAATAGTTGAAATAGTCTACAACAGTGAAATGTGTGACAGATCTTCATTACGATTAACAATCATTACTTTGGTCTTCGCTCTATTATTTGTCAATCCATAGTTTTTGCTACTGATTTCCAGGCGCTCCATAATTGATCCTAGATCTTGTATTGAAGTTGCAAGTATAACAGTATCATCCACATATCTTAGGTTACTTAGCTTTTTTCCATTGATTGTCATACCCCCACTCCAGTCATCCAAAACAGAACTCATATATTCACTATATATGTTATAAAGTAAAGGTGACAGAATACAGCTTGCTTCTACGATAAAGGGATCGGAAAAAGAATTATTCAGTTTAATTCTTCCAGTTGTGTTCTCATACAAGGATCGGATAAGGTTTACAAGATGTATAGGTGTTCCCATGCTGATTAGAATCGACCAGAGTTTGTTCGATTGTATGCAGTCGAAAGCCTTAGAGTAGTCTACAAAACAAATATAGGTTGTTATGTTGAATTCCCTGACTTTTTCTATTATCTGGCGTATGTTGAGAATTTGTTCTCTAGTCGCTCTCCCTGGAATGAAGCCTGTTTGTTCGGTGGATATTTGCGGCAGCAGAAAAGTTTTGAGTTTTTCATTTAGGATCCATAGAAACACCTTAGCAGCGTGTGACACTAGAGCGATTATTCTATAGTTGTTGCAATCCAAAGTGGGTTCTTTCTTATGCAAGGGTATAAATGCAACTTCGCACCAGTCTTTTTTCAGTCTTCCATACCTCATTGCACAGTCGATGTAGCACAGTCACGGCAGTTTCTCCCATCATCTTTATTATTTCCGCAGTGATCTTGTCAGTACCTGCTGCTTTTCTATTCTTTAACCTTTGAATAGCCTTCCTGACTTCAGACGCAAGAACACATGGCTCTTGTTCTTCTGCGGCTTCTTTATCGACACTGCAGTCACCCACTAATTGAGCCATAAAAAGTTCTCTACAGTAATTCTTTTAAACGACAATGATTCCAGGCATGTCGGTGACTGTTCTACCTTCCTTATCTCTGATTATTTGTGTTTTAGGTTTGAATTCTTTAGACAGGTATTTTACCTTTTCATATACTTCCTGTGGCCGATTGTTCATAGCATGTTGTTCTAGCTCACATATATTATTCAAGTATGCGTTTTTGTCCTTTTTAGAAGCCACCTTGATTTCTTTGTCGATTCTTATGCAAGGGTATAAATGCAACTTCGCACCAGTCTTTCGGCCATTTTTCAGTCTTCCATACCTCATTGCACAGTCGATGTAGCACAGTCACGGCAGTTTCTCCAATCATTCCTTTATTATTTCCGCAGTGATCTTGTCAGTACCTGCTGCTTTTCTATTCTTTAACCTTTGAATAGCCTTCCTGACTTCAGACTCAAGAATACATGGCTCTTGTTCTTCTGCGGCTTCTTTATCGACACTGCAGTCACCCACTAATTGAGCCATAAAAAGTTCTCTACAGTAATCCTTTTAAACGGCAATGATTCCAGGCATGTCGGTGACTGTTCTACCTTCCTTATCTCTGATTATTTGTGTTTTAGGTTTGAATTCTTTAGATAGGTATTTTTACCTTTTCATATACTTCCTGTGGCCGATTGTTCATAGCATGTTGTTCTAGCTCACATATATTATTCAAGTATGCGTTTTTGTCCTTTTTAGAAGCCACCTTGATTTCGTTATCGATTGATCTCATTCTGTCTTGACGCTCCGATGTGTTGTTTTATTAAAATCAAAATCATATTTCTTCTTATTTCTATAAGCTTTAGGGTATCGTCGGTCATCCAATGTTTTTGCGGATGTTTTGGTATTTTTGCCGAGCATTGTGTAGCAGCATTTGTTATTCAGTTCTTAATATCTGTCCACGTTTTGTCTATATCTTCTGTGACTTCCGGAATGTTAGAGTTGATTATTGTTTGCAAAAGAGTACTGTCTGACACTGTAATTCTCTTGTTTGTTGTTTTTTTCACGTGACCCAAAATTGATGCTGCGTCAAATAAATCGAGTTTGAATGGGTCCCATGAGACCATTCGAAAACATCTTCGTGCTCCTGATGTCAAATTCCGAAGCATGTTGAAGAAACCGAAGTAGCTCGCTTGGGCCCACGATAAGATACTAGAGTGGCCCTCATAATCGCCGGACGCCAACCCTATTGAAAATGTTTCCTCCCTTGTAAAAAGTAAATTCAAAGGAAAGTCTTTGAGGATTTCGACCGAGTCCCCCGAGGTTCGAAAAATTTGCAGAATATGACAGACCGTACATCCTCGCCGATATATCTCCATGATATAGAAATCCTTCTTCACACTTGGAGTTGAACGATAAAAAAAGGCTTAAAATTGCATTTAAGTACCTATAAAAGCGTTGTTAGCACAGCGGTGATGCTGCTGAATATGGGCAACAAATATTTTGTAGTCTGTTATTTGTATGTATGATCCAGAAAAGTAGTCACGTTCAAGGGGCAGGGAGTATAAAGATACAAAAAGCAGTTTTCTAAGGAAAGACAAAGTACACTAAAAATGAGGCGACTTATAGAGGGACGGAGCTTCTTGAAAGAAACCAATAACTCTCTTACTGTGGAACTGTAAAAGCTTAGAGCATATCCAACACAAACCCCTTCATACAGTGGAACATCAAGAAATTAACACCTAATTGAAATAGTAGTGACCGGGGGATCAATTTCACAAGAAAAAAATCTTTTCATACACTGGTAATTTAAAAGCCTAATTTAGAAATTAATGATAGATGAAAATTTTTTACAAATAGAACCCTTTACTACAATACAACTTTAAAAACTTTTTTCAATAAAAAAAAACACTATTTCTAACAGAGCGTTCCACATCCACAGAGGTGAAGTGGGCACATGAAAACCTGTCCCCTCTCCCATGGCTGCACCAGGGGTATGATCAAATGATGTATGTATGTATGATTATATGTGTATTATTTGACAACGTCCGGCAACTTTTCCTTATTATATTTTTATACTAGTTGTGTTTCCAATATTAATTCCGTTGTGATTACTGAAGTTCTCTGTTAAAACTTGTTGTATGGTTTAATAGTAGGCAATTTGTATTGTCACTAATACCTCAGGTGCTAAATGTCATCTAATTAGAGTTTTATTGTAACACAGTCCAATAATTTTATGTAATTACCTACCGGGTAATAGCTTATTTATCAAATAACGAAAATGGTAAGTAAGCATATTACCATATTACACAATTTCCTAGAAATAACCATAAAATAAGTAAATTACACTGGTCAACACAAGTCTTGTTTCCTTTATTTTTTTTTTTCTGTTATTGGGTATTTCTATGGCCCTGACTATGAAAAAAATACTGGGAGATTGCTAACAGCTTTACCTTTTGAAATATACAGTTTTATTATTTTGCCAAAAAAATACAAAAAAATAATACATTATGTTAACAAAATTTCTATTGAACACTAGCAAATGATCTTTTATAAGATTTCCTTGAATGAACGACTTTAGGTAGATCTCGTTGCAAACTCCAGCAGTAGTCTGCCATCATATGTGAGTCCCACCGCCCCTGATAACGCTCTTCCATTGTCCGAAGATCCTGATGAAATCTTTCACCCTACTCCTCACTAAAAATCACCCAGATTTTGTGGAAATCGGTCTAAATGCGAGTGCAGGAAGTGGATTTTTATGCTCATGTTGCACCCTAGTTCTTGCAAGTTCGATAGCATGCACTCAACAAGCTCGACATGGTCGTCAGATTTCTTTTTGCCTAGGAAGCTACTCATAACCAAAACAAATGAATTCCAAGCTTTGGATTCGACTTCAGTCATTGATTTGACAAAATTAGGATCTTTCACGAGTTGCCTAATCTGTGGCCCATCAAAAATACCAGCTTTCAATTTTTCTGAACTTAATCCTGGAAACTTGCGATAAAGAAATTTAAAACATTCGCCACTTTTGTCAAGCGCCTTCACAAACTGTTTCATTATGCCGAGTTTAATATGAAGTGGTGGAAGTATGATGCAATCTCGGCTAACTAAAGGCGCGTTTATAACATTTTTTGTACCAACTTTTAGCTCTTCCCGTACTGGCCAAACTTTTTGTGACCAATGGTGTTGTTTGTCACGACTATCCCAGAGACACATGAACCAAGGGAACTTTGTGTACCCCCCTTGTTGACCTAAAAGAAACTTAACCATTTTCAGATCAACACAAATGACCCATTTGTGGTCTTGATACTTAATTTTTTCTATAACCTTAGAAACATTTACGTATTCTTCTTTTAAAGTCGTCGAATGTGCAATAGGTATAGATCCGTACTTGTTACCGTTATGAAGCAAAACACACTTTAAACTTCTTTTGCTGCTGTCTATGAAAAGACGCCAATCACTAGGTTGGTACTGTTGCATCTGCTGCAAAATACCACCAACATCGTTACAAAAAACTAAATCCTTCTCTTGAGAAAAATACGGTAACAGATTTTTTTCTCGGGTACGATAAAATGTAATGTTGGTTTCCGGAGTAAGCAAATTTTTTTCTTTT
>CM032456.1:88122977-88192977 GCA_019049505.1 Pachyrhynchus sulphureomaculatus
CTCTTTTTATTTCTAAAGCTTGTTCTATTTTCAACTTAACATATTTTTAGGTTACTCAATAATTAAGTCTCAATCCTTCTATATGCTATTTCTGAAACAGAAGAATATTACTACATACACGCAATCACCCTTTTAGTCATCTGCTTCATCTCTTTCACTCATTTTAATATCGAACAATTCTTTTATATTAAATATTGAATGCCCAATCAAAAAACCAGGAAAAAATTCTCATAATACTATTGAAACAATACAATGATCCCACCCTTTCACCCTCTTCCCATGTCAACAATGAAAGAAATGTAATATTTCTATAACAAGACAGATACGAAGCCACTCGCCTAACTCATTCTTCACACCTTTGGCACCTTATATCTTTTATTATAAATAATTTTATGCTTAAAATTTGCCTAGTTTTCCATCCAAAAAACTGGAAAAATTATTAAAACTATATAAGATTCTCCTATCTTCCCCTATTGAAATTGATCCTAATGAAAAAATAATTTAATTTTCATATGCTTACAGTCCAAGACTTCAAGAAAAGCGTATATAGCACGACATATATGTCTCTCGACCCTATCCCATTAACCCCTTTTATATTTTACTGTAAAACATATGCTTAAATATTTTTCAATTACATTAACCAAAAAACCGGCAAAAAACTCTTTTATCTATGTACTAAAGTTTGAAATTGATATCTAATTTCGTTCGAGAGTTGTCGTGCCAACAGCTCGGCAGACTGACAGACAGACCAGCAGACCGACGGGATTAGTGACTACATTTTTCGCGATCTTATAACCCCAAAACGTGAAGAAAAGCAAAAATCTAGGATTGTGATTTTTTTCACGAAAAGGAAAGTATTGCCTTTAGTAAGGAAAGTAAAAAACGTTGACGAGAAAGAAATAAAAAGTTTCATTTAGTTTCTATATCTCGAAATTTCAGTTATTGTGCTTGTTTTCTAAACGAGAGTGTAATTGATAGTCATTAGACAAAATGAGAAAGTAACAAGCTTCTAGTTTTCTTTTGTCATGTAAAATGTCCCATTTATAATATAATTATCAACTCATTACGTAACCTGCTATTTTCGATATGAATCTAATCTTTCTTATATTACTTTTATCTTTTTCTGATTACTTTATATTATTTCAAGATTTTTATTAATTGTTGTGTAATGCCCATTTAAACACAATAAAGTTTTTTAATTAATTGAAAAATTAAAAACCTTAATGTGTTTTTGAAGATATATTTAAAGATTTTTATGTTTTTTTTTATCGTTCCCGCCTGAATAGGGACTACTCTTTTTAGGTGGATATCGGTGAGGATGCCGTGATATTCGTTAACATTATTCAAGTGGGCGGAATATGAATTTGTATTTCACAGTACTTTTTCGACAACGCAATAGTGCTGCCATGAGAGTTATTGCATTTCCGCAACAACTACTAACTGTGTATGTGGCCAAGCTTAAATAAATGAATGAATAAGTACACTGAACTGCCGGGGATTGGCACTCTTTTCTTAGAAGCAATTAAGAAGTTGTAAGGAAAATTCCAAAGCTCTCATTAAAATCCACCTCTGATAGGGACGATAAAAAGGATACCAACATAGTAATATATAAGAACGGGCCGAGTGTAAGTCGGACTTGCTCAATCAGTTCTCCGTACAGTGATTTGCAGACGTTTTGCTATGGGAAGAATGATAACAACTAAATTAAGAAAATTCTAGAAAGGCGCAAAAATCTCAAAAAACACCAAGCTTTGACTTATTAACACACTGATCTTCCCCTAGTGCCACATACGCAGCAGAAACCTGGACAGTCAAAAAGAAGAACGCAAATTGAATAAGTGCTTTTAAAATGTGGGTGTACTGAAGAATGATGCATATACCTTGGACAGCACATCGTATGATTGCTATCCTCTTGGAAGAATTAAAAATCAAGACGAGGCTAACAACACCAATAAACAAAAATATACTACTTTACTTTGGTCACATATCAAGAGGTGAAGACACCATCGAAAGATTAATTGTAGAGGTTAACGTGTAGGCAAAAGATCGAGAGAACGGTCACCCACTCGATGGACTGACCAGATAAAACTTCTTACTGAATGCACCTTCCTGAAGCGGGGCCCATCAGGCACAAAGATAAATGGCATGGAATAGGACCATTACACGAATAACATGAATGTTATCACATCCTTACAAAGGACAAAGGACAGAGAAGGATTGTGATTACTTTTTAAAATAACTTTCTTTTCCAATCTTTGTTTTATTTACTGAATAAACTATCAAAGGTAGTGCACTCCTGATAATTTTCATTCAATCAACACTTTATGGATATTATTCTAGAATTTTTCGAAATTTTTTTATTAGTACTTTTAGAAATAGGGTGGGAGGACAGCAGTTTAGGCAATTTAAAAAAAGCAATATCAAAAATAAGGGTATTACATCATATATATTTTCGAAATCATGTTTTCACAATCTTGCATTTAAACATCCTACTCGATGGCACTGAAATTTTTTTCACTTCCTAGTTCAACTCCCAAAACTAACCCATCATACTATCAATCATACTATCAGTTCCTGTACTTGTGACAAATTTCAACTTTTTATGTCAAATAATTTCGGAGAAAATCGGCTGTGACAGACAGATAGACTGAAGTGATTCCATAAGTGGACTGTTTTTCAATTTTGATACGGAATATTTAAAACACCTTTTGAACAATTTTTTGAAATTAGACAATAAATTTCCCCGATAGTATGTTCACACAAGATTCTCTCAAAAATACTTACACTATACTACATTCTCGAACAATCCTGGTATGGCAAATGTAATTTTCATCATTGTTCAAGAATCAAAACAATAAAATTTCTAGTAGAGTAGTGAGATATTTTTTCGACGGAATGCATTTCAGGACTGGGAATTTAGAGGTTAAGAAAATATTTTCTTGTTGTGGTATGCTAAATGGTAATTACATAAATGTATTGCTGAGGCTACCGTAATTTGGTGATTAAGAAGAAATGTATTCTTATTTTCGGTTTTAAGCTAAAGAAATATCAATACCAACTTTCAAAATTCGCTTAAGCAGCTATTTGCTAATTTCTCGTCTATTCAACCATCTTGACAGATAGAAAGGAGAACAGAAGACACAGTACTGATGACTAGTGCGATAATAAGCACTTTGTGTTATGTTCTTTTCTCTGTCATCCTGGCTCGTCAGACGAGTCGTCATATGACTAAACGAGACCTTATATGTTTCAGTAGATGAACGAACAGTAATTAACTGCTAAAATGTCGGTAGTTGAGCAGTGATCGCGCTGTCTAGCGGTGATTTTTTGCTGATTGTGACTGTGTCTCTGGCAGAGAGCAAGTAAGCTTTCAATATTGGGACCACATCAGCCAGATATTCTATTTTATTGTATGTTTATTGACGTAAGAAAAGTAAGATTTTTTTTATTTTTTATTCTTTAGTCAGTGATTATTTTTGGTGCGATTTTCTTTACGTATATGGCTCAAGAAAGGATACAAACACAATTACTAGTGAGAATCGAAAAAAGGCTTCAATGTTTTTATGAGTATATTTTTTGCTGAATTCCTTTTTTATGGGTCATATTTATGAAGTTAAAAAATCGAATCCTGCCTGCCTATAGGTTTTATTGGTTGTTTTAATTCGTAGTTTCTAATCCTAACCTATAATTCGTGCTCCCACTTGCTAATTCGAACTAAATTTTTTAAACCAAAACATCACCTTTATAAGTTCAAGCTCTTCAGTTCCAGTAGATTTCCCTAAAAATAGCCGTAAAATCATTTCCCTTTATTTTAGTGAGAATTATTCCCATACTATGCACTCAAGAATAGAAAATCTGTAATTTTTGGAGAAAAATTGCGGGTCTTTTACAAAAATTATAGTTAAAGAGTTAATGTCTCGATGTGGGCAATCCGGTAAAAAATATTAATAAACAGGTCAAAACTAGTATATTTAGAATTAAAATTATGATTGTAATTGAAGATACTTGGGAGAATGTCCCACTTAAAATACCTAATTTGCAAAACGAGGGTCCTGATTGTAACTGACATCAAGAGGCTGTATCAGACCCATCCCAAGTCACGTGCTGAGAGAGCTTTATAGACGCTTCGAAATATCCCGTGAAAGGGGTGCTTCTTTTATAAACGCAGTCAAGGGGTTCAAATCATACTTGGCATTGTCACCACATTGTTGGAGGTTGATTGATTGCGATTGAGTTAATCGATAAGTTTTTATTTATTGTCTAAATGGATTGATGTTCTTTTGTTAGAATTTGTGTGAAGTTAGAAGGGTTGATCGATTACGGTAAATTGCGAGTATAATTTCGAGAGTCCTTAGCGACATCATTAGTAAAATAAAATAGTTGAATATTGCTATTTGCAATGAAGATACAGTTTCAAGAGCAGATAAATTTTGCAACGGCTTGAGTGCCTTCTCCACTATAATTACCTATTTAACTAAAATTGCAGACAGGGTAATTGAATATACAGCCACACAAAAAATAGTTCATTACCACGAACCAAAATAAATAGATTTAATGTTGAAAAAAGATTAAAAAGATAAAGTTAACCGAAATCAAATAGACTATATAACCATCAATAGAAGACAATCAAATATAGTCAAATCTGCCAAAACCTAGCCTGGAGCAGATATACATACAGACCATAATTTGCTGCTTACAACTATCAAGATTAGACTTAAAAGTTAAAACATGAACAAACAATAACAAATATTAACATCGACAAACTCAAAAAAGAAATCATAAAGAAGAGGATTCATGAGGAGATTGGTAGAAGTCTGATACAAACAAGCTGGGAATTCATAAGCCACAGGAAGAAAGATGGCACCACATTGGAGAAACACTGGAAGAAGTAATGGAAAGCATCTGACACAAAATACAACCAAAAAGAAAAAATTATGGATGACGGAGGAAATATTGGATATGATGGAAGTAAGAAGAAAGTATAAGAACAATAATAATATAAAATACAAAGAAACCCTCAACCTAATAGAAAGAAAGATAAAGGAGGCTAAAGACATGTGGGTAAATCAACAATGCACAGAAATAAAAGCATTAGAGAAGAAATACGATACATTTAATTTACATAAGAAAATTAAAGAAGCTAGCTGGACTATGGTTACTATTCGCCATCCGCGTTCTGATTGAAAGATATAGGGATGTAAACTCTGATGTTTATTTATGGTTCATAGATTTTCAAAAAGCCTTTGATATGGTAAATCATGAGAAAATGAAAATAGAAATACTACAATCGTGTAGCATTGCTGACAAAGACTTAAAAATAATATTAAGTTTATACTGGAGCCAGACTGCCAAAATAAAAGTTGTGAGTTGCATGTCCAAAGAAATAAAAATAAAGAAAGGCGTACGTCAGAGTAAATCCGCCGTTAGGTTCTTCCGACCATAAACTACTTTCGACATCGAGTATTCTACCAATCAGTGACAGAGAGGCGCCCAAACCGCGCAAGATTTGGCACTACAAATCTGCTAAATGGGAAGATCTCATGGAATATTTTCGAACTTTCCCTTGGTTGGACGTTTGTTTTCGATCCGACGACCCATCTGACTGCGCCAGGGAGGTTTCCGATGTTATTTTGGCCGGTATGGAGGCTTACATCCCTTTTTCGAAGAAATACCCTTCCAACGGCAAGCCTTGGTTTGACCTAAAATGCAAAAGAAGCTGTTGCTTCTAAACATCTTGCATACCGACAGTGGCGTGAACATCCTAACACCATAAATCGTAACATCTTTGTTCGTGCCAGGAACAGATGCAAAGAAATTATCGACGAAACCAAGGAGGTACACAATCAACGGATTAGAAACAAACTTCTCGCTTGTCCCGGCAATTCCAGGTCCTTTTGGTCAGTCGCTAAGGCAGTTAGTCAAAATTTCACCAAATCCACCATACCACCACTCACACGGCCATATAATTCTATTGCAACGACACCTGTTGAGAAAGCGAACTTGTTGGCTGAACTCTTTGGTTCACATTCTACTGTCGATTTCCAAGGAAAAACACCACCTACTATTCCCATAGTGCAGTCAAGGATGCCCGATATTGTCTTCAGACAGCGTATCATAAAACGTATTTTGATGAAGCTAGACACCAAAAAGGCTTCAGGCGCTGACGGAATACCTGCCATAGTTCTCAAGAACTGTGCGAGGGAACTAACACCAGTTTTCTGTAGGCTTTTCAACCTATCCTACAGAAAGGGAATATTTCCTTCCTGCTGGAAATGTGCCACAGTTCAGCCGATACCTAAAAAAGGCAAGAAGACCTTGCCAAATAACTACCGACCAATCGCACTACTCTCAATAATATCGAAAGTCATGGAAAAGGCTATCAATCAGCATCTTCTAAAATATCTTGAAGAATTCAACATTATTAGTGATCACCAATATGGCTTTCGTAAAAATAGATCAACAGGAGATCTTCTGACTTATGTAACACATGTTTGGAACAACGCAATTGAACACTTTGGAGAATCTCGAGCGGTTGCTCTTGACATATCCAAGGCATTTGACCGTGTTTGGCACGATGGGCTGTTGGCTAAGCTACGTTCTTATGGTATGTCTGAAAAGTTCTGTTTGTGGCTCTCATGTTTCCTCAGAGAGCGTTCTTTACGAGTGGCAGTCGACGGATTTCTTTCTAACACCTTCACTATCAACGCCGGTGTGCCCCAAGGTTCCATACTGTCTCCTACTCTCTTCCTCATTTATATTAACGATCTGCTGGAAAAGACCGAGAATCCAATCTACAGCTTTGCAGATGACAGTACACTTATCTCTTCATTCACTTTGAACGCTCGGACATCGACTACTCAGACGAATATCCGCAGACAGCAGGAAGTCATTCAACTTAACAAAGACCTGGAAGAAATTCTATCTTGAGGTGACAGTAACCAAGTGGAATTTAACGCTACAAAAAACCCAGGCGGCAGTTTTTTCTAAAAAAGTTAACGCTGCAGAACCCGACATAGTTATGTCGGGGCACTCCATCCCCCTAACATCGTCACTCAATCTGTTAGGCGTTAATTTGGGAGTAAATATGTCCTGGCATGAACATGTTGCAGGCATAGCAAGGAGAGCTTCTTAAAAGTTGGGAATATTGTTTCGAACCAGAAAGCTTTACACTCCACAACAACTGTTAATTCTTTACTAAGCTCAAATTCGACCAACTATGGAATACTGCTCCCATGTTTGGAGCTCCGCTCCCAAACATACACTGCATTTGTTGGATTATATCCAGAGAAAGAGCTATTCGTCTGATTGGACACCCGGAACTGACCGACGGCCTTGATTCGCTGGAGCATCGAAGAACGGTTGGCGACTTGAGCCTATTCTACAAGTACTTTCATGGAAAGTGTTCGAAGGATGTGGCCCGTTTAATTCCTCCCAGAGCGGTGCATATTAGAAGTACGCGTCGCGCTAATACTTCACATCCGTATGAGGTTCAGCTTGTTACTCCTCGTACAACGCTTTTCAAGCAGTCTTTTATATGGAGAACATCATACCTTTGGAATAGTTTGCCCAGGACT
Source organism: Pachyrhynchus sulphureomaculatus (assembly GCA_019049505.1). Lineage (NCBI taxonomy): Eukaryota > Metazoa > Arthropoda > Insecta > Coleoptera > Curculionidae > Pachyrhynchus > Pachyrhynchus sulphureomaculatus. The sequence goes on from CM032456.1 coordinate 88,130,552, forward strand.
GTGTTTCCCATCGAGTACAATCTACAGCGATTCAAGAACAACGTGAATCGCCTTCTCCACACACGTGTCGCTCCTGTAGCGCTTTAGGGACTTCCCTGTAGCACGTGTGCTAGACCCATAAAAAAAAAAAAAAAAGTTGTATTTTGTCACTCCTGTTGTTCAGTGTCTATTCAGAGGAAATATCTTTAAAAAAACACTTTCCGATAAAAAAAGATGGAATTACAATTAATGGTGTGTGTGTGTGTGTAAATAGCCTCCGCTACGCAGATGATACCGTCATTCTAGCGGACAGTGAAGAAGGCCTACAATGACTCATGAATGGAATTGTTGATGCATGTGAGGAATATGGACTGAAACTGAATACGAACAAAACAAAAACAATGGTGGTCAGTAAGAATCCTATTACAAAACATAAATATTAAAGTACATCAACAAACTTGAAAAGGTAACAAAAATAACGTACTTAGGAAAGCCTAATTAGTGAAGATTTTGACCACTCTATTGAAATACGCTCAAGAATTGAAAAAGCACGAAGCTCCATAAAAAAAATGTGCAGCATACTCTGTAACTGGCAATTAAACGTAAAAACAAGAACGAGAGTGCTAAGACGCTACATGTTCTAGGTCATGTTATACGGTATAGAAGCTGTAACAATCACAGCGACAACATAACAAAGAATGGAGTCATTCGAGACCATTCCACAAACGTGGAAATACTTAATCGGATGGGAAAAGAACGAGAGTTGATTCCAGCTGTTAAAGAAAGAAAAAGCACTTACTTTGGCCATATTATAAGAAGCCAAAAGTATAAGCTACTGCAACTTATAATTGAAGGAAAAATAATCGGTAAACGAGGACCAGGAAGGCACCGCAACTGATGGTTGAAAAACTTACGACAGTGGACAAACATGACATCTACTGAACTGTTTAGAGGATAAAATCAGATGGGCAAATGTGATTACCAACGTCGTTAGAAGACAGGGCACACTAAGAAGAAGAAGTTGAAAAAAAATTATCGTGTCATTTTTTTTTGGCCAAAAACGTCCCTTGAAATGGGGTAAAACTATAGTAATAATGTGTGAAAAATGGTACATATTTTATAGTCCAAAACAAGAGAAATGCATTCAAACCAGCAAGTTATTTCTATTAATTAAATTAAATCCCCGCTTAAAGGGAGTCACAAATAAATGTCTAACTGCCATAAGGAAATCCTATGAGTCGCCTCTATATGCGCCCAGCGGAAATTCCTGCACTATATGTTTGACTGTCTGTCTCTCAGCGCCACAGTTGCAAGCGGCAAAAGGGAGTTTACCCCACCTGTCAAAGAGTAGGCACATCTTCCACAGTTGATTCTGACGCAGTTAAGGGTTGACCAAATACTATGAATGTTTGGTGCTGTTTTATCTTTCCATTCCTCTTTCCATCGAGCATGTAAAACTCAAATAACGCACTACAAATTTTTGTAGCTCTTAGGACAAAATATCTGAATCTGGTGCGACAACCAGACATTATTCTTATAGGATGTAAAAACCACCCCATCTACGGAGGTATATCATCAAGTTTTAGTAACGACGAAAACAGATCAGGCTTTTATAGTTTTAGGCAGGGTGTACAAATATGGAGTAGATTCGCTTGAACCACCGATACACGACTATATACTACCCTTAGAGGGTGGTAGAACCTACCCCTAGGCTCTAATGATGCACTTGGATGTTATTGAAATTCTCATTGTACTAAACAAATGGCATTTGTAGTCTCAGGTAGGGTGGACAAATATGGAGTAAATTCTGTTCAACCGCCGAAACAGGGATCAGGGTTAAAAAATGCGAGAATAAGTTAAATGGATAGTTGAAAGTATAAATTGAATGAGTAGAATCTGTTGATACTTGCTTATCTTTAATAAAAAAAATTGTAAGGGTAGTTTTACAAACCCTTTAGAGGTACTCTCTAGTTCTATCTTATCAGTTGGAACCGTATCCCTCTTCCCTAAAGCTACAAAAGCCTGAAGATTGTGTTTGGCACAATGAGATAACAGTACTGTGCTTCATTAGGGCATAGGGGTAGTTTCTACCATCCTCTAAGGGTACTTTATAGTCGTGTATCGGTGGTTCAAGCGAACCTACTTCATATTTGTTCACCCTACCTAAAACTACAAAAGCCTGAACTTTCTTCGTCGTTATTCCGTAGGTGGGGGTGGTCACACCTTATAGGAGTGAGTCTCAACCCTTTAAGAATAATGTCTGGTTGTCACACCAGATTCAGATATTTTGTCGTAAGAGCTACAAAAATTGGACCTTTGTCAGTTTTGGAAAATGACTTGTGCCGTATTTAATGGAACTTTTCCTTTTTGACTACGGAGCGTTTACAAGCTAACACGCCTTATATAATATCCCTCACAAAACAAATAAAACCGGCCAAGTGGAAGTCGGACTTGCGCAATTAGTGTTCCATACCGTGATTGCTTTTAAAATATAGGTTTTTGTTACGGAGATATAAAATGATCAGTGACTTCACAAAACACACGGAAAATGAGTTTCCAACAATGTTTGTTTCAGATTTTTGTTTTTATATACCAGATAAATTATTAAAGATAATGCACTCGTAATAATTTTCATTCAATCTACACCTTAGAGAATATTGCGGAATATTTTCATAATTTTTTGTGGTTTTAGAGATAGTGTGGGGCGACAGCAATTTTTGGCAATTTTTTTTTTAATAATATAAGAAAAAGTTTTTGCGAGTATTATGTCATATATATTTTTTTGAACTCGTGTTTTCATAAGTTTTCGTTTGACATCCCACTGTATGACCTTAATAAAAAAAATTAACTTCCAATTTCACCATCCAAAACTAACCCCTTAATTCAAAATTTTTTTTTAAAGCTACATAGCAGCCAACAATTTCTATATTTGTGACTAATTTCAACTTTCTACGTCAAATAGTTTCGGAAAAAAATCGAATGTGACAGACAGACGAACACTGAATTAATCCGATAAAGTATTCCGTACGGAACACTAAAAATGATTCTTGTAATTAAATTCTTGTCCCTGCACTCTGTACTCAAGATATTCAACAATGGTAGACCCTGTTATAGAACTTGTAGGTGTAATGAAGTTCAGATATCTCGACGACCTAACAAATATACAATTTTGTTGCAGCTCATTTAGTTACAATGATGATGCATAGAGGAGTTGTCCTTCTTTAAAATTGCTTAAACAAATGAATTGGGTTGATGATCACTCACCAAGGTTGTTTAAGCAGATGAATTTGGTTGATGATAGCTAATTGTATGGACGCAGGGCGTGATCATCATTAATTGGTCATACCATGTAACCGTCGTGGTCGTCGTGAAATATTAATAACTCATACTTGTTTAGAAAACGTAACTACACCTGTAATATAAAAATACAATAACGTGCTGTTGCTTAAGTAGAAAAGTATAGTATGTATGTAAGTTTTATCGTAGGTATTTATTTTCTAAATACATACTTTCAAATAAAATTACAAAGAGCTTAAATTGATGCGGATTTTCCTATTATTACAATATTTTTTCGGCGACGCCAACAATTAATTTTCTTACAGTACACAGATTCATAAATATTCGAACTAAACAAAATAAAATGATTATTAAAGCCATATTGGGTATTAGCAGCCAAGATTCTCATGAATGCATAATGTAGCACTTTAATCATTGAAATCTAGTGATCTCGAAACGTGGGAGTTCATGAAAAGTTTTTTCTTCCCTTAAATTATATCTGATGATTTGGATATAGAATTTCTGCACCAATTCTATTAACTTTTTACAATTGATAAACTTATGATATAACGTTCAATAATATTACTATTACTGTTCCTTTGGCTTTCAAAAAACTGTATGAACACTAGCCATTTGTAATATGATTTGTTAAAAATGTCGAAGAAAAAGAAATATTACAATAAAAAGTTCTAGAACTTCTGAGGGCCTTAGACAATTTTCGTACTATCGTTGTTTTTGTTTGATTTTATTACTAAAGTTTCAATGATTGCCTCTCTAATCTTTTTCCGGTGAACAGTAGCACCTTGATACTACTTCCAATCAAAATCGTCCGTCTGTTGGTTCTCTGATAAATCGGGTTTAGCGCAATAACCGACGTGAGCAGAGGCCAAAATTATACATAAAGAAAGCTACTGGAAGATCAGATAGTTTAAAGAAGCTGCAGCAATAATTAAATTTTTTGCAAACCCAGCATGGACATTCAAAATATTCGTAAACTCTCATTATTATGGATGTTAAAATCAATAGACCATAAAGAAGACGGTGGTTTAACGTGCCTTTGAATCTGTTTGGACAATATAATTTTTTATACTTTATATAATTTTCAGCTTCCGTCAGACTATATGATTGCCTGGCTGTATGTTTGTTTATCTTCTCGTCTCTTGGCATGACACCAATTGCGATTTGAAAGTTAGTAGGTTTTTCTTCTGCGCGATCTACTGTAAGATCGTAAAATCTTTTCAGGATCACAAGAAGGATGCACCGGGTTTTCCTGAGATTTTGCTCCCTTCAAGACAGGATAAAAGAAATGCTCCAGCTATTTTTTTCTCCCTGGAAATGTTACCACAAGAGATTAAGATCCACTGTTAAATTTTTCTTTATGTTATTAATTTTAAAACAGACAGAACTGAAAGAAAAGAATTAGGTATTGTTAAAAAAATTATAAATTTTAAGAACGTTTATACGAGTTTAAGTTTTTACAAAAACAATGAAAGAAAAAAATGTTTGGTACAAATCGTTTCTCAAAATATTCGCCTTTAAGATTTATACACTTTTGCAGGCGTTCAAACCAACTCTCGAAACATTTTTTCAATTCTGAAGTTGGACCTCAAAACATGGTTTTGGAATGAACAGCTTCTTGAAGTGATGAAAATCGCTCTCCACTCATTTTTTTTTCTGACATTCAGGAACAAAAATAAATCGTAAGGCGATAAATCAGGTGAATATGGGTAATGAGACATTAATTCGGTGTTTTTCTCCGTCAAATAATCAATTGTTTGAGGTACTGTGTGAGAGCTGGCACTATCATGATGATGTGACGTTTTCGGTTGTTTTTCCTGATTTCATCTATGACTTCTGGCAAACAAATTGTTGGATACCATTTAGAATTAACTGTTCTTTGATTCTCTAAAGAATGGTCATAACATCTCCACCATAATCAAAGAAATGGAAGTGCTTCGCAAACGAACCACTTTTGTTGGATTAGGTTTATCTTGGAATACACAAACAGTTGATTGTTGCTTAGTTTCCGGGTGGTATGAATATATACAAGTTTCGTCTCCTGTTACGATACTGTATACGGATTTTATATGTCGTCGGTCGAATTTTTTGAGCATTTCCTTGCACCAATTGACACGAGTCGGTTTTTTAAGTTTCGGTCAAATTATGCGGAATCCATCTGGCACAGATCTTTTTCACAGCTAAATGTTCATGCAATATCTATTTTACTGCAGTCCTTGATATGCCTAAGTAAACCTCTCTCTCACAGTAAGTCACATGCCGATCCTCTTCAATCATGTTGCTCACAGCATCGATGTTTTTGGAACAACAACCGATTTGGGTCGATCTTCACGAAATTCATCACTGACGGAAGCACGACCATGACGAACTTCTGCAAATCAATTATAAACAGTGATGGTGATTTATTACCAAAAGTTGAACGGAGCAATTCGACGTATGGTTGTTGAGTTAGGCCTTTACTAAAAAACTGTTTTTTTTTACACACTCTCTGTAAACAAACTACTCGACCAATTTCTGAGCTGCCACTAGTTTAACAATAACAAATATCAAATTAACAATGTTAATGTCACATCTCGATAGCTCCATCTATTGGTCGTTTGCAAAAACTTAAAAAGCGGGCCCTCGTACTAAAATTAAAATCTTGAACAATTTTTGAAAAAAATAACGTTTCGAAGTCTCTTTTCAAAAGACCTTACGTGCATAATATCTCGATAAAACTGTACTGACTATTGCTACAAGAGTGGTGTTTAGATCATTTAGTCATATTGATCTTGAATTGATGCAAGTTGTACCCAATGGAAAACATAATTCTAGGCAGTAGATTTTAGAAGATGACACTCCTTATATAAAATAACCGGTCAAGTGCAAGTTGAACTTGCACAATTAGTGTTCCGTACGTTGATGGCTTTTTAAAATAAAAAATTTTGTTTACGGTGGTATAAAATGCTCAGTGACTTCACAAAACACACCCCAAATGAGTTTTCAACAAAGTTTGTTTCCAATCTTTACTAGATAAATTATTAAAGGTGATGAATGCACTCGTGATAATTTTCGTTCAATCTATACCCTGTGGAGAATATTGCAGAATTTTTTCAAAATTTTTTGATCAGTACTTTTCGAGATACGGTGGGGGGATAGCGATTTTACGCGATTTTTTTAAAAATAATACAAAGAAAAGTGTGTGCAAGTATTACATTGTATATATATTTTTTACTCGTGTTTTCACAAGCTTTCATTTGACACCACACTCGATGATCTAGTAAAATTTTTTTTTTTTCACTTCCGATTTCATTCCCCAAAACTAACCCCTTAAGACGAAATTTCACTTTCAAAACTACACGGCTCTGATGAAAATGAATTTCCTATATTATTACCAAATTTCAACTTTCTATGACAAATAGTTTCGGAGTAAATCGGGAGTAACAGACAGGCGGACATACAAACAGACAGACACCGAAGTCATCTTATAAATGTTCCGTACGGAACACTAATAACGACGAGTCACAATCTGAACCTCATGCGACGAATTAGTGTCACGTGTATTCCTAATATGCATCTTGCTAAGAAGGATCAAGTCACATATATAAAACACTTCCTCCAAAAACATTTACCAACTACTTTTCTTTGATATTTCTAAAAATCAAGGTTCTTGTGAGTTGAGAATCAAATGAGTGATCCCGTTTTAGATCGAATCTAATAAAAATGGATTATATTGGGAATGTGGTTATAATTTTCATGCTTTCGTGTGTGTTCAACAATCTCCTATCAGATACATTTTTTATTAATCTTAGTTGTAGTTAGTAGTCTAATGTTACAATATGATCAGCTTCAGGGGCATGTTCGCTTCACATTCCTAATGATTCATTTCATTGCAAAAAATACAAATTAGCCTTATTACATTTTTTAGTTCTTCGTTTGGTCACTTTCCCTCTGAATAGAGTAAACTTTAATAAAGAAAGGAATCGTATTAGAAATATAACTAGAGTTAATGGTTATGACGATGACTTAGTAAATGGGCTAATAAATAGACATAAGTTTAGGATTAATATTCAGAATTCCACCTTTTTTACATGCGAAGAAAATAACACCAAGTATGTCTCCATACCATATAATCCGAAATATAGCAAGGGACTCAATAAGATATTTAATAAGGTAGGCCTCACCTTAGTCTATAAGTCATCAGACAATCTGAGGAATATCTTAGGAAATCCCAAAGATAAGATTCCTAATTGTGAGAAAAGTGGAATTTATGAAATTAGTTGTAATGATTGTGACAAAAAGTATGTTGGGCAAACTAAAAGGTCAATTAAAATCCGATTTAAAGAACATTTAGTACACTTAAAATACAGTAGAACAGAAAAGTCTAGCATTGCCGAACATGCCCTTGAAGCTGATCATATTGTAACATTAGATAATCTAAGATTAATAAAAAATGTTTCTGATAGGATATTGTTGAACGCATACGAAAGTATGGAAATTATGAAATGTAAAAGTAGTTTAAATAAAGACAGTCCCCTCTACTGGTTACTTGACCGGAACTGATGGCCTTGCCTATGCCATTAGTTCCGCCTGAGTAATTCAAGGGTTAGGCTAAGTATAAATAGGGTAGATTTGTAGTTTAGCTTTAGTCAATCATCGCTCTTGATGATGCTAACATGGTTAGCGAAACGCGCGTCGAGTGTAAAAATAAAGTGTTTGGTGTAGTGGGTGATATATACTGAGTAGTAAAATGGAGTATGTTTGAAAGCGGAGCAATTGCTCTATCTATTACATGAACATGCAAGACATACTTGAAATGGAGTATTCAGACGTAACTATGGCGGGTACCATATTAACTTTTTTAGAAAAAACTGCTGCCTGAGTTTTGTAGCGTCAAATTTTACTTGGACTTCGTCATTGCATGACAACAAGGTCTTTGTTAAAGCATATATCTTTTTGTTGTTTACGAATATGAACAGCTGATGTTGGAGTATTTAAACGAAAAAAGAAGCCTTCTGTTATATTCACACTGAGATATTGTTTAAATCTGTCAAAGTACTAGGTAATTCTCAGTGCACGAATTTAACTTACCCTTTGCGTAATTTATTTAGACAATTGCAAGTAGATTACAGTTAAGAAAAACATGATTTTGACAAAAAATTTTAAGATAATTTAAAAAAGATACGTATATTTATTTCACTTTTACTGCAAACACGATATAATTTCTGTCCTTGATTGGTGCAGTTTATTTATTTTTTTTTTTATTTTGTCCTAACATGGTTTAATCAAATGTAACAGATTTGGAGTAATAAGGGTGAACTGGGGTTACGCATTAGCTCGAAATAGAGTTCGCGTGATATTTAGACATTTCGTTAGGTTAAAATAACGATCTTTGATTAAAATACATTATCAAAAAACGTGAACAAATTGGAAATCATCACTAAATTTGTTGCACGCACGGTACTGTGGAGGCGGTTTCAAGAGCATTATATCTTGTTTAGTATATTAACACTATGAAAATTACAAATAAGAATGTAATATTATGCAATGAATTAAAAAAAAAGTAAAAATTTACAAAATGTAAAAAAAAATTATTAATGTCTAGTAGTCTGATAGTAAAGAAATACCATAATCATTCGGAGATTGATGGGAATCAAATGCTTTTCATGCTAGTATGCTCTTGTGCTGGTTATCTAATATTATTACGAAAACTCTGCGAAAATACAGTTGCAGATAATGATGAAGTATAGGGTTATTGATTATAGGCCATCCTTCTCACTCGCATATTTAAAGAGTTGAACATAGATGTCAAATACAGAAAGTTGTAACGCTTTTAATAATTTTTTATAGAATTCAAAAAGAAAAAAAATCGCTACCAACGTTTTTGACATATGACAAAAACTTTATATTTTTTAAGTGGAACACCCTATCTATCAATAAGTATTATTACTATAAAAAATAAATAACTAAAATTGATTACGTTACATATTCAACATTGTTCTGTGCAATGGATTTTCTGTAAATTCGGGTGTATCTCTCTCTGCCAGAATTATTCCTTTGCCTTAGATTATCAAGTGTCTTTTACTTTTTATAAGGAGTATGAATTAAAGAGTTGAGTTTCGGATCGCGATGTGTGTGAATCGAACGCCCGGCAAAAGTCAACTCGTTCAACGAGCATTATTACGGTAGTGTTTCGATCTATTTAATTATTTTGTCGACTACAAACGAGAGGGACTAGAAATAAAGCAGAGTGTAGTGTTAGATTAAGATAATAAGTAAAAAATTTGAAGACTTATCAGAATAATCTTGTGAAATTGTGTGAAGCTTACAAAACGATAAGCGACGACCTTGATCATTTTACTGTTTACGGTGATAAGAAATATAAACAACAATTTTTTTTCTTTTTCTCCCGTGTTTGAAAATGGAATATACGAGGAGTTTTTATAACAGAAAGAACGATGGATAGCGATGATTATACCTCAGGAGACTCGAAAAGAGAAAGAGTCGAAGAAAAAGAAGAGCCAGTGGGATTTTTCAAGAAGAGTAAAAAGCTGATAAGAGAGAAAAACGAAAGAGTAGATAAAATAGACAACTTGATAGAAATGATCAGAGAGCTAATGTCAGATATAAAGGATATGAAACAAGATCAGAAGAGATACCAACAAGAGTTGAAGGAACTAAGAAAGGAGAATGAAGTCTTGAAAGAGGAAAATAGTATAATTAGAGAAAACCTGAGAAGTATGGATTTGAAGATGAGTAGACTCGAAAAAGGCAACGTAAGGAATAATACTGTAATATCGGGAATGAGTTTTGAAGCGAATAGCCAACCACATCTGAAAATGGGTGTAGAACTTTTTATGGAGAGGAGTATGGACACAAAAGATTAAAGATCTGATAGAAATGGGACTATATACAAGATAGAACTTGGAAACACCGGAGATAAAGCAGCTGTAATGAAAAATAAAAACAAACTGATAAACCTAAGAAAGAGAGTTTATATAAACAACGATTTAACAAAAGAAGAACGCGAAATTGAAGCATATAGCAGAGAACGAGAGACAGAATGGAAAAAATAGGATATCAAAAAATCGTAATCGAGGGAAGAAAATATAAATGGACGTTGAGGAAGAAAAAACAAAGCATACTACGACCATCAAGTCAAAAAACTGAGAAAAAGGAGAGAGATAGGTAGATTGACGACGATCCTGGCAAAGATAAAGGATACGGAAAAGAGGACTAGTAAAATGAATTCAAATAAGAAGATAATCAAAGAAATAGATAAGAAGCAAAAAATGGGAAATAATTATCGAGTCTTTAGATTGAGAACACGGAATAATAGGGGTATAAACGGAAAAGAGGATGAACTGACAGAAGAACAACAAATGCACTATGTAGTAATCACTGAAACAGAGAGGAAAGGAAATGGATGCAAAAAATTAAAAGGAAAAGCATACAAAAATCAACATAGAGACATAATACCGGAACAACATACAGAACTCATATAAACAGAAGAAATTAATACAGAAGAAACAAAAGAGGTAATCGGCAATTTAAACAGGATGGAAGGATATAGAAGGAAATATGGAAAAGACAGATATAGAATAACTCACGGGCCTTACACTCCTAACAAGGGGTAGAAAGGCATAAGGATTAAGTAAGTAATGAATTAATTTTGGGGGATCTAACTTGTATTATATCGCATCGGGGTATACTGTTGATATATGCATGGTGATGATCATTAGATTTTAATCTTTATTATATGTTATTTTGCCGAAGTGTAAGCAACATATTTTTTTTGGACATTGAACATGTCGAATTACGTGCCAACAAAACACCATTTGCGGGAAGCGTTACTTTTCTTGTTTAATTCGAAGAAAAGCGCTACTGAAAGTCATCGATTGCTGTCAACCTATGGTGATTATATTCCATCGGTAAACACATGTGAGTAGTGGTTTCGACTCATTAAAAGTGGTGATTTCGATACGGAAGACAAAGAAAATTCAGGCCAGTCGACAAAGTTTAAAGATTTAGAAATGGAGGCATTACTCGAATGACTGCCAGTGGTAGATGCAAAAAGAATTTGCAGAATAAGTAGGAGTTGATCGCACAATCATTTTCATGCACTGGGAATGATTCAAAAGCAAGGATATTGGGTGCCGTACGAATTGAAACCGAGAGACGTTGAAAGTCGATTTTTCACCTGTGAACAACTGCTTCAACGGCACAATCGGAAAGGTTTTTTGCATCGTATCGTAACTGGTGATGAAAAATGGGTACGCTACGATAATCCAAAGCGTAAAAAATCATGGATGAAGCTCGGGGAACCATCAACATGCTCGCCAAAATCATGCCTCCAAGCTTATGCTGTGTATCTGGTGGGATCAGCTGGGTGTAGGGTATTATGAGCTGCTCTAATCCAATAAAACTATTATTGTTTGATGTAATCGAGCCTAGCGTTGAAGAAAAAACGACTGCAATGTGCCAAAACCCGTCAACGAAACGTTAGAAGCGCTTGGGTGGGATGTCCTACTCCACCCTCCTTAGTTAGCAGACATTGCTTCTTCTGATTATCACTTGTTCCGATCGATGTCGCACGGTCTGTCTGAACGGAGCTTCCATTCTTATGAAGATACTAAAAAATTGACCAATACGTAAATAGCTTCAAAAGATGAGTCGTTCTTTCAATGTGGTATTCATGTGCTTCCACAAAGATAGGAGGAAGTAGTGGCTAGCAATAGACAATCCTTTGAATAATCAATTTGTAACCAATTTTTTACAATAAGGTGATATTTTTACCGAAAAATCCCTCAACACTAATTCACACACCCAATAATTTGCCTTTTAAATAGCCCCATAAAAATATGGCCAACACAATTAAATCTGAGCTATTTGGTAGCCAGTTGAAACTTCCGAACCTGCCAAGGGAAAGCTTTATTGAAAAAATATAACTTCGTTTTTGTAAAGTTGTTTAAATCCTGTAATATGTTTAATTAAGATCTTTAACAATATTTGCCAGAGAATTTTGTTAATTTTTTAAGATTAAAAAAAAATAGAAAATGTTATTTTTAGTTTAGTTTTCATAACAGTAAAATGTGGTTACATACTCTTGAAAATGTATTTATGTTAGGGATTCTGCTTTGCCGTCTATAAAACTTTTTATATTCCTGATGAGCTTGCCTTTTTTTATTATAAATATTTCGTATATATTCTGTTTTTCAGTCTTCGGAAAAATTATTTTGTAATATAACAAATTCCATTTTCAATTTCCGGTATTATTACGGTCGTATTTAACGTCAGTAAAATTTAAAAAAAATGTTTGTTTATTTTACACAATAACAGTTTTTAGAATTAAAATTTCTATAGAACTGAAAAATATTATACAGGTGTTCGTTCCATTTAAAAACTATGAAGTTTGTGTTTCCATTTTACCCCATAAAAAATCTTTAAAAACTCTACAATGTCTGTGTTTAAGATTTTGGTCCAACTTTTCAAATAAGCGAGTTAGATGTGTGGTGCACGTATCATCTATAATCCTGTAGAAACGGTAGAAAATGCAGGTAACAGAGAGATTTTGTAACGTTTATTTTGGTAGGCCACTGTCGTTATCTTTATGTGAAGCATGCGCCCACCGTTTGGAGCTTGCGCAGTAGTAAAAGGAAGAAATTAATTACAAAAGACTCAGCTGTTATTGTTATTTGAAGCAGGCGCCCACCATTTGGCACTTGCACAGTATTGAAACAAAATAAGAGAAACCTTTATAAAGGATAACGATTTCCCTTATTTAGGAACTTATAAGAGAGGTTAGTCTTAGTTTTTCGTTATTCTTATCGCTATTATGGTAGGGCCTGTTTTTTTCCTACTTAGGTATACAAACTACTAAGAAAATACAGTAGACTGAAATGATAATCTTTTATTGCAAATAACACTGACACCAGTTGATTAGTCTTCAAATTATGTCGAGATTTTGCAATTTTTGGCACAATGGCATTACAGTGTGTGTAGATGAACCAACACGGATCCCTGATCGAGACGGAGAGTTCGCCAGTCTTCTTGATCTGTTTTTAACCACTAATCCGGAGATTTACACGGTCAGCGTAAATCCACCGTTAGGTTCTTCCGACCATAAACTACTTTCGACATCGAGTATTCTACCAATCAGTGACAGAGAGGCGCCCAAACCGCGCAAGATTTGGCACTACAAATCTGCTAAATGGGAAGATCTCATGGAATATTTTCGAACTTTCCCTTGGTTGGACGTTTGTTTTCGATCCGACGACCCATCTGACTGCGCCAGGGAGGTCTCCGATGTTATTTTGGCCGGTATGGATGCTTACATCCCTTTTTCGAAGAAATGCCCTTCCAACGGCAAGCCTTGGTTTGACCTAAAATGCAAAGAAGCTGTTGCTTCTAAACATCTTGCATACCGACAGTGGCGTGAAGATCCTAACACCATAAATCGTAACATCTTTGTTCGTGCCAGGAACAGATGCAAAGAAATTATCGACGAAACCAAGGAGGTACACAATCAACGGATTAGAAACAAACTTCTCGCTTGTCCGGCAATTCCAGGTCCTTTTGGTCAGTCGCTAAGGCAGTTAGTCAAAATTTCACCAAATCCACCATACCACCACTCACACGGCCAGATAATTCTATTGCAACGACACCTGTTGAGAAAGCGAACTTGTTGGCTGAACTCTTTGCTTCACATTCTACTGTCGATTTCCAAGGAAAAACACCACCTACTATTCCCATAGTGCAGTCAAGGATGCCCGATATTGTCTTCAGACAGCGTATCATAAAACGTATTTTGATGAAGCTAGACACCAAAAAGGCTTCAGGCGCTGACGGAATACCTGCCATAGTTCTCAAGAACTGTGCGAGGGAACTAACACCAGTTTTCTGTAGACTTTTCAACCTATCCTACAGAAAGGGAATATTTCCTTCCTGCTGGAAATGTGCCACAGTTCAGCCGATACCTAAAAAAGGCAAGAAGACCTTGCCAAATAACTACCGACCAATCGCACTACTCTCAATAATATCGAAAGTCATGGAAAAGGCTATCAATCAGCATCTTCTAAAATATCTTGAAGGATTCAACATTATTAGTGATCACCAATATGGCTTTCGTAAAAATAGATCAACAGGAGATCTTCTGACTTATGTAACACATGTTTGGAACAACGCAATTGAACACTTTGGAGAATCTCGAGCGGTTGCTCTTGACATATCCAAGGCATTTGACCGTGTTTGGCACGATGGCCTGTTGGCTAAGCTACGTTCTTATGGTATGTCTGAAAAGTTCTGTTTGTGGCTCTCATGTTTCCTCAGAGAGCGTTCTTTACGAGTGGCAGTTGACGGATTTCTTTCTAACACCTTCACTATCAACGCCGGTGTGCCCCAAGGTTCCATACTGTCTCCTACTCTCTTCCTCATTTATATCAACGATCTGCTGGAAAAGACCGAGAATCCAATCTACAGCTTTGCAGATGATAGTACACTTATCTCTTCATTCACTTTGAACGCTCGGACATCGACTACTTAGACCAATGACAGTAACCAAGTGGAATTTAACGCTACAAAAACCCAGGCGGCAGTTTTTTCTAAAAAAGTTAACGTTGCAGAACCCGACATAGTTATGTCGGGGCACTCCATCCCTCTAACATCGTCACTCAATCTGTTAGGCGTTAATTTGGGAGCAAATATGTCCTGGCATGAACATGTTGCAGGCATAGCAAGAAGAGCTTCTCAAAAGTTGGGAATATTGTTTCGAACCAGAAAGCTTTACACTCCACAACAACTGTTAATTCTTTACAAAGCTCAAATTCGACCAACTATGGAATACTGCTCCCATGTTTGGAGCTCCGCTCCCAAACATACACTGCATTTGTTGGATTCTATCCAGAGAAGAGCTGTTTCGTCTAATTGGACACCCGGAATTGACCGACGGCCTTGATTCGCTGGAACATCGAAGAACGGTTGGCGACTTGAGCCTATTCTACAAGTACTTTCATGGAAAGTGTTCGAAAGATGTGGCCCGTTTGATTCCTCCCAGAGCGGTGCATATTAGAAGTACACGTCGCGCTGATGCTTCACATCCGTATGAGGTTCAGCTTGTTACTCCTCGTACAACGCTTTTCAAGCAGTCTTTTATATGGAGAACATCATACCTTTGGAATGGTTTACCCAGGACTGTGTTTCCCATCGAGTACAATCTACAGCGATTCAAGAACAACGTGAATCGTTTTCTCCCGCACACGTGTCGCTCCTGTAGCGCTTTAGGGACTTCCCTGTAGCACGTGTGCTAGACCCATAAAAAAAAAAAAAAGTACTAACTTCAAATGAAATTTTATTTATCGCACAATCGTATGACCTTGGAAATATGATGATAGAAACATGCTAGACCCAACTTTAATTTGGAAATTTGTGTTAATCCACTATTAACCGATGTGCTTAACTATAAAATGAATGAAAAAAAAATCCCCTAGGTTTATAGAAGATAATAATACTAGCCTAACCTTGCAATTCCTTCGCATTAATACTGCGCATGCTTAAGGTAACGATAAGGACAAAGGCATGGGAAAAATAAGTGTTGCAAAATCTCTCTGTTGATAAATTACGAGAGAAGCTTAAACGTGACATCGTAATACAAGAAAAATTGATAAAAAATGTCAACGCTATAACTGAATGACGAATTTACAAGTATTATTTATCGCACTACAACAATATTTGTTAATAGTTCTTATACATTCAAAAATGATTATTATAGTCGTGCTGTTTTGCGAAAATTATGCAGTACTTTATGTAATTTCAGCACATGAGGCTTGTTAATAAATAAAATTGGCTAATTGTCGCTATTACGGTTTTATTTGCAATAAGTACCTTGCTTTCGCACGTAGACAGGATGGAAGCTTAAGAGGCTTAATCTAAGTTTTCGTGCTGTCATTAACGACTTTTTTACTTTCCTTGCTAAAGAAAAGTATTGTATTCGTGAAAAAATCATTGTTGCTTTTCTTCACGTTTTAGCATTCCTAGATCACGAAAAACATAGTTCATCATTTCCGTCGGTCTGTCCCAGAGTGTGGCTATTCGAGTCGTGATTCAAATATACCTACAGGTCTCAGTATTCATCCATTTTAATTCTCTTTTTTTTTTTTTAAATAATCCTGATCAAATTTCGAAAAGATCTTCGGAGCCCGATTTTTTAAAAAAACCTAACTTAACCTAACGTAACCTAATCTAGCCTAGCATAAAGTAAAATAATGAAAAATTAGGAAACGAAAAGTAATAGTCTTTGAATCTAAAAGTCTTATATAAGGCAACCTAACATAATCCAACCTAATACAACTTAACTAAACCTGATCTAACCTAATTTAATCTGATCTAGCCTAGCCTAGCATAACAAAATACAAAATAAATACATATGGTTGTATGGTTAGGTTGTATTTAAGGCTTTTAGATTCAAAGACTATTATTTTTCATTTCCTACCTTACATATATTTTACATATTTATTCTGTAATGCTAAGTTAGGTTAGCTCAGATTAAGTTTGGTTGAGGCGTGTTAGGTTGGATTAGGTTATGATTTGTTATATTTAAGGCTTTTAGATTCAGAGACAGAGATTACTTTTCATTTCCGAATTCTTCGTTATTTTGTTTTATGTTAGGCTAGATTAGGTTAAGTTTTTTTTAAAATCGGGCTGCGAAGATCTCTTGGAAATTTGATCAGGATTATTTAAAAACATATATATATATATATATATATATATATATATATATATATTTAAAATGGATGAATTCTGAGACCTGTAGGGAGACCTGTAGGTTTTTTTTTGAAACATCACTCGAATGGCCATACTGTGTGTCGGTTTGTCTGACTATTAGCATTATAACTCTTGAATGAAATGAGTTATCAATTACAATCTTGGTACATAGATAACATTTAACAAGGAGATAAATTTTATAGGTCTTTTCTGGGCTTTGTGGAGTCAAGAAATCTGAAAATTAAGTTTCGTTTTTTATTACTTTCACTAATTTTAGTGGGGGAAGGGGTGAAATAGGTGGAGTGGTCAAATATTGTATGTTTTAAATAGTATTATGGGAATTTTTTAGGGTTTTTGGTTGCGATAATGAAAGAATTTGAAGTATAATTATAATTATGCAACCTATAGAAGGTAAGGAAAAGAATTAGAAGGGTGATTTCGTATTTATTGTGCCACAGGTAATATTGAAATTTCTTTGAGTCAAGGGAACGAAACATTATAATATTTTGTGCTATTTACTATATTAACAATAAATACTATGTTACAGAGTAACCTACAAAATGTTAAATTGATTACAGAAAAATTTTAGAAATACAAACAGTTAAATTGGCCTAGATTTACTTACCTTAAGGCAAATTATTGTTTTTACGTCCCTTGCTAAAGGAACACAATTTGTGTTTTTCTTTACGTTTTAGTGTTCTTAGTTTACGAAAAACCCATATTCCGATTTCCATCGGTCTGTCTACCCGACTGTCAGGCTGTTGACATCATAATATTCGAACGAAATATTATAAATATTTGAAATAATGATCAAATGGAATGTTTTGGGGCGATATCGTATCAATGAAAAGGGTGAAGGGGTGGGTGTCGATATGTTGTATGATTTTTTTTAAATTATGGAAATTTACTTAATCTTGACTAGAGAAAATCAAATTCAGTACCTTTTTCAGAACTACATGTTGGCAAGGAAAGTACTAGGTAAATCACTTTGCCAGGTTTTTTAATCTCTACTGTGGTAATACGTTACACACATTGTAGCTAGGAGTCAATAGGTTTTGAAAGCGACACCTATGGAGCATCACTTGAACCAAATATTGAACACCTTATTGAAGCTTCATCTGTCATATGAACACACCCTAAATTTCAAGTCATTCGTTGTTTATCAGCTGGTTAAAGTAGACGTGTTTGAATATTTTTTAAAAATGGAGAAATAGAATAACGTGCAGTGATAAAATCCTTTTGTGGCAACTGAAATCCATGGAAAGTTAGTGAAAGTGTTAAAGGAGTCTACTCCTTCATTTCTAACTGTGCATAGATCGAGTTTAAACTTGGTCGTACAAGCGTCAGCGATGATCCACGTTTAGGACGTCCAAAAACTGCAACAACCGAAGAAACTGTTGTGCAAGAACAAAATATGATAATGGAAGACCGTCGATTAGCCATAGATGATTTAGCTGAGGCTATAGGCATCTCACATGTATCAGTACATGATATCTTAATTAGTGTTTTGGGCATGAGAAAGCTAATCACAAGATGGGTGCCGCGTTTGCTAACATAGGAACAAAAACGCACTCGAGAGAAACTTGCTAAACAACATTTGGCTTGTTTCACAAAGAATAAAACTGATTTTGTGTGTCGATTTGAAACTATGAATGAGCCGTGGGTTTACCAGTATGATCCTGAATTGCAACAACAAACTGCACACTGGACTGAGCCCGGTTGTTCAGCTCCAAAGCAGCCAAAGTGATCAAACTCGTCCAAAAAAACTCATCGCATCAGTTTTCTGGGATGCAAAAGGAATTTTGTTAATTTATTACCTTCAAATCGGTAAAACAGTCAAGGGAGAGTATTATTGCAACCTTTTGGACCAGCTGGATGAGAAAATTCGTGAGAAAAAGCCCGGTTTGCGGACGAAAAAATCATCTTTCATAATGACAATGCACCTGTTCAGAGAAGTGCCTTGACAACTGTAAAACTGGTTAGATTAAAGTATGAATTGCTGGAATAGCCACCCTATTCACCAGCTCTGGCTCCCTCTGAACTTTTAACTGTTCCCAAACCTCAAAAGACTTTTACATGGGAAGCGTTTTTCAACAAATCATGAGGTGATAGCATCTGTAAATGGGTATTTTGAAGGTCTTCTGGAAAACCACTTCAGAGATGGGGTAAATAAATTGGAGAATCGCTGAAAAAAAAATGTGTTGAGCTTAAGAGAGACTATATTGAAGGATGAGTATTTCGACTCATTAATTCATTTTGTGACATTTACGCTTTCAAAACTTATTGACTGATTTATAGTATATATATATATATATATATATATATATATATATATATATATATATATATATATATATATATATATATATATATATATATATATATATAGTATTTTATTAGTAATTTATGAAACTAAAATTGTCTGAAACTGTGAACCAATGAAACGTATACATTTGTACCGAGATATTTAAAAAACTGAGTAAAAATACAAAAATATTTATGGATATATCGTTCAATCGTCGATACTCAAAACATTTTGTCGCAGAGTTTTTGGTAATTTATGAATGATGTCGGCCATTATGAACTTTACTGTAAATTTTTTAATCCGCCTTCATTTTGAAACTTGATTTTTTCTACTTTAATCCTCTTTAAGAAAGCTGAAAAGAGAAAAGAGAGAACTTTGACAGTGGTAATTGTTAAGCTGCTATGTAGTGCGATAAAAATAGGTCAAAATAATATTGGCATAGTTTAGATACAGCAATATTATGATTTTATTTTCTTATATCACCAGGAGTATTGTCCTGAGTTTTAGACCTCGAAAAACTTGTGCTTTTTTGTTTATAACCCTTTACAAAACACGTTTTTTGAGAGACAAAAAAAACTTGTTAACGAAAATGATTTTTTTTAAATATTCTTTACTAAATGTTATAAACATTTTTCAATTTTTTTTTCAAAACGACCGAAAAAACGTATTTGTTGTTACTTGAAAATTAAAAAAATGTAAAAAAAAATTTTTTTAATGTCATCGGAAAGCTGGCATCAAAACCCAAATTTTGAAAAAAAAGATCCATTTTGGACCAATTGCATAAAATAATAAATTCAATTGTGCCCACTGTCTTCAATATTTTTGTACCAAAATTTCAGGTTATTTTTGCTATAACAAAAGGCATATTTTTTTAAAGTTTCAAACCGATCGGTTTACTTAGTCGACCTGTACAATAAAATAAAAAAAAAAAACAGTGTTTGTCTGTTTTTTTTCAATTTTGTAGGTTATTTACGCACTTGTGCGACCTAAAATTAACGAGGATTTGTTGGAAATTTCATTACGAAGAGTTTTGTTTTTTTTTTGTCTCGATCCGATTTACATAACCGGAGTTATTCGGATTTTAAGCTCAAGAAACGTGTTTTGAAAACCTTAATTGTTTATAAACAAAAGAGCTCAAGTTTTTCGAGTTCCAAAACTCAGGACAATACTCCTGGTGATACCACAGAGAGGATAAAATCATAATACTGCTGAAACTAGACTGTGCAATTTCAAATGCTATCTCAACGTATTTTTAAATGAAGAATTCAGCGTGCCGTTATGAACAAAGCTATAGAATAAATGGTTTTGTCGAGCAAATGCTTAAGATAAAATAGAAGGTGAATGGAAGAAAGTTTGTAGCCCTCGGCGATACCTCAGCGTTGATAGGGAAAATGCAGGAAGCAAATCCATCAACATTTATGCTATGACTAATTTCTGAAGAAAATTAAGATCCACATAAAACAAGAGACCAGCTTAACAAGCTGTAACACGTAAAATGCCTTGGATATATCAAGCATATCCTGCTGAAACTCTCCAAAATATCCAATTGTGTTTTTTTCAAAATGTGTGACACAGATTAGGAGATTTTCTGTTGACTTCAGCATAAAAAAGTCATGTTGGCATTCGCTAATAATATTAGCTCCTTTCAGTTTACATAAACCACTTAATAAGTGGAAGTAACTTCTACTTCCTGGAATTGGACCTCTTAAAATTGCAGAAGTTAGTATGTCGCATAATACTCTTTAATTGGTTACCAATAATTACACGAATACCTTGAACTTTTACACAGGAAAGTAACAATAATAGAAACATTTTTGCATTATTCTAATTACACTTTCGTGATCCCGTAGCGGGCATATTATCTTTTTTTTTCGAGTTAAATTTTGCGGAAATACATACATATGTAGAAATGAAATATAGGTTTTTTTTTTTTAATTAACGTTAAATTATATTCGCTAAATAATACTTTAAACGATATTGATTTTTAATTATGGTATTTTGTCGGTAATTTAGGACATGAAATGCTACTGTCAAGTTAATTACGTTTAATTAATGTAACATAAAAATTAGATTTAAAAAAATTATATTTAATATATATGCTATTAGTTCGAATTTTTGAGACATATAAAATAACCGGTCAAGTGCGCAACTAGTCTTCCGTACGTTGATTGCTTTTAAAATAAAATTTTTTGTTACGGAGGTATAAAATGATCAATGACTTCACAAAACACCTTCGTTTTCAACAAACTTTTTTTTCGGATTTGTACTGAAAACTGATGACCATGAATTTTTTTTTATTTTCTATATAGCAAATAAATTACACTGGTCAACACTGAAATTTTTTCATGAAATTTTATATATATTATAGGGTATACCTGAGGCACTGATTACGGAAAAAATACTGGTTTAATGCTATTAACTCTACTTTTAATTTATATGAAATTACAATTTTCTTCAAAAATGGAACAAAAATACATTTTTTCTATGTTTGATATATTTACACACTATGAAGCGTTCTTTTATTCGGTTTTCTTGAATGTACGGCTTGAGGATCATCTCTTTGCAAACTCCAACAGCAATCGGCCATCATATGGATGTCCCACCTTCCTTGATAACGCTCTTTCATTGTGCGTAGATCTTGGTGAAATCTTTCACCCTGCTCTTCAGTGAAGTCGCCAAGATTTTCTGGGAATCGATCTAAATGAGAATGTAAGTAATGAATCTTAATACTTATGTTGTAGCCCAGAAGTTCTAAATTCAAAATAACAGGCACTCAACTAACTCAGAATAGTTGTCGGACTTATTGTTTCCGAGAAAATTTTTAATCACCACAACAAACGATTTCCAAGCTTCACTGAATTCACAAAGTTTGGATCTTTCACAAGTTGTCTGATTTGTGGCCCATCAAAAATACCCGCTTTTAATTTTTGGGTGCTTAATCCTGGATACTTGCGTGAAAGACAAGCAAAACATTCGCCGTTTTTGTCAAGGGCTTTTACAAACTGTTTCATGATGCCCGGTTTGATATGAGTGATGGCAGTATAATGCGATCTCTATTTACTCAGGGCAAATTAATAACATTTTTGGTACCAACCACCAGTTCCTCTCGTACTGGCCACTTTTTTTGCGACTAGTGACGTTGTTTGTCGCGGTTATCCCGCAGACACATAAAACATGGGTATTTCATGTATCCACCCTGTTGTCCGAGAAGAAGGTTAACCATCTTTAAGTATACACAAATGAGCCAGTCTCGATACTTAATGTTTTCCATTACTGAAGAAATAGTTGTATACTCTTCTTTCATAGTAGTAGAGTGTGCAATAGATATAGAAGTATACTTGTTGCCGTTATGAACGAGCATACACTTTAAGCTTCTCTTGCTACTATCTATAAAAAGACGCCAATCATTTGGTTGGTATCGTTGTGAACTCATCTTCTCCAAAATACCTCTGACATCATTATAAAAAACTAAATCATTTTCTCTAGAAAAGTATAGTAACAAATTCTTTTCGCGGATTCGGTATAAAGTAATTCTGGTTCCTGTTGCAAGTAAATTATTTTCTTTTAAACGAGATGCCAAAATTTCAGAAATTTAGATCCCTTAATAAATCATTTAATTCCTTTTGATTGAAAGGTTGAGGATCTTATGACCTACTCCATGTAATATCCGAATCAGTATTGCCCATTGTGTTGTCTTCAATTTCCATAAGATCTGGTTCTTCAGAGTATTTAGATGATGCTCCTTGTATCTCACCGGAGTATAGAAGAGGTCATTGAGCGGAGGATAAGTTAGGATATAACCATGTATTTCGATTCCCAAAATTTATGCCGTTAATATTTATGAAGTAAAAATAGCAGTCGTCATGGTGATTTTGAGGTTCCTGCCAAATCATCGGTGTTTTAAATTTGATAGCACTTCTTTTTCCATTTGACCACTGCCATAGACACACAATACAGTTCTGGCACACAATATGAGGTACCCATTGCTTGTCTTGATTGTACAATGTTATTTGAAAGTGGTTAAAATACGTAGTTTTAACGAAGTCCGAGATAGGTTTTCGATATTTTTCAAAGATGTATCATCGAGATCAGGTAAAAAAAATTTTATCACTCCGATTTCACCCCAAAAAAGTAACCTCTTAAGTCAAAATTTAACTTTCAAAACTTCATGGCTCTAATGGGACCATCAATTTCTATATTAGTGCCAAATTTCAACTTTCTATGTCGTATAGTTTCTGAGAAAATCGGGTGTGACAGACAGACAGACAGACGGACAGTCAGACGGACAGACTCCGAAGTGATCTTATAAGTGTTTCATACGGAACACTAAAAAGAAAGAATTTTCTGAAACTTCGATTGTCTTTATTATATGAAGTATAACCAGTATAGTAGTCAAACACTTCTTGCTCTAGTATAGCATTTTTTTTCTAACATATAAAACCATAATTT
This sequence comes from Pachyrhynchus sulphureomaculatus, assembly GCA_019049505.1. Taxonomy (NCBI): domain Eukaryota; kingdom Metazoa; phylum Arthropoda; class Insecta; order Coleoptera; family Curculionidae; genus Pachyrhynchus; species Pachyrhynchus sulphureomaculatus. The sequence goes on from CM032456.1 coordinate 88,154,316, forward strand.
GGTTCTACATATTTGCTCCTATATAAACAGAAGGTGAAAAGGCCCTATACTTTCTGAGAGATTGCAGCACAAACAAAAAACCCATATGATTTTCAGTTAGTGTCAACTCTCAGAAGATTTGTGTAAAACTTTTATCACATTTTGTCTATTAGTTTGCTAGTTAGAGCTGTTTGACTGACACTACTTTTGATTTTTGCAAAACGGTAGAACAAAAAGAACTTGCTTTTTGATGAGAAAAATATAGCCAGAATCCAAGAATGCCTTGAGAGGTATTATGGAACATCTGCTCCGTCGAAAGCAACTATATTTCGATGGTCTAGTCAACTTAAATGCGGTCCTACATGTACCGATGATGCATCACGTTCCTAACATTCATACGAGGCAGTCTTCAAAAAACACAGAAAAATCCACCATATTGTTCTGAATGACCGCAGAGTGAAAGTGAGAGAGATAGCTGACATCGTGAAGCTATCAACAGAACGCGTGAGTCATATTTTGCATGAATATTTGAATATGAAAAAGCTATGTGCCCGAAGTGTGCCGCACACACTCACGACTGATCAAAAACAGCAACGTGTCGAAGATTCAGAACGTTGTTGGACACTGTTTCAGCGTAATTCAAAGGAGATTTGCATCGATTCGTAACAATGGACGAAACATGAATTCACCACTACACGCCTGAATGCAACAGGGAGTCCGCATTGCAGCTGGAACCGCGTGAAAGTCAACCGAAGAGTCCAAAAACACAAACATCAGCTGGAAAGATTTTGGCAAGTATTTTTTAGGATGTGCATGGAATAATACTAATCGACTATCTTGAGAAGGAGCATACAATCACTGGAGACTATTATGTTTAAATGGTGAAATCAAGAAAAAAATACCGCATTTAGAGAAGAAGTGTTTTATCAAGATAATACACCAATTCACAACTCCATAAAATCGATAGTGAAATTGGACCACTGGGCTATGAATTGCTTCCTCGTCTCCCGCATTCACGAGATCTGGCCCCCAGCGATTATTACCTTTTTCCAAATTTAAAAAAATAGCTCCAGGGAAAGAGATTTGGCTCAAACGGAGAAGTCTATGGGAAAATTGAGGCTTATTTTAGAGAGTTCGACAAACCGTACTAAATGTTGGAAGATCGTGTATGGCTCTTGAAGGAAACTATGTTGAAAAATAACATCGATTTTTGGAAAAAATGTCGTGTTTTTCTCCAAAAGTCTCGGAACTTTTCACCACATGTTGGTACGTGCCCCTATAATTCGGTTACACGTTTGATCATAGCATATTTCCCTGAAGACCACTACAAATATTTACCAATTGAACTGTTATTATGTATTAATACTATTATGATTTAGACACAACTCTCGCATACCCTCTACGAGAAACATTGACTTTTCTCAGATGTGCGTATATATCATAAAGATTGAACACTGAAAGACACTTTTCATGTTGTATCTTAGATAACGTAAGAATTTTCGGATACTTCCAGTAGTTGCAAATAACATTGCCCTTTGTATAGCCACAAATGTTCATTGAGGTGCAGTGATTGTTAATAGATTTATAGGGATTATTGACATGCTATTCATTTCATATTGTTTTCTTGTTTGTTCATCCAATTACTTGTATTTGGAAATATGCTCATGGCCTCTCTCTCTCTTAGGTTATTACCTGGGATAGCGACGTTGATTAACATTGTGTAACTTGAATATTAATACCCCAATGTAATGGCTAGTCTATTGTAAGTGATTGATCGATTAAGACAGTTCGATCCCGGTAAAGCTTGTAATTGTTATTTTTAAAGATTGAGTCTGTAGCGTATCTGTAATAAGGGATCTAGTCCACTTATAAGAGAGATTTTGCAACGCTTATTTTTCGCATGCCTTCATCCTTATCATTATCTCAAGCATGCGCAGTATTAACGCAAAGGAGTTGCAAGGTCAGGTTAGTATTCATTTTTTATAAACCTAGGGGATTTTTTTTCATTCATTTTATGATTAAGCACCCCGGTTATTAGTATCTGATGGGTCAACACCGACCACGCCAAGGTAATACGAAGGTGCGATAACTAAAATTCCATATGAAATTAGAATTACACACACTGTAATGTCATTGTGCCAAAGATTGCAAAATCTCAACATAATCTGAACACTAATTAACTGTTGTCAGTGTTATTTGCAATAAAAGATTTTATCATTTCAATTTTACTGCATTTTCTTAGTGGTTTGTACACCTAAGTAGCAAAAAAAGGCCCTACCATGATAGCAATAAGAATAACGAACTTCAAATAACCTCCTAAATAAAGGAAATCATTACCCTTAATAAAGGTTTCTCTTATTTTGTTTCATTATTGCCCAAGCTCCATATGGTGGACGCATGCTTCAAATAACGAAAATAGATGAGTCTTGTGTATTTAATTTCTTTCCTTTACTACTACGCAAGCTCCAAATGGTCAGCGTATGCTTCAAACAAAGATAAAGATACTGGCCTACTAAAATAAGCGTTGCTAAATCTCTCTATAATAGTTACAGTTTTTCTGCTAACTCTTGGTGAAATCCTAGTAACTGTATTTTATCTTTCTTTATACGCAGTCCTGATAAATTTTATGTCATATACTGTCCTGTCTTTGATAATTGTCGTCCCTATCTACATTGACTATTCTTTGCAGAAAGGTCGCGAATCACGTATATCAGATGGTTTTTGGTTAGAATAACCTAGTTCTATATAACTAGTATAAAAGGGACATATCTGTCCCGACATCAGCTAGTAGTTCGGCTCAGCATGTTTTTGAGAGACCTTATTTGGTTGTTGTCTGTTAACAGACTATGCTAACGAGGTTTGTAGCTTTTGTTGGTCTGTTTGATGGTGAGAGTGTGTGTCTCATGTTATATCGAAGATTTGGCAAAACTGTGGACACATATGCACAAGTTTCTTATTTGTTGTTTAGTTGGTTACTTCTACCTACAAGACCTCGGTCTATCTGATACCGAGAAAGCATTATTCTTTCAGTCACACCACGCGGGTTGATGTTTCTGCGTGTTGATAAAGAGTGTTCTGATTTTGCATTGCAAGCAAATGAGTATAATTATGTACTCTTATGTATTAAATCTATTTATTAGCAATATAAACCTTCAGCAGCCAAAATAGATTAAATATTTTTGTGACAATAAAACATACATAAGTACAATACAATACAAATCAAAAAACAATAGTTTTAACAATTTTTTAAAAAATTAACTTGCTACTACCATAATCTTATATATCCTTCTCACAATTTCCTGTAATGTGATTCTCAAACTATGAGCCCGAAATTTAATTTCCGTAAACTGCTTTTTTAACGTATATTTAATATTTTTTTCTTTTCAGGTAAGTCTTCCATAAGTGCCTTATTATATGCATGTTTTCCTCTTTGGTAAGTATTATTTTAATTGGTAGAAGGTAGTGGGAATGAGGACGATGGAAAAGAACCCTCTATTTGTTTCATGAGGTTTCGATTCTTTATTTGAATTTTTATTAAGCGCGCGAAACAAATAGAGCGTTTTTTACCGCCATCCTCATTCCCATATATATATATATATATATATATATATATATATATATATATATATATATATATATATATACATATATATACATATATTCTATATATATATATATATATATATATATATATATATATATATATATATATATATATATATACATATATCTATATATATATATATACATATATATATATATATATATATATATATATATATATATATATATATATATATATATATATATATACAGTGACAGGCAGAAAGTGGGCGACATAATGAATTTTTCTTTATTTATGAAGCGATCGTCTCTTCTTCCTGATCCTGGTCTTCGTGTGAAGCCGCTAGTCTCTTGGTAACGTCTGTAAACTCTGGAGATAGCTGACTGGCTCAGGTGCACTTGCTATGCCTTTCTTGCAATAAGGCAATGACGTATCTTCCGGGGTGGTATTCATTTTCCGACGACGTAACTAGTGAGCAGAGATGTTGACGGTTCAAGTTCCTACAAAAGAATAATAGAAAAATGCAGTTGCATGTGTTTTTATAGGCATGAATAGCGCGCAATAAGTACGTTGTTGAGCGAGCAAAAACGGTTCTATTGAGTTAAATTTGGAAATCCAAATGTTTTTGTTATTATTGGAAAGAGTACAAAATCAACATTGATGATGAATGATATCAAAAATAATACCTTTTTGAAGAATAAATTCAAGGATCGGTGTTAAATGAAGCAAAATAGTTTGAGTCGATTTTTTGCCCACCAGTATATATATATATATATATATATATATATATATATATATATATATATATATGTATATGTATATATATATATATATATATATATATATATATATATATATATATATATATATATATATATATATTAACTCCCATTATCTCTACTTTTTTCCCATTGTTTATACTTATGTCGCCTTATCTATCATTATTTTGCCTTATTCCCAATAATGGCACATTATCTCCCATTATATCGACTTGTTTCAAATTATATCGACTTATCTGTCATTATCTCGCCTTATCTCCAATTATGGCACATTAACTCCCATTATCTCTACTTTTTTCCCATTGTTTATACTTATGTCGCATTATCTATCATTATTTTGCGTTATTCCCAATAATGGCATATTATCTCCCATTATATCGACTTGTTTCAAATTATCTATACATGTTTACATAAATTATAAATACCTTGTAAATAAAAGTTTAACAGGAATAATACAGTTTTTTCATTTTGGTAGATTTGAAATCTAAAAAATTTAGTCCGTGAGTTACTAGGCATTTTTAAGACACTTCTCCATTAAGGTTTTTATTACATTTTCCTCCAATAACAGGCGTTATAGCAGTTAACTACGTACAGTAGGAGGTGATAGTTTCCAATGTTCTGTATGGCCAAGTTTTTTAAAAACTTTAATATATATACGATACTATAAACTGTTTAAAGTTCCAACTTAAACATACACCCTTTCTATTCACTAAAAATAGAGTTAACTTTGAAAAATTGCTTACTTTCTATTAGCTCATTTCTTGACGAGTTTGTTGCTAAGTCATGGTTACTGACGTCAGAAAAGGGAAGGGTAGTAGCTTCTGTTGAGCTAACTGCTAAAGTATATATATATATATATATATATATATATATATATATATATATATATATATATATCATATGTCATCATTATACGATATTTGATTACTTGGTGCTTCGAATATTAAAAGAACTTTTTTAAAAAATGTAATGTTCAAAAAAGATTCTCTATCTATAGTCTATTTCGTTCAGAATAAATTATTTGACTTTATTTCATAAGTAAGTGCTAATATATAAGTATTTTTGAAGACTTGCCCATTTAGACTTCACTTTTTCATCGTTGCATATCTAGAACCAAAACAGCACCACAAGAAAATCGAATAAAGGTTAAATATATCTGTGAATATAAAGTACATTGGCGGCAATATCAAATATATAATTTTTACTTATTGGGTAGTCAGAAATTTTGAAAAAAAAATCGGTTTTTTGTTATTTACAGTTTCTGAAAGTATAACATCTTGAAAATATTTTGTGAAAATTTCAAGTTGTTCCAACTAATAATTTTAGAGAAATACGAAAATAACCACAGGTCTCTCAAACTACTAAGAGTAGGTAGCTCATGGCATCTGACCCGTCTACTTGTATATGAAATAAATGCAGGGCTTTTCCAATATTCATGGGTCGTCCATTGTACTGTGCTGTGGTATATTTAGAACTTCCCTTTCCTTTCATAGTTTTATTTTCGGACTTACGCGTGAATAAAAAAGGCCACTAGGCCTGAAACTTTAAATGCGTTTTTCTCAAAAGTATCTTTTTAAAGTCGGTAACCACTATTTCTGAAAAAACGCTGAATTGATCAAAATTTAATTTATAAACTACTTTTTTGAACATGCTTAATCGAAGGATTTTAATTGTCAACTTGCTTTGCTTTTTTATATATACGAATAACAAGCGTTTTACCTTAAAATTCACACGTACGCCATTTTGGTAAAAAGGAAATTAAAAAAAAGAAAGCTTCCATTAAGTGCAATAAAAAGTATTAAAAACACAATTGTTTTGTTTCATTAATTTCAGATGAATCCCTTAAGAGTGCTAATAGTAGGATATTGCGAATAACTCTATCCAGAATTAATATTTTCACAAAGTACATTTTATGGATAAAAAATATTTTTACCTCATTTTTTACTTCCCTTTTTAACATATTCACGAGATCAGGTTATATCTTAGGATCCTTAACATAAAACGAGGTCTTATAGTTTTCACCGGATATCAAGTATCTTAACAGCAATTTTAAAAGCGAATTTCAAGAAATAATTAAATAAGCAAACCCTGTTGATTACTAATATAAATAACTTAATTAATAAATAAAATATGAGAAAAGTACCGAGACATTAAATACATTTATCATATTATTTCCAGACCGAAAGACGGCGTGCAAGTATTTTCTCCTGAAATGCTAAGTTAAAAATAATTATTACAAATTACCGTACGGCACACAAGCGGTTTTAATAACCACCTTCGTCAATGAGATATATCGATCAGATAGCACTATAATTAAACCCTGGCCTATGGCCATCCTTTTCTGTTATTTATCTTCGCAAATACAGATAAAAACATATAAATTAAAGAAAAATGTGTGAAGCGGTGAGTTACAAACAGGAACGGCTTTAGAAAATTAATCAAATCAAAACTTCTGTCGGTAACATTTTTTATAGTCCCGCGCTGCAAAGAAATTCCTAAATCAGAGTAGCTGCGCATGTGTGGAAGTAGCGATTGATGTTAGTTCTGAACCACTATAGGATGTACTCGATTTTCGACGAGTGTTTCTCAAAATAGTCTTGAGCAGGTCATTCCAAAGAGATGAGGTTTTTAGTGTTCCGTATAGTATAAGATGACTTCGGTGTCTGTCTGTCCGTCTGTCTGTCCGTCCGTCTGTCCGTCTGTCTGCTTGCCTGTCACACCCGATTTTCTCCGAAACTATTTGTCATAGAAAGTTGAAATTTGGTAATAATATAGGAATTGATGGCCCAATCAGAGCCTTGTAGTTTTGAAAGTTAAATTTTGACATAAGGGGTTAGTTTTGGGGATAAAATCGGAAGTGAGAAAAAAATTTTTACTGGGTCATTGAGTGTGGTGTTAAATGAAAGCTTGTGAAAACACAAGTAATATATATATATATATATATATATATATATATTATATATATATATATATATATATATATATATATATATTTACTTGTATATATATATATATATATATATATATATATATATATATATATATATAAATATAAATAATGTAATACTTGCGCACACTTTTCTTTGTATTATTTTAAAAAAATCGCGAAAAATCGCTCTTCATCTCGAAAAGTACTGATCAAAAAATTTTGAAAAAATTCTGGAATATTCTCCACGGGGTGTAGATTGAACGAAAATGATCACGAGTGCATTACCTTTAACAATTTATCTGGTATATATAAAAAAAACAAAAATTTCAAGGTCATCAGTTTTCGGTAAAGATTGGAAACAAACTTTGTTGAAAACTCATTTGGGGTGTGTTTTGTGAAGTCATTGTCACACCCAATTTTCTCCGAAACTGTTTGTCATAGAAAGTTGAAATTTGGTAATAATATAGGAATTGATGGCCTCATCAGAGCCATGTAGTTTTGAAAGTTAAATTTTGACTTAAGGGGTTAGTTTTGGGGGTGAAATCGGAAGTGAAAAAAAAAAAATTTTTTACTAGGTATTCGAGTGTGGTGTCAAATGAAAGCTTGTGAAAACACGAGTAAAAAATATATATATAATGTAATACTTGCGCGCACTTTTCTCTGTATTATTTTTAAATAATCGCGAAAAATCGCTGTCCACCCGCCTTATCTCGAAAAGTACTTATCAAAAAATTTTGAAAAAAATTTCTGGAATATTCTCCACGGAGTATAAATTGAAAGAAAATTATCACGAGTGCATTACCTGTAATAATTTTATCTGGCGTATAAAAAAAACAGAAATTTCAAGGTCATCAATTTTCAGTAAAGATTGGAAATAAACTTTGTTGAAAACTCATTTGGGGTGTGTTTTGTGAAGTCACTGATCATTTTATACTTCCGTTACAACATTTTTTATTTTAAAAGCAATCAACGTACGGAACATTAATTGCGCAAGTTCAACTCGCACTTGACCGGTTATTTTATATAAGAATTTCATGAAAAGTGACAACGTAAACCTCATTAGAATGTGTTTTTGAACGACTTCATTTTGAGTACTAGTGCCAGAGTGGAATCAAACAAGCTGCATCAGTCTATAAGAAAGTATTTATATTAGTGAGTCAAATCACTAACATTTCCTCAATGTCTCAAAGAATCACTGTGAATTTTTGACCCAGAATCAAGCAAACATCTCGCTTTGTCATAAAAGCTAACAAATGCACAGTAGGTTGACTCACAGAGTCTCCAACTTGGGTGTAGTATTCCATCGATGGTCAAATTTTGGATATACGAGGCATATTCGAAAAGTAAGGGTTATAAAATATATTCGTTAGAAGAAGTTTTTATTGACGGTTTTAGTGTCCTACAAAACCTACTTCACTTTTCCACATAATCGCCGTACACTTCTAAGCACTTTTCGTAACGCTGCATCAGCATCTTTAATTCCTCTGCATAGAAGTTTTCCGTCTGGGAATTGAACGGCGGTCTTAAGTTCCTCGTCGTCTTTAAATCATTGTTCATCAAGCCACTGATTCAAGTGCAATCGTCAATCAGATCACAATTTTTGGTTCACTTGTTGAACGATTTCATCGGTCTGGATACTGGTCCTGCCGCTCCGCTTTTTGTCATGCACATTTGTGCGGCCATTTTTGAAGTCTCGACACTATTGTCTAACCTTTTCTTCACTTATTACTGTAGGTCCATAAACTAGGCACAACTCCCGATAAATTTGAGCAGCTGATAATCCTTTTGCACATAAAAATCGAATCGGCTTCGCATCTGGAGCGGGCAACGGTTTTCACGGACATTATTGCCTGCAATAACTTCAGTGGCATCGGAAACAATCAATAGATGGCGCTACAATTTTGTTGAGACCCACCAATATTTAACTCAATATTTTACTGAGTTCTGTTATATGGCATGGAGACCTGCACCTTGAAACTTACAACTATGAGAAAGACTGAGGCCTTTGAAATGTGGATGTTCCGCAGAGGGTTAAGAATTTCTTGGCCTGAACACGTAACCAATGAATCCATTCTAGATAGAGTTAATATAGAACGTGGACTTCTAAATATTGTTTAAATTAAGAGAGTCTTCATACTTATTTCGAACCAGAAAGCTTTACATTCCACAACAACTGTTAACTCTTTACAAAGCTCAAATTCGACCAACTATGGAATACTGCTCCCATATTTGGGGCTCCGCTCCCAAACATACATTGCATTTGTTGAGAAGGGATGTTCGTCTAATTAGAGACCCGGAACTGAGCGGCGGTCTTGATTCGCTGGAACCTCGAAGAACAGTTGGTGACTTGAGCCTATTCTACAAGTATTTTCATGGAAAGTGTTCGAAGGATGTAGCCCGCTTAATTTCTCCCAGAGCGGTGCATGTTAGAAATACACGTCGCGCTAATACTTCACATCTGTATGAGATTCAGCTTGTTACTCCTCGTACAACGCTTTTCAAGCAGTCTTTTATATGGAGAACATCATACCTTTGGAATGATTTGCCCGGGACTGTGTTTCCCACAACGTGAATCACTTTTTCCGCACACGTGTCGCTTCTATAGCACTTTAACGATTTCCCTGCAGCACGTGTCCTAAACTCATAAAAAAAAACTTTGGACATATATTCAGAAACAGTAAATACCGGTTATTACATCTTATCATCAAAGGCAAAGTGGAAGGGAAACGAGGCCCCGGCAGAAGACAAATGTCTTGGATGAAAAATATAAGAGAGAATAGAGAGGATTTTGCTGCAGTTATCGCCAATCTTCGGTAGAGAAGATGGCATAGGAAGAAGAAGATAGCATAAGAAGTTCTTGGAATATATAGCTTTCTAATACTACGTAACATTTCTGGCTTTGGAGAAGCTTTGAACCATTGAACATAATCATGCGAAGCTATATTTACACCCAAGTTATAGTCTAGTCAGTTCAATGACAATACTATAGTAAACATAAAACTTAGTAGCCACAGTCCGACTCGGCACCTTTGATCTCAAGGGGTTTGAGTTTGTAATGATCACATGACTTGTCCCCATATTGCATATATGTCTGCGAGTTATTGAAATATTCAAATTCCTTCTTTCAAGAAAAATCCTATTCTGTAAAATAAAAATGAATTTTGCTGATTGAAAAGAAGAAAAAAAGGGAAAAGTTTTTGTTTTCAAGTTCTTATTAAAACAAATATATAAAAACAGGGACAAAGGCAAAAAATACAAGGAAAAAATACATTTGGCTTCAACGCTTTTTGCACGTATTCATTTAAATATCTTATTGAATTTATATTTCTCAACTATTAGAGATATTGTCCAGGGGGAAAATGTTCATTTTGAGAATATATCTCTGCACACCTTCAGCTTCGCGCGTATAATGTCAACAATCCTGCTCCTTATATTTCAAGGAATCCCAGTAATCTGGAGAGATTGAAAATAATTATAATTATCATTTTGAGATTAGATCGTCTTTCTTCTGAACTTAAAAATGATGTGAACACATTTTTTGCTCCATTTTATCATTAGTTAAATCTATTATACTAATTTTCATAAAACTAATGACTTTTTCGTGCTTCATCGTTGGGATCTAGAGAGATACATTCATTATCTTCAGATTGGAACGTGTAAAATAGTAATTGTTATCTGTGGATATACTTACTTTCATCATTTAATGGGATTCCAACTTTATTTCCCAAACTGATAATTGGTTAAGCGTGATTTTGCGATCAATTCTTGAGGTCATTGAGAAACATTGAATTTGTGAAATGCAGGCTACATACTCTATATGTGTTATATAGTTTTTTAATATCTAAATTGGCATCTGGTCGGTTACATGCTGATAACCATAATTCTGCCCTGAATTCAGAAAAAAGTACAGGTTAACATAACATACGAGGCTGGTTTGACAAGTCCGTGCAAAGTCCGAGAGATGGCACCACCGGCGCGTATCGAGGTCATGTTTAGTTAGTAGCATCTCTTGAATGAACGCACACCAAGCTTCAGCCATATTGGTCTATTTTTTTTGTTTGACATTCGTGTGAATCAAGGAAGTCGAGTGATTTTCAAGAAATGGACGAAAAAGAATTTCGTGTGGTGATTAAACATTACTTTATGAAAGGCAAAACGCCTCAGGAGACTAAAGAGAAGCTTGATAAACATTATGGTGACTCTGCACCTTCGATTAGAACAGTTTATAAGTGGTTTCAAAATTTTCGGACTGGCCATATGGACACAAGTGACGCTGAACGTTCTGGACGGCCTGTGGAGGTTACGACTCCAGAAAGCATTGATCAAATCCATGATATGGTGATGGATGACAGAAGAGTTAAGGTGCGTGAGATTGCTAGTGCTGTGGGCATCTCGACTGAACGGGTACATAATATTTTGCATAAACATTTGGACATGAGAAAGCTATCCGCAAGATGGGTGCCGCGATTGCTCACGCTTGACCAAAAACGGAATCGTGTGAAGTGTTGCAAGGATGGTTTGCAGCTGTTCCAGAAGAATCCGGAGGACTTTAAGCGTCGTTTCGTCACTGTGGATGAAACATGGATACATTACTATACTCCTGAGACCAAACAACAATCTAAACAATGGGTTACCAAGGGGGAATCTGCACCAAAAAAGGCGAAGACCGTTCCTTCGGCCAGAAAGGTTATGGCGACTGTCTTTTGGGATTCGCAAGAGATAATCCTCATCGACTATCTGGAAAAGGGTTTTTTTGAAAAAAACTATTACAGGTGAATATTATTCATCATTATTGGACCGTTTGAAAACCGAGCTGCAAGAAAAACGCCCGCGATTGGCCCACAAGAAAGTCCTTTTCCATCACGACAACGGACCAGCACACACCTCAGCAGTTGTGGTCGCAAAATTAATGGAAATAGGATTCCAACTCGTTTCACATCCCCCCTATTCTCCAGACTTGGCTCCCTCGGACTACTATTTGTTCCCCAATTTGAAGAAATGGCTGGCGGGACAAAGATTTTATTCAAACGAGGAAGTGATTGCAGACACTAATGGATATTTTGCAGACTTGGACAAATCCTATTATTCGGAAGGGATCAACAAACTAGAACATCGTTGGACGAAGTGTATAAGCCTAAAAGGAGACTATGTCGAAAAATAAAAAATGTTTACCCCAAACACATAAGTAGTTTTTATTTTTGCACGGACTTTTCCAACCAGCCTCGTAAACCAAGACTTAACAATAATAAAACATCCACCGTTTTACAAATAAAATGTATTTTTAATATGAAAACATAATTATCATAATCTTTATATAATATATTGCATAATAGAAATAAAGAATTATGAATACGTTATCTTTTACGATCCTTGCTTTCTGTAGCAACAAGTAACTTGGCTGGGATTTTTTACATGTACTAAAATTATGTTATATTGTATGAGAGATAAGTTGGATTCCTTAACATTGTGGTAAGTCCGGTATTCCTGGAAATTTGGTAAATTCCTTCAAAACTGCAGAATCATCGATTTATCGACATACATTCAATTTATACGAGTAGCAAACACGAATTCTGAATCAGATACCTGTCCACTGAATGGCTTGGATTTTCACTGTTTAGTCAGCTGGTAACTTTTCAGAATTGGAAAGTGATTCTGATGAAAGATCTTCTCTGATTGATGCTGGCGCCAATTTATTGGCGGCATGCACTTTAAATACTTTAATTTGCGGATAATGCTACTCATTTTACTTGGTGGATAGCTACAAATTTGGATCAAAATATTCTCCATATATTCTATTTTTGTATTAATTAAAAAAACTAAATCCTTTGGAGATACCACATATATTTTTACAAGCCCTAACCATATACCAAAAACTTCCTCTTGACATCTTTTTTGTAATTATTTTCGGTTATAACGTCAAACGACTCATTTACTTACTGGAAAATTATTAATAATGAATTTCGGAGCCCGTTATGAAAGATTTTCGTTAAAATCCAGATGTAAATACAACCCGCGACCGTGCTGGCAGCCATGTTATTGGTATGAAAGGCGACGCATGCGTGATAAAAAAAACAGGACCTAAAAATTTTCTTGAGCATCGCTACTGTGTTTTATGTTTATTGTGATGATACTACAGATACAACAAATTTACCATTTACTAAATGGTTTTTCTTTATTGCACCTTTAAACAATCATGGTCCTTTAGCCTTTCTAAAACCTTTAACACTGAAGTGCTACGGCCGATCCTGGAACTAGGTTTAAATTTATGATCTACAGTTTCTGTTTCGTATAAAGAATGATGAGCTTGGCTTTATGATTTTCTTGTCAATGTCAGAAAGATATATGTTGTAAGGGTTTTTGGAGGGCCCGTATGGGTTGGTAAAGTATGATTGTTGATGTTCTGCATCGGTGTTAGACAGATAAAATTATAGTTCGCGATATCTTCAGGCCTTTTTTCTACCGAACTTTCGTGGGTTGTTATTAGAAGTAGAAATAAAACCGGGCTTTAAGATCGATTAAAAGCATCTTTAAGTTTTTTTTTAGTTTTTGCAGCGTCATTCGTGTGAACTTAAATTTTAGCTGCATTGTAAAACATATAAACAAATAATATAGGTAATTTCTTCATACTACATTTTTTCTAATGTTGGCAAAAAAGTTAAATTTTTGTTTCTAATTTTAGTAAAGCCTGTTTAAAATATAAAAGTTAACTGAAAAGTATGAAAACAGGAAAACAGGAATAAAAATAAGCAAAAATGGTTAGGCAGGACCATACAAAGGTATTCTTGCTTATTTATATGATACGATTCTGTGAACTGATTTGCCTGGGAGAAGATTTAAAATAATAAAATTTGCTGTAACTGCTCTGTTTGGTGGTGTACCGTTTATTATTACTCCCAACAACTTCCATTATTTTGCAATTAGAAGTATATGGCAATAAATTCAAAAACCCGAGCATATGTCACTTCAGAAATTTTTTTGTATCAAACTGTGTGATCAAACTATATTGTTTCGATAGTTACGATAATAAATTGTATTTTTTAGTGTTCCGTACGGATCACTTCGGTGACCGTCTGTCTGTCTGTCTGTCTGTCCGTCTGTCTGTCTTTCCGTCTCTCTGTCACTCGATTTTTCTCCGCAACTATTTGATATCGAAAGTTGAAATTTGGCAATAATATAGGAATTATTGGCCTCATCAGAGCCGTGTAGTTTTGATTGTTAAATTTTGGTGTCAACTGAAAGCTTGTAAAAAGACGAGTTTAAAAATATATATAGTATAATGTAATACTTGCGCACAATTCTCTTTGTATTATTCTTAAAAAAGTGCAAGAAATCGCTGTCCCCCCACCTTATCTCGAAAAGTACCGATCAAAAAATTTTGAAAAAATTCTGAAATATTTTCTACAGGGTGGAGATTGAACGAAAATTATCACGAGTGCATTACCTTTAATATTTTATCTGGTATATAAAAAAAACAAAAATTAATAATTTATCTGGTATATATATAAAAAAACTTTGCTGAAAACTCATTTGGAATGTGTCACTGATCATTTATACTTCCGTAACGATAACTTTTCTTTTAAAAGCAATCAACGTACGGAACACTAATTGCGCAAGTCTAACTTGCACTTGACAGGTTATTTAAAATAAAAAACGTATCTTTGTTGTGGAATTAACTAAGTGCTTCTTATAATATTTATATTAGAACACAACACTTTTAGCAAATTTGTTTGGAATTCGTACAATGATGTTCTAGATCAATAAGTTTCATTCTTAACCACTAAATGGTTCTTTCACAAAATATATTTAAAAATAAGTATCCTAGTCAGTCCCTTATTGAAAAACTTCTACGTATTTTTGCTCCAAAAGTCTTCTTATTCGTGATTTAGCAAACAAAAATATCTTATACTAACTTTCTGTTATGGCATTTTTATTTTGCAGTTTCAGTTAAGTTTTTTTTTATTGTTCACCTCTCCACTTGAATAGGGATTTTTACCCTTTTTCATATCCTGAGAATATTGGCGGGGATGTCATAATATCCGTCAATGTTGTTCAAGTGCCAAAACATACATTTTTGTATTTCACGGACGTGATTGCATTTCTGCAAACAACTACTACCTATGTACCTGGCCATGCCATATATATACTTAAATAAATAAGTATACCGACCTGCCGGGATTGGAGCCCGAGTGCAGAAGGCACTGCAAGCAAGTATTACTCAATGAAGCCACGAGTCGCACTAATGCAAATATGAATGTGTCAAAACAAGGATATCTCAAATGAACAGGAGAGAAGGCTACATAGCTATCATCGTTTAATAATACTCATTATTATTATGGTATGTCTGAAAAGTTTTGTATATGGGCCTTGTGCTTCCTCAGAGAGCGTTCTTTACGAGTGGTGGTTGACGGATTTCTTTCTAATACCTTTACTCTCGACGCCCGTGTACCCCAAGGCTTCATACTGCCTTCTACTCTCTTTATCATTTACGTTAACGATCTGCTGGAAATGCTGAAACGCTTGAACATCGGCTACTCATGTAAATATTCGCAGACAGCAGGAAGTTCCTTAATTTAACAATGATCTGGAAGAATGCTACAAAAACCCAGGCGGCAGTTTTTTTCTAAAAAAGTTAATTTTGCTGAACCCGACATAGTCATATCGGGACACACCATTCCTCTAGTATCATCACTGGGCGTTAATGTGGGAGCAAATATGTCGTGGCATGAAGATGTTATATGCATGAGAAAGAGAGCATCTCAAAAGCTGGAACAATTATTAATTCAGGACCAAGGATGGAATACTTCTCCAATGATTGGGGCTCTGTTCAGTAACCTTGATTCCTTGAATTATCGAAGGCCGGTTGGCAATTTGAGTCTACTCTACAAGCATTTCATGGATAATATTCGACGGATGTAGCCCGCTTAATTGCTTCCAGAATGGTGCATGAAATACACTTTGCGTTAATTCTTCAGATCCGTGTAAGGCTCAGTTTGCCACACCTCGTACAAATCTTGTCAAACAGTCTTTTATATGGAAAAGCTCATCCTTTTCGAACGATTTATCTAGAATTGTGTATTCCACCGGGTACCATTTACAGCAATTCAACACCAACGTGAACCGGGTTTTCCGCAAACACATCGCTCCTGTAATGTTTTAGGAATTTCCTTACAACGTGTGTGCTCAATCGAAAAAAACCGGCCAAGCGCAAATAGCATTCCGCAAGGTGATTGCTTTTGAAATAAAAATTTTTGTAATGTAGGTATAAAATGATCAATGACTTCACAAAACACACCCCAAATGGATTTTCACCAAAGTTTGTTTCCGATTTTTGTTGAAAACTGATGGCCTTGAATTTTTTTTTATATATATCAGATAGATTACACTGGTCAACACGAGTCTTGTTTCCTTTATTTTTTTTTTGTTATTGGGTATTTCTATGGCCCTGATTATGAAAAAAATACTGGGAGATTGCTAACAGCTTTACCTTTTGAAATATACAGTTTTATTATTTTGCCAAAAAAATACAAAAAAATAATACATTATGTTAACAAAATTTCTATTGAACACTAGCAAATGATCTTTTATAAGATTTCCTTGAATGAACGACTTTAGGTAGATCTCGTTGCAAACTTCAGCAGTAGTCTGCCATCATATGTGAGTCCCACCGCCCCTGATAACGCTCTTCCATTGTCCGAAGATCCTGATGAAATCTTTCACCCTGCTCCTCACTAAAACCACCAGATTTTGTGGAAATCGGTCTAAATGCGAGTGCAGGAAGTAGATTTTTATGGTCATGTTGCACCCTAGCTCTTGCAGGTTCGATAGCAACAAGCTCGACATGGTTGTCAGATTTCTTTTTGCCTAGGAAGCTACTCATAACCAAAACAAATGAATTCCAAGCTTTGGATTCGACTTCAGTCATTGATTTGACAAAATTAGGATCTTTCACGAGTTGCCTAATCTGTGGCCCATCAAAAATACCAGCTTTCAATTTTTCTGAGCTTAATCCTGGAAACTTGCGTGAAAGAAAATTAAAACATTCGCCACTTTTGTCAAGCGCCTTCACAAACTGTTTCATTATGCCGAGGTTAATATGAAGTGGTGGAAGTATGATGCGGTCTCGGCTAACTAAAGGCACGTTTATAACATTTTTTGTACCAACTTTTAGCTCTTCCCGCACTGACCAAACTTTTTGTGACCAATGGTGTTGTTTGTCACGACTATCCCAGAGACACATGAAACAAGGGAACTTTGTGTACCCCCCTTGTTGACCTAAAAGAAAGTTAACCATTTTCAGATCAACACAAATGACCCATTTGTTGTCTTGATACTTAATTTTTTCCATAACCTTAGAAACATTTACGTATTCTTCTTTTAAAGTCGTCGAATAGATATAGATCCGTACTTGTTACCGTTATGAAGCAAAACACACTTTAAACTTCTTTTGCTGCTGTCTATGAAAAGACGCCAATCACTAGGTTGTTACTGTTTTAATCCCATCTGCTGCAAAATACCACCAACATCGTTACAAAAAACTAAATCCTTCTCTTGAGAAAATACGGTAACAGATTTTTTTCTCGGGTACGATAAAATGTAATGTTGGTTTCCGGAGTAAGCAATTTTTTTTCTTTTAAACGAGATGCTAAAATTTCAGAAGCTTCTTTTGGTAAGTTCAGATCTCTTACTTACTAAGTCATTTAGTTCTTTCTGATTAAATAGTTGAGGTTCTGAAAGGCTACATTTGTAGTCTGAATCAGAGTCTTCACTTGATGTATTTCGTTCGGGTTCACAGAGATTTGGATCATCAGAAGATTTAGATGTGCTGGGTTGTACCTCTTGTGATTTTAATTGAGGTCGTTGAGCAGAAGATAAGTTAGGATATGACCACTTACTTCGATTTCCAGAGTTAATTCCGTTTATTTTCACAACGCAGAAGTAGCAATCGTCACGATGGTTTCGAGGTTCTCGCGAAATCATGGCTGTTACGAACATTATTGCATCTCTTTTTCCACTGGACCATAACCGTAGACATACCACACATTTCTGGCATACAATATGAGGAACCCATGGCTTGTCCTGATTACACAATTTTATTTTAAAGAATTGATGATACGCAGTTTTCACAAAGTCCGATATAGGTTTTCGATATTTTGCAAATATATATTCACCACAAATATAGCAAAAACAATCGGGATTAAGCACACAACATCTTCTTGACGAAGCCATATCTAAAACAACAACAACAAATATATTTTAGTGTCCGATAAAAAAAACGAAAATCTAAGTAAAAATAGTAAATGAGGGTAGTTAGCTCAAAAAAAAAAGCTGTTAGAGAAAAATTGTTGCCATATTTAAAAAATACGCGTCAATTTGAGATAGAAACAAAAAAAATCACAGGAAACAAGCAATTTTCTTTTTTTTGTTGACAGTGTTATCAAAGGTAATGTCGTGACAATTTACACTTTAAGGAGAAAATTCCAAAATTTTTTCAGCAATTTTTTTAAAAAATAATACAAAGAAAACTGCACGCAAGTATTACATCATATATATTTTTGAACTCGTGCTTTCACAAGTTTTCATTTGACACGCCACTTTCGCTTTCACCCCCCAAAACCAACTTAACTAATTTAACTTTCAAAAATACACGGCTCTGATTGGGCCCTTAATTCCTATATTTGTGCCAAATCATAACTTTTTATGTCGAATACTTTTGGAGAAAATCGGGTGTGACAGACAGACAAGCGGACAGATAGACAGACGAATAGACAGTGATCCCATATTTGTTCAGTACGGAACACGAAAAACATAGAATTAGGTGTATGTTTTTTAGTTTCCTATTCTTACTGTTCTACTATATTAAAATAATCCCAACGGATTCTATCACCAATATTAACAGCAAGTTGGAATATATTTAATTCTAGTCAAAATTTAACTTTCAAAACTACACGGCTTTGATTGGGCCATTAATTCCTATATTTCTGCCAAATCGCAACTTTTTATGTCAAATACTTTTGGAGAGAATCGGGTGACAGACAGACAAGAGGACAGACAGACAGACAGACGAACAGGTACCGAAGTGAGCCCAAAATTGTTCCGTGCGGAACACTAAAAACATAGAATTAGGTATATGTTTTTAGTTTCCTATTCTTACTACTCTACTATATTAAAATCATCACAACGGATTATGTCACCAATATCAACAGCAAGTTGGAATATATTTAATTTTTATTATTTAACATAATGTATGTTATTTTATTTTAAAACAAAACACAAAAAATACACTAAATTTTTGTTTTTATTTTAAAAAAGGCATATAACGTTAATAATAATGGATAAATCCCCAGTCTATATTGAGCTCATCTATGTAAAAGAGTTGCTTTCTTTAGTTTTGAGTCATTCAATTTTTTTTAATATCCAATCAATTTTTTACCAATAAAAACGCACGTTCACACGGCAAAATCTTTTGACTCGTCGCCGTATAATACAAAGAGCCATTTCGGAGTTGGAACAGCAGACATTGCCATCACTCGCGGACTTCTATCTGTAATTAAATATCGCAACCCTATAATTATGGCCAGTAAATTTCTGAATGCGGGGGCCCCGATGCACACACATCTTCTAGTCCCATCTCTGTGGAACCCCAAAAAAAATATTATATATAAAAAAGCAAGAAAATTAACTTTTGAGGGTTAGAAATGCCCGTATGCATGTCAGAGTTTCGGATGGCTTATTTTTTATTTTTCGTTGCTTTTTTTGGAAACATTACATGGGGAGGAGTTTTAATTAATGCATGATTGATGTTATAATAACTTTTAGAATGTGTCTGTAGATGATTTCGTACAGTGACGGTAATTCTGTCTTCCAGTTCAGCCTAACATTTTGTAGTAGGGAACAGTCCTGTAATAACGTTGTATCACTCATTACATTTTCCGTTTTCTAAACACTTGTGTACGATTTTGAAGTAAATTGAGTTGAAAACAAAATGAACTTTACGTCATTTAATGATAAGAGCTACTTGCATCAACAATTATTACAGTCATAATTATTTCGAAATCATATGACACTCAGTTTATAAGAAAACTTAATACGGAGTAAGGTCCAAAAGTTTCCTGCCTAAACAGGTCTGAACAAGTCCAACTCCCTCAATCCAATCTACAATTAAAAGTACTTAAGCCTTTCTCAGAAAAAGACGTTTAGTCTCTACTCATTAAGACTTATAAAACAAAAGATTCTACTATATCTATGGAAAATGTCTCACATTTAATCATTTTTAATATCTCCTTCCTTATAAACCTAAAATTAAACTCTTTTTTATGCCTACCCCTTAAATGCCTATGCTTTTTTGCATACAACTTACAAAGGAGCCATCAATTTAGTAAGGAAGTTAGGTTTTGCAGTAGGAATTTTCCAGTGTACGGTGTACATACAGTGAACTATAAAAAGTTGAACACTTATGGGAATATACTTTTTGCCAATCCATGTAAAATATATTGCAAAATGAACAGAGATCATATAAATTCACACTGATTAAATGTTATAATGTTATTAGATTTTCCACCATACTACCATTAATCTGGCTCGTGTTGGCAATAACTTCTTTAGAAGTACAGGAAGTAGTCGAGTTTTCATAAAAAGTACTTGAACTGGTTTCAATGTGACTATAAAATGTTGATTTAGTTTCGCTGGTCTTTGTTTTCCTAACTTTAACTTTGACATTCATATTTGAGGAAGTTTGGGTTTTTAAATACTCCAGAATTGGATTGAAGTTTTCAGATTCTCAAGAAACGACGTGTGGAATGCTTGTATTGAATTTTAGCAGTGTGTGTGGGGTGAAAGCGAGATCACGGCTCTGTGCCAGGGCCAATAAATCGCAAAAGAAGATAATGACCACCGACTTTAAAGAATGACATGCTACATTTAATGGCAGATATTATGCGCCAGTAATACAGAAATTGGAGGATGCCATGTCGGAAAACTGTCACGAATTTATTGCGCCAATGCACACTAAAGTAGCTGTGAATGCTGCTATTCACAATGTAGTTTCTGGGAATTAAATCACTCACCTTACAGTCGTGATCTAGCTCCTGGCTACTATTTTTTATTCTCTAAATTGAAGTCAGACCTGAGTGAAAGAATATTTACAAGCATTAAAAAAGTCATCTCCTTAGTTTTAGATAATTTTGAGCACAAAAATTTAAATTATTTTTTCAGTGGTATAAAAATTTTAATTAGCTTTTTTAAAAAGTGTATATGTACGTACACAGGTTGTTATGAAATTCACTGCATATATTGAAACAGTGGTATCATGTGGAAGAACAGTTAATACTTAAATTAAAAAAACGAGCACGACTTGAAACGCCCTCAGTGTACAAACTAGCTCAAGCGTAGTCTTGTGTTGCTAAAACATACGATTTTCTTCAACAGCTACAGATGTTTGAATTTCAGGTAAAATTAATCTAATAACAAATGAAAATAACAATAGAAAACACCTAGTAAAAGTAATATTTAACAATAATTAAGAAACTTTTTTATCTATTACTTGAAAAGAAATACGGTCGACACTGTTTATAGTGAAACTCTATATAGTGAAAAACTCTTTATAGTGCAATTTCTTCAAGACCTACATACATAGCAACACATACGGATTTTCTCTTTATATAGTGAAAAACTTTCTATAGTGAAATTTCGGTCAACATTTTGGTCTTTCACTATATAGAGAGTCGACTGTAATTCCTTAGTAACACAACTGGATCATTGCCCCTTAAGAGATTTCATGTTAACAGCTGTCTGAATTTGTATAAAAACATAATTTCAAATATGTTTTTCTCTTAACTTTTCCAAGATTAATACCGAAATGGTAAACGATTTTCTTGTAAAAATGTAAGATTTTTTTAGTGCTAAAGTGAAAAAACAAAGTAGGTTTAAAAACGTATTGTTTATTATTTTATTAGATCTGTTAATATTTTTATTTATTTTTCATAAAATAGTGAAATATAAAACTTGCGTAATTAATTTGTTGCTGTCAGGAAGTACTTATTTTAAAAGATAACAATTTTTATATATTTTTTTATTAAATTTGTTGGAAAAAAACCTAGTCTAATCTCGCTACAGTGTAGACCTGACTTTCTGGTTAATGATTGATCTTATGGTGGCGGCAATATTCATGTCTTCATTTTTTCGATCGATTTTTCCTTTATTATTGAGATCCGCTATTTAAAGTGAATTTTTTTTGCATTAGGTCTAGTTACGAGGAGGCACCAATTCCAATATATGCAGTCAATTCCATAACATTCTATATATACCCTATTATATCGAAAAATAAAAATAATTATTTAATTCTATTACCTCCTTAATACCCTTGGGCCGAAAACTTTTTGACTTTATTACGTATCACTAATCAAAATAATTAGGCAGACTTGAAGGGAATAGAAAAGTAAAATTGCAAGAGTTTTTCTATATAGACAGTATTTTAATTATAATTATCAACTACTATACAAAACCTATTACACATTTTTGCGCAAAAAATCTATAGATAAGTTTTTAATAATATCTTTTTTAAAATTTTAATGATCTACTTTCCCGTGCTATATAATACTTTATTAGACTCGTTTTTTTTTTATCAGACATGAACGAATAAAATAAGAAAATAGACCGGAAAATTGGTGTCCTGTTTTTTCGAACACGCCCAAGCGGAGAGTTATTCCCATCGAGATCTACCCGATTAAACAACAAAATCCCATTGATATATCTTGAAAATACCCTTCTTTTTTAAGGTTTGCATGCAGAGATAACAAAGGGAAGATTTCGATTCGAAAAATGAATGAATGTAAGGAGCCGGTAGGAGTGTCCCGTAACTCGATCAGCGCAGCGGAACTGGGAGTTCCCGGGAGCACGTGTGAGAATGAAGACACCTGGGTGTAAAAAGGGATGTTCTAGTCTCGTTAAATATAATGATCAAAATTATATGACGAAAAAAATTATTTCAATTTTTTCCACGAAAAAATTAGAAAATTAAATGCCAAATGTTTTGAATTATATTGACTCACACAAGATAAAAAATTGGGTAACCAGACTTATACAAAGTAAACCGAAGCAGAACAAGAAGGGATGCTAAATCCTAAAAACTTAGAAAGTGTTTACATAACATGATCTAGTTTTATTTTTCTTACCTAGTCTTAAAACATGATAGAACTGTGCAATATATATTTTTTTTTAATTTTCACGAGATCTTTACAATGGTCAACCGTATTTATCTTCTAATAATATACTAAAATTTTCAATCCAGAATTGGAAGTGTGTCTTATAGTTTGGGTGCAGTGGTGAAGCTAGGATCAAGGGGTGGGGGCATACGAATACAAAGGCTGCCTCTTTAAAAAGAAAAAAGAGAACACTAAAGGTGGAGCTACTTCTAGAGTTGAGAGTAGACTTGATAAAAAAAAAAACCTCTTGCACTAGAACCCTAATAAAAATTCTTCCCAATAGATTTATTTCAAAATCTACGACTGGAGGTGGAGATTTTTCACAAAAAAATCCCTTTTAAAAATCGACCACCGGTGGTAAAGATTTTTCACAAAATGAACCTTTAATAAAAAAAGCCTATTTCTGTCATGGTTATTTTCTATCGCATGGATGTAGGGGGCATATGCCCGCCTAATACTCTCTTGGTTACACGACAGTTTGGACACTAATCCTGAACTAATCTGACTACATATTTTTAAATTTAACCCAGGACTAAGTCTTTTTGATTTACTTTTTAAAAATATTTTTTTATTTTAAGAAGTCAACACTATCAAAGAGAGCTCTGTCTACAATTCAAAGTGAATGCTACGCTTTAGGCTTTAGTGATAGGGGTAAATCCGGTAGTATGTCGTCGCACAACAAAATCAATGTCACGATAGAACAAGAGCAACTCGAAGGTGATCTCATAGATCATCTAGATAGAGGACATTTTCTTCTAAAATATATTAATCTTAAAGAGCAACTATTGTCTTGATTTCTTCATTAATTGCCTTTAATAGTGTAATATAGTCAATCATCGCTGCTGATGAAGCTAACATGGTTAGCGAAAACGCGCGTCGATTGCAAAAATAAGGTGTTTGGTCTATTGGTGATATATACTGAGTAGTGTCATTGTGCCAAAGATTTCACATTCTCCATATTTTTTTTTTATCGTTCACCTCCCCGCCTGAGTAGGGATTTTACCTTTTTCATATCCTAAAGATATCGACGAGGATGTCGTAATACCTGTTAACCTTGTCCAAGTGCCGAAACATACATTTCTGTATTTCACAGCACCTTTTTTTAAACAACGCGGTAGTGCTGCCTTGGACGTTATTGCATTTCTGCAAACAACTACTACCTATGTACGTGGCCAGGCCAAATATACTTAAATAATTTAATAAATAAGTACACCGACCTGCGGGTTTGAACCCTCGACCTTGTGCACAGTAAGCTAGGTACTACACAACTGAGCCACGGGCTGCCACCACTGTAATATATTTGAGATTATTTTTCTGAATGTAACACCCTGTTCCACAATTCTCTAGTACTTTAACTCTGATTTTGACGAGATCTCGTTATAGCTCATCTCTATAAGTGTGTTACAAGACTACCCTGTATTTTTGTAACGGTAGCTATAACTGTATGTAGTATGTTATTTGGGTAAGACAAGGGCGTTCTTTCTAGATTTCTCGCACTGTAATTTTGTAATATCCTTGATAAATCCTGATTTGGAAAGTCGTGAAGTGTACATATACGGGGTATCCGCTTGCTGCACGCTTATAATGCCATATTTTATACGGCTCTTGTTTATCTTTCTCTATAAATTGCTGAATTTACTTAAACTATTTGCAAAATTAAATATATTTCTTCCACATTTCATTAAAATAATTGAACTATTACTTTTTTTGCCCAGATTGGCGGTCTCCGAACATAACTTGAACTTATTATAAATTTTCAGCGTACTTGAAAGTTTTTCTCGTTAGTACAGTATCTAGGCTCCGACTTAGCAGATATTTAGATTGATTAGACTAAAGTTTATCATGGTGTTATTATAACACAACTATGGACTTACTGGCCAAGAATTTGAAAAGATTGATGCTGGTGACGTTTTAGAACTTCAGGAATATTATTTATAACAGAAATTTCTGACTGATTAATTGAACTAGTTTATGAAACTTATTCCAAATTTTAAATAACTGGACTGATGCAGTTTTTGGAAATGGAATATTAGCAAAAGTTTTAAATAATTGAAGCTAATGTAGTTTCAGAATTTTAGAATATTTTGTACTTAATATAACTTCGTCTGGTTCTATAGAAGCCTTAAGCTTAACAAGACTTTTCAATTATTGATACAGATGTAGTTTTCGAATTTTTAAACTTAACGGAAGTTGTTTCTGATTAACCTGAAGCAATTTTTGCAACTTCTTTGAACTTAGTACAAATTTTGACCAATGCAACCGATTAAATCTCGGGATATACCTAAGCTTAACAAGGCATTTAAATGATAGATCTAATCCATATTCTAGAAATATTTTTAACTGAATAGAAATTTCGGTGCTGTTTCAGTTTCTGAAAACACTGAACTTAACACACGTATTTTCACTGAAGGTTCGTTTTTTTTTGTATTTTATAGGATATGATGCAATTTTAGAAAATTTTGAATTTAACTCAAATTTAGCCTAAAACCATGCAGTTTCTGCCAATACCTTAAGCTTAATAAAAATTGTGAATGATTGATACTGAGGCAGTTTCACAATTTTAGAAATTTTAGACTTAACAGGAGGGCTGTTTAATTAGACTGAAACCGGTCTTGGAAATTTTTACACAAATTTTGACTGCCTAAAGTCTGATCAATGGATCTCTGCAGTCATGTGATCAACGCGACGTCAAGAATATTCACACGATTCAATCGGCTATCAATTCAGTGTCTGCGGTCTGAGTTTTAAATGACAATTTCAAAAGTCAAAATAGAATTTTTCGTCCGGTTTGGTAACTGACGAAAACTACGGATATATTAAATGTGTATGATGTGTAAAATACTCTAGTTTTTATTTGCGAAGGACATCGTCAAAGAATTATCGATTATTTTTATTGCCTATAAACTCGGCGGTACTGGCTTCTAAAACATGAAGCTATACCCAAATTCCAGGTTATTCGCTGTCTTTCTTGTATATGTACAAATAACCGAGATAGATAATAGAGCGAATGTCGTAAATAACGTCGGATGACAGAAGACCTACGTTTTTAAGTTTTTAAATATACTTAAAATGTTGACAAGAAGAATAATATAGACGGATGTTTACACTATATTCAGACATTTATGACGTGCATGCAAAGAATCATTCACTGGATTATAGTCTATTCATTTCCTGGCAATACTCTAGTTTAACAAAATTTTAAATGAATGATATCAATGCACGGTTTCAGAATTTTATAAAATTTTAAACTGAAGAGACGTTCCGATTGATCAGAATGAAAACAGAAATTTTTACTGATCTAATTGAGACTACACTAATCTTAACAAGGATTTTAAATAATTAATGCTGATGAAGAAGTATTTTCAATTTAACAAAAATGTTGATTGTTTATGTTGTGTCATCTTCCGGAAAAAACTCTGAAGTTAGCACACATTAGGCCTGATAAAATTGATACAATTTATCGCAATACCTTACGAGGCTGGTTTGAAAAGTCCGTGCAAAAATAAAAAACTACTTATGTGTTTGGGGTAAACCTTTTTTATTTTTCGACATAGTCTCGTTTTAGGCTTATACACTTCGTCCAACGATGTTCTAGTTTGTTGATCCCTTTCGAATAATAGGATTTGTCCAAGTCTGCAAAATATCCATTAGTGTCTGCAATCACCTCCTCGTTTGAATAAAATCTTTGTCCCGCCAGCCATTTCTTCAAATTGGGTAACAAATAGTAGTCCGAGGGAGCCAAGTCTGGAGAATAGGGGGGATGTGAAACGAGTTGGAATCCTATTTCCATTAATTTTGCGACCACAACTGCTGAGATGTGTGCTGGTGCGTTGTCGTGATGGAAAAGGGACTTTCTTGTGGGCCAATCGCGGGCGTTTTTCTTGCAGCTCGGTTTTCAAACGGTCGAATAACGATGAATAATATTCACCTGTAATAGTTTTACCCTTTTCCAGATAGTCGATGAGGATTATCCCTTCAGAATCCCAAAAGACGGTCGCCATAACCTTTCCGGCCGAAGGAACGGTCTTCGCCTTTTTGGTGCAGATTCCCCCTTGGTAACCCATTGTTTAGATTGTTGTTTGGTCTCAGGAGTATAGTAATGTATCCATGTTTCATCCACAGTGACGAAACGACGCTTAAAGTCCTCCGGATTCTTCTGGAACAGCTGCAAACCATTCTTGCAACACTTCACACGATTCCGTTTTTGGTCAAGCGTGAGCAATCGCGGCACCCATCTTGCGGATAGCTTTCTCATGTCCAAATGTTTATGCAAAATATTATGTACCCGTTCAGTCGAGATGCCCACAGCACTAGCAATCTCACGCAACTTAACTCTTCTGTCATCCATCACCATATCATGGATTTGATCAATGATTTCTGGAGTCGTAACCTCCACAGGCCGTCCAGAACGTTCAGCGTCACTTGTGCCCATTTGGCCAGTCCGAAAATTTTGAAACCACTTATAAACTGTTCTAATCGAAGGTGCAGAGTCACCATAATGTTTATCAAGCTTCTCTTTAGTCTCCTGAGGCGTTTTGCCTTTCATAAAGTAATGTTTAATCACCATACGAAATTCTTTTTCGTCCATTTCTTGAAAATCACTCGACTTCATTGATTCACACGAATGCCAAACACAAAGAAATAGACCAATATGGCTGAAACTTGGTGTGCGTTCATTCAAGAGATGCTACTAACTAAACATGACCTCGATACGCGCCGGTGGTGCCCATCTCTCGGACTTTGCACGGACTTTTCAAACCAGCCTCGTAAGCTTATAGAGAATTATAAATGATCGATGTTGATACAAATTCAGAAGTTCAGCACATTTTAAACTTGGATTTCTGATATCTTAAAACTGACGCAGTTTCTGGAAATTCTTAGAATTTAACACGTGTTATGTTTGACGACATTGATGTAGGTTTTAGGAATATTTTAATAGTAACAGAAAACTAATTGTGCTAATATAATTAGCAGGCGTCAACATGCAGAGACCGTAATTTTAAAATAGATTAGTTTTTAATAAGCGAGGTATAAATTCGAACATAAATTAAGTGCACTACCACCTACAACCAAGTAAGCCTCATATACTCGCTCTACGGGAAACTAAGGTCAGTTCATAGACCAGCACAGCCAACTTTCTCTGTCTTGAGCACCTGGCCTAACTTTGGAATTTGTCTTTGTGTCAGAAACGGTCTCTTTTGCCAACGAGAGAAGGCTCTGGAGCCTCCAAACTTTAATGTTATGTGCTTAAAAATCACGAGTCAACACACCACAATCTTTATCTACTGCCTCTACGGACCACCAAGTGATACTAACTTTAGATCACTTTTCGTTTCTCTTGCAGATACCATCGATCATTTAGAGATTAATTACCGAAGTGCTTGATTCATACTATGAAGCCGCTCTCGATACGCTCTCACTTCGCTCTCAGTTCGATAAAATTTTCTCATATCCACATTGCTGTTCTGTTATAGATCTCGCTTCAGTTTGCCTTCATCAACATTTCAAGTTAGATCGGAGTAGTTAAGAAAAGTGCATATATAATGTCATTTAACTTTTCAATTAAAGAATTATCAATTATAGCTATTCTTTTAGACGATGATTCAAAAATCATCGAAACACGGAGGAAACCGAGAAGAAGAATATGGGTATATCCAAGTTTAAAGACTCGAAAAAGTGAAGGTGAAGATTATATTTATCGTCATCTAATTGACGACGAAGAAAAGTTTATAAAGTATTTTAGAATGGATTCTGGGATATTTGAAATGAACCTCCACAATCTTTCACTCGCCATTATTTATTAACGTGTTTTAATTTTTATTAGGTTAGTTTAGGTTCATTTTTTCTTTTAATTTAATCCATTTTTCGGGTGTTGGGGGTGGCGGGGCGGCTTAGGGGTGTGAACAAGAATAAATCAAAAATACTGTTTTCAAACGTTTTTTTGGGGCGCTCAACACGAATTCGACGTTAAAAATCGGCGCTCGACCACTTCTAAGCCGGCCCGCCACCCCCAACCCCCGAGCACAGACTTTTAACGCCGAATTCATGTTCTGCGCTCCAAAAACGTTAGAAAACACCATTTTTGGTTCATTTCTGGGTGGTGCCCCTAATCTAAATATTTACCGGCAGTCACGGTAATATTTTGTAAAATATTTTTTTAGTCGTAAACATCATATTACTTAAATGAGATATTGTAGAGATATTTTAAGATAAACTACACATGTCAACTTAATTTCTCTCTCCCTTTAAAATTTCTAAATATTCTATTCGAAAAGAAAAACTTACTATTAACACTACATTTGCAAATTTACCCAATAAACCGTTAAACTCTATTATAAATATGTTAAAAACTTAGGAACAAAGGCCTGTATAGTAAATCCAATTAAAACTATTAAACCCCAAAAAAACTTTTAATTGGTTATTTTCCAAAACATATGTAAGTTTTTTTTAACATTGATTAATTCATTCCAGAGAGATCTTATCTTGGAATTATATAAAGGTGGTCCTCGAGCCGGTATCGCTCCAATGAGGCCCCTCGGTGCGCGGGGGCGTGGTGCCCCACGCAGGGACCCGCGCTTGCCGCCGCCGCCGACGGGGGGTCGATACGAATACGCAGTACGCCACTCGCACGCTGTTCCGGTCCATCAGAGGGACCCCGGGCATGAGGTCTCCCGGATAACGTAATAATTATTATTAGAGGAAAACCATCAATTAGTTTACGTAGTAGTCGTAGTGATAGAACAGTGTGTTGTAACTAGTGGCTTTGACTTTTAATCTTCGATTATATCAGTTAAGTCGTGAATAAACAGGACCCTTTTAACATTATCTATTTAAGTTTTTTGTTAGTATTTAATGGTTGGATTACAAAATAGGAACTATGAATTGTGCGTATTCATATCAAATCCAGGCAACTTCGCCTCAGGCTGCGACAGGAGCCGAATTTATGGAGGTAAATATTTTATCTTTCAAAAAATTATAATGTTAAGAACAAATACTTGCTTATTTTCTTATTTTCGTGCCTTATTTTTCTAACGTTGGTAAAATGATATAGAGATTGGCTAAAAAAGTCTAAAAGCTCTACTTTTCACGGAATGTAAAACATCTAGCTGTGCAGATGATTTTTTTAGTGTTCCGTACAGAACACTTATAAGATCACTTCGGTGCCTGTCTGTCTGTCCGTCTGTTACACCCGATTTTCTCCGAAAACTATTTGACATACACTAATATAGGAATTGATGCCCCATCAGCGCCGTGTAGTTTTGAAAGTTAAATTTTGACTTAAAGCGCTAGTTTTGGGCGTGAAATCGGGAGCGAAAGGTCATTAAATGAGTGTCGAATGAAAGTTTGTGAAAAACACGAGTTCAAAAATATATATGATGTAATACTTGCACACACTTTTCTTTGTTTTATTTTTTTAAAACTGCCAAAAATTGCTGTCTCCGTCCTTATCTCGAAAAGTATTAATCAAAAAAATGTTGAAAAAATTCTAGAATATTCTTCATAGGGTGTAGATTGAAAAAAAAAAATTAAATACCTTTAATAATTTACTTGGTATTTAAAAAAAACGAAAGTTCAAAGTCATCAGTTTTTAACAAAGATCGAAAACAAACTTTGTTGAAAACTCATTTGGGGTGTGTTTTGTGAAGCCATTGATCATTTTATACATAAGAACATTTTTTATTTTAAAAGTAATCAACGTATGGAACACTAACTGCGTAAGTCCGACTTGCACTTGACCGGTTAATGGTAATGTTTGATATTGTAAATGTTTTTATATAAAAAAAATCTAGCTTGAAAATCCACAGGAATATAAGTTTGGAATTTTATCAAAATATTTCAAATGAACTTTCTGGTCTTTTAATGCTCATCATCATAACATTAGCTAGGTCGCTGGTGTTCTTGTCAATTTAAAACTCCTAATTGTCGTATTTTAAACCAGTTTTTTTTTATGAGTATAGCACACGTGCTGCAAGGAAATCCCTAAAGTACTACAGGAGTGACGCGTGTGCGGAAAAAAAAGCGACTCACGTTGGTCTTGATTTGCCATAAATTGTACTCGCTAGAAAACATAGTCCTGGGCAAATCGTTCGAAAGTGATGAGGTTCTCCATAAAAAAGACTGTTTTAAATGGGTTGTACAAAGAGTGACAAGCTGAACCTTAAACGGATGTGAAGTATTAGCGCGACGTGTATTTCCAGCGTGCACCGTTCTGGAAGGAATTAAGCGCTATATACAACTACTATTGGTATTTTTTCAAAGGTAAGGTTCTGCACCCAGCTAGTGGAAATTTTTAAATGGAAAAACGTCACACTTCAATATAATTTGAAAATTTACTTTAACCGCACAAAAACCAATTTTTTTTACGTGAAGGAGAATCATTTTTAGTCAACATCCAACTAAATTAAATAATGACAGCCTTAGGCTATATTAAGTAGTGTAATATAACTATGTAAATAATTTTATTTCAGCTAAGTGGATTTGCAAAAACACTTTGATTTTTTTTTGTGTTAACATATTATTATTTTAATCGCCAATTGAAATTTACAATATCTCGTAGTTTCTTGATGTTGAACACAGAAAGTGTAGATAATTACTATATAGGGTAAAAATTCCAAGGTTTTTGAAGAAAAAAGAAATGTTCTTGCCAAAAAATCGATTTTATTCTTAACCATAGTTTCCTTCAAGAGCGATACATGTGGACATCTTTCATATAGTATGATTTGTAGACCTCTCTGAAATAAAACTCAGATGTCCATTCAACTTCTTCATTTGAGCCAAATCTCTTTCCCTGGAGCCACCTTTTCAAATTTGGAAAGAGGAAATAATCGCTGGGAGCCAGATCTGTTGAATATTGCGGATCAGGAAGCAATTTATAGCCCAATTGGCCTCAATATTATTCCATGCGCATCCCAAAAAATACGTTCCAAAACCTTTCCAGCTGACGTTTGTGTTTTTGAACGCTTTGGTCAGCTTTCTTGTGGATGCAGTCACCTGTTGCCACATGAGGCCGACCGTTGTGAAGAAAAATCACTTTTCAAGAATTTAATTAGTGATCGTTTTTTCATTGCTTTATCATTTAAGGCCTCTGTTGTTTATAACGTTCAACACTAATTATTTTCCTAGGTCTTATCGGCGTGTAATCGACCATAGTGTCCATATCCCAACAAATGCACAAGGTTTTGTGACTCTGAATGTTTTCTCTTTAGAGTCGGCAATGCTGGTTGCCCAGGACCAGTCTCTGCGTTTCAGATCGTCGAAATATATCCATTTTTCATCGATCGTTACGATACTTCTCAAGAAGCATTTCTTTCTTTTCATTAATAGCAAAAAAAGCAGTAGTAGTAGTCAGTACAACAACGTATCGCGTTCCATTTTATTCGCTTGTATAATAATATACATATACACATACAAATAAACACCAGTGTACACAACGGATGATCTCTGTTGACTGAATTTTAGTAGAAAATGTTGAGACTTTAATATGGCACAACTAGCAGCTGTAACTGCCTACAGAAAAGGCAGCCCATGTAAGCAGCGAATTTAAATACAACCACCTAATCATCATCATCATCATCATCAACATTATCTACTTCTCGGTCATTGCTGGACATAGGCCTCTGCCAAGCTTCATCCCTATTCTGAGCCCTCCGACACCAACATTTTCCATCTATTTCACACACGTCGTCTACCCATCTCGTTGGCGGTCTTCCGCGTCTTCGTGTTGTTTGCCTAGGCCGCTAAGAGGTTATTTTTGGTGTCCATTTATTACCGTTATCCCTTACAGTATGTCCTGGGCAACTCCATTTCAATTTTGTAATACGTTCGAATATTTTTTGTACCTGTCTTATCTATTCATTTCTCATCTTAGCTCTGAGAGAATCTCCCAGCATTGTTCTCTCCATGGCTCTTTGTATTATTCTCAACCTGTTTGCACTTTTCTGTGTCAGCGCAACAGTTTCGTTCCGTAGGTGGCAACATGCAAAATGCAAGAATCAACACTTGTCTTGTTAGTTTTATGGGAATTTCTTCATCCTTTAATGTATAGTTCAATCTTCCGAAGGCAGCCCAAGATAGTCCAATTATGTGGGAAAATTCTAATATTTGGTTTTCTATTCCGATTGTAATATTATGTCGCAGATATGTATTCGTTTACGGGTTCTGTGTTGTTACCATCTATCTTGATCAGGGGCTGTCCTTGCTCATTATCTCTGTCAACTTTTCGGGACACTGAGTTTAGTTCTATTAGCATCTGTTCTGCTTCCTTGATGTCAGAAGAGATTAAAACTATGCCGTCTGCAAAACGCAGATGGTTCAGGTAAGTCCTATCAATATTTATGCCCTTACCTTCCCACGAGAGTTCCTTAAAAAACATCTTCCATAGCTAAGGTGAAGAGTTTTGGGGAGATCGCTTCGCCCTGTTGCATTCCTCTTCCTACTTGAATTTTATCGGTTTTCAGTTGTTCATTAATTTTTATCTGCAAAGTAGCATTTAACTATAGAGGCAAATCTACTAAACTGTATACTGAAATTAACATCAAAGATTATTACAACAAAAATAAACGCGAGAATAAAACTGGAAGAACAGCAAGGATTCAGAAGTGGGCGCTCATGCACCGATGCCGTATTCATTGTGAGACAGGTAAAAGAAAAATCAATAGAATACAACATTCCAGCATACTTGTGCTGATAGAATTAAAAAAAGCTTTCGACAATGTGCAAATAGAAGACGTTATTCATCTATTATATAACAGAAATATCTTATTAGACCTAATCAAAACTATTGAGAATATATATAAAGATAATAAAGTAGTCGCAAGAATAGCAGAAGGAATGACAGAACCAATTACTTATGAATCTGGAATCAGGCAGGGAGATTCTTTAAGTCATCTTCTATTTAATATTGCCATGGATGAAATTATAAAGAATGTCAAAAGAAAGAAAGGATATAGAATGAGTAACAGAGAACTTAAAATCATATGTTGTGCAGATGACGCGGTAATAATGGCTGCAACCGAGAACGATCTGCAAAGGCTGCTATACGAATTCTACATAGAAGGGAAGGAAGATAAACCAATAGAACAGGTGATGGTGGTCGATTATCAGGGCATCAAAATACTGAGTATCGGAAAGTAAAACATCAAGTCAATAAGGTTAATAGGATAGTGGGATGCCTCAGTGATACCATATTTAGAAATAAATTCGTCACCGTTGAGACCAAAACAAGAATATACAAGAGCGTAATATGACCAGTGATGACTTACGTATCTGAAACAAGACCCGATACAAGTATAACACAGAGGATGTTGGAATCAACGGAAATGAGCATACTGAGATGTACAAACAAGACACTGAGGAATAGAGAAAGGAGTGAAGTCATAAGACGCACATGTAATATAGAAAATATCAACCAGTGGATAAGAGGAAGTACAACAGGATAGTACGGATAGTACGAGACAAGTCACCGAATGGAAGAGGATCAATGGGACGTCCAGAAAGAGATGGAGCGACGATCTATAGAGCAAGGAATAAAGAAAACAGGCAATAGTGCCTAGCTATAAGTCGAAAAAAAAGAAGAAAGTAGCATTTTGATAGATATTTTCAATAATTTCAGTATATCTGTAGTCTATTCTGGCACTTTGGAGTGATTTAAGTATTGCCCTTATTTCGATACTATCAAACGCCTTTTGAAAATCAACACATGCAAAATGGATAGGGATGTTGTATGCATTTATCTTTTCAGTTATTTCTCACACAGTATGGCGATGGTCGATGGTGCTCCCTTTTGGATTCTGGCCTGTTTCACGGGCTGGTAGAAATCGAATTTCTTTGTTTGCCGGTTAATAACATGTATCAGCCATAATCATTGTGAAAGCAGTTAATTTCATGACAAAACATTGAAAAGTTTTTAAACACATTTTTAACGGTACTGACGGTTAAACGCACTATTTCGTAATTTCCAAAGAAAAATAACTAAAAAGTCTTTAAGGAAAAGCATGTCGTTCCGGTTCATCAACACAAATAACCGATCAAATTTTACCGTCTTCGTAGAGCATCAACTGTAATTACCGACAATTACCTAACTGAATAACTAGCGGTTTGTGACAGAAATTGGTGGTTCGGGCTTTATCGAATTACCGGTATTAGTAAAGTCGAGGTTGATTTTTAATTTAAACCATCATATTCTGTACTGGAGGATTGCATACAGTACGCATTGCACGTAGTTCACGTACAGTACCTTTCATGAATTGGTAAATACTCGGGTAAATATTGACTGTTAACTCGACATAGTAGTGTGTGATTAGATATAGTTTATAGCTTCTGTATCTGGGAAAGCCTAATTCCTTATAGAATTTGTTGATTTGAATCAAGGTTGTATACGAGGGCGTTATGATAAGTTTCTAGCGTAGCAAAGAAAGAGCAAGTAAATCTCAATAATAAAAATTCTATTCTACGCAATTCAACTTTATACATTTAGTTCAACGGTTACTCTTTCTTTTTTTCAGTGATTTATGTGTCCATTCAATTGTCAATTTTAGTTTTGGGAATAGGCAATAGTCCGAGAGAACTAAATCAGGGGAATATGGGGGCAGCTGAATCAGTTAACACTTTCCCGGGCATTTTTCCACAATTTTTTGGTGAAGTTTTGTTAATAATGAAGAATAACATTCTTTAATCACTGTTTTGCAGTATTCCAAGCAATCTGTGAGAAATTTTCAGTGTTGTGAAAAACAGGAGCAAGAAATTTTTCTACTGGTTTCTTATTCAAGTTTACACTGCTTCGACCGTTCCATTTTCTCTGGAGCATAATGATGGACATACGTTTCATCGATAGAGACCATTTGATCTAAAACGGCTACCAATCAAGTTGGATGTTGTGACTCTCAGTCGTATGAAATTTTCACAATCTTGCTATACCCTTTAGCATAATTCATCTATCCTCCAAATCATTTCATGCACACCCTCAACATTCTCTCGGGTAGAGATAGAAAAGGATCTTGCAGCACAGTGTTCATCACTGATGTCGGTTCTTCCTCTCTTGAAATCCGCAATCCAATTGACCACTCGTATTATTGAAAAAAAATGTGTTTTGACAACATTTTTTTTTCATCAATGTATTCTCTGGTGTGCTAACAATGGCGCAATTACCTTAGTAAGTTGTCCAATCGCCTAGCATCTCCGAGGCATGCTGTCGACGAGATTTTCTTCATACTCTGCAAATTTTTCGAATCTCGCGAGAAAACTGAGTCAGAGTCTTTCCTCTCAGCTTTCTGTTTACAAGGGATCAAACCTTTTCAATAGGGTTGGCGTCCAGCGATTGTGAGGGCCACTCTAGTATCTTATCGTAGGCCCAAGCGAGCCGCTCCGCGACGTGATTTTCGCCTGGCAAAAGTTTTCTTCAACGTGCTTCGGAATTTGACATCATTAGCACGAAGATGTTGTCGAATGGTCTCATGAGACACATTTAAACCCGATTTTCTTAATTTTGCCGCTCCTTGACGCAGGGCCAATTTCGGGTCCCGTTTAAAAAACCAACGTTTTTCGACTTTCCTACTGACTTGGTCTACCGAGCCACGTTTTGGCAAGTTGTCGACATTTTTCGTCTCGTTAAAAAGAATTTACCCACTTCTTCACAACCGATACCGACTATTTAATATATTTAGCGCCCGCGGGAATGTGAGTAAAGAAAGACTGCCTCGAACCGAAGCGCAAACAAGTGACTCATTTTGGATTTTACGTGATTTCCACGAAGGTTGGAACTGACTGATACTTTAACTAAAATGCATCGTATACAAAGGATCCCTCTACCGATTTTTTTGTTGATTCGCTAGATTCGTACCTACCAAAAATGAATTATCGCGGACACGTTCTTACTTGACAGATTGTACTAAATCTCAAATAACTATACACATCAACCGGATGTGTTTTCGACGGTTTCTATGGATGGTTGCTTTTCAAGTAAACCTTTGTTGTAGCTGCTATACCTAATTTATTATAACCTTGATTTTAAAAAAAATATTATTTAGTCCATGGAATTTAATCAAATTTTAACCAAGCCTGATCCTGTCAAGAAGTTGCTTTTCTTCGTTTTTTAACCCGTCAAAGTTGTTTCATTATCAGCCGCGTTCTTGCATGATTATTTTAATAGGATAATTTTCGTGAGCCAAATGTAAAACACTTCGAGGCGCTGCTGCTTTATTGAATATAGTTACTTCAATTTGTTTAGCTAAAGGCAAGTGGCGTGCTATTTAAATTTATTTTTGCAATGCGTGTATAATATTTTGTTGTTATTATTTTGTTTAGGCGGCAAATTAACAACTGCTATTTTCAAGATAGGTATACACTTAAAAAAGATTATTGATGCATTTAGTTATTTATCTTGAACTCTGGAATAAAAGTTTCTCGTACAAATATCCGCAGACAGCAGACAGGTATACAACAAAGCAGAGACCTGGAAGAAATTATGTAGTGGGGGTAACCTTGACCAAGTAGAGTTTGTGCTACAAAAACACAGGAAGTAGAAAAAGTTGACGCCTCGTTATTCAACTTACTGGGCGTTAATTCTTTTATCATGATCATTTTCACTAGCCTGGAAAATTATACTCCCCAACTGCTCATACAAGACTAAAATTCGACCATCAATGGAATATTGCTTCCATATTTGAGGCTTCTTTTTCTCTTCTTCTAGCCATTCTCAGTCCTTTGCAGCTAGGCCCCTCTCATGTGTTTCCATATGTCCCTGTTTTGAGCAACTTGAACCAATCAAGCCACGCTGATTTTTTAATATTGTCGTACCAACGTTGTTGAGTTGTTCCAAGTATACATATAAATCTACTCTTTCCATTTGTTGCCCGTGTATTTCATTAATAACTGTTCGTTCGTCATGAATTTAGTTCTTGTGATGTTCCATTCTCTCTCTGCCCCTTATATATATATATATATATATATATATATATATATATATATATATATATATATATATATATATATATATATATATATATATATATATATATATATGTTTATATATATATAGATATATATATATATATATATATATATATATATATATATATATATATATATATATATATATATATATATTATATATTTATATTAGCGCAGCAGTGGGGGCTATGAGCACATCAGCAAGGGAGGCGCTAGAAGTAGCACTCTGTGTAACACCACTGAATCAGTTCATCATCTACACGGC
>CM032456.1:88195477-88207977 GCA_019049505.1 Pachyrhynchus sulphureomaculatus
ATACCATATATATATATATATATATATATATATATATATATATATATATATATAAATGTATTTGCTAGATTCATTCAAACTAGAAGAAGGTAGGAATTCTCCAGAACCTAACTCTTCGGAACAAAAAAAAAATGTTACCTATCCTTTAAACACTCTCACGGAATCTGCTCGATGAATGTAGTTCATGTGATATCTTTTAGAGAGGTGCATACTAAGAATATCTGTGATCAAAATTAGGTTCAGCTAGTCATTCATTGTACTCCTGCAAGAATTCTTTGACATGGTCTTTATAATGAACTGTGTCGGATTATGTTTTCGACCGAGAATTTGCTGCAGTTCGACACTAACGTGAATATCTGCTTCCGCTCACGCGCCGGTCTTGTAGCAATTTAGAGACATCCCCGCAGCACGTGTGCTTGCCCATGAAATAAATAAATAATGACAACGATCGTACGAAAAAAGTTTTTGTTAATTTACATCAAAATATATCGTTTGGCCATTCGAAAGTATTAGTTTAATTTAAGATTATTTTTTTTACGTCTTGCTCCGCCACTGAAATTAATCGTTGGCGAAAACAGTATGATATCGTTAAATAATTTATAGCGCCCGCCCGAAGCGGGGGTCGTACTCGTTGCAATTTCCATACAAAATTCACTATTTGCTAGTCTTTAAGCAGAGCTTCCACACTTGCGCGTAAGTAATTTGATATCAGATGGTCATTTTTCAATTTCCATTCGATTTTATTAATATTTATGGATATTTTGTTAAGTAATTGCTGGCGAAATTATTATTATTAGTAAGGAATGCTTCCCAATTTAATGTGCTAAAATGTTAAAGGGATAATGTTTACAGATTTAAATTATTCTTTGTGTCTTAGTGAAAGTAAATAAGTGACTGTAAAAAAACTAAATCAGGCGAGATTATCCAAAAAGGCAATATTTTTTGAAAACAATTATAATCGTATATGTACAAATTAATTATCCGTTCTTATAGACCAACTTTCAAATTTACGAGGGCTGTTCAATAATTTACAAAACACGGTTTATTCAAAGGCAATGAAATCTACACTACTTTTCAACTTACTTTCCACTAATATTTAGGCACTTTTATTGTTTTATGCGCTTCCGAACTTTTGTAGTGTAGAATTGTTCACCTTGCTATCTGAGCAAGCCGTGTACAGCTTCCAAACGTTTATCGCATATTATTATACGATCTAGAAACGCATTACCTTCCGTTAAAAACTGTCGTTTGGGTTCAGAATAAATACGCATTCGGTCGTCTTTATGGCCCCGAGTCGGATGTCTTGGAACCCATCTCGCACACGTTTTGCGTAGTTCAGCCTATCATGAATGATAGAGTGCACGATTCCAGTTCTGATGTTATACATTTCAGAAATTGTCCCAATTTTTATACGTCTGTCATTCCTGATAAGAGATGAAGATCGGTGAGACCTGTTCTGCTTGAATTAAAGTGTTCAATCGACTTACATAGGTTTCCGCGGATTAAACACCTCACTATTTCAATATTCTCGAGTAACTTTCGGCGGGTTTCACATCTTCTGATAACAAAAATCTTTTCACTGAACTCTTCCGACATGTTTTGAGTGGAGCTGACATTTTGAGATGTGTAAATTAGGTTATGTTTACAACTTTTTTCAAAATAGCTGATTGAATCCATTGCCAAGATTGTCAACTTGATCCTCAGAAAGTTTTATTTAAAAATATTTAGTAGCTTTCCCTCTATTGTTGTCTGTCTCGTTAATTATTGAACGTTTCTCAATTTTTGAAAAACCTAGTACTAACTCAATCTATACAAAATCTCGCTTGCTACACATTTTAGATTTCATAGCCAATTGTCAAATTCCAGAATGGAAAAATGTTGGTTCGTTTTTCGACCTGTTTAACTTTTTATACACCTTTCGCATCAAAAAACCCCTTTTTTTTACGTAAAAGCAGTAGCTCAAAAATTTTGCTTCTCGAATGATATCGCGAAAGTGATTTTTTAGGTTATATATACGTAGGA
Organism: Pachyrhynchus sulphureomaculatus; assembly: GCA_019049505.1. Classification (NCBI taxonomy): domain Eukaryota; kingdom Metazoa; phylum Arthropoda; class Insecta; order Coleoptera; family Curculionidae; genus Pachyrhynchus; species Pachyrhynchus sulphureomaculatus. The sequence continues at coordinate 88,197,500 of CM032456.1, forward strand.
AGAGGAGGAGAAATATTATACAGTGACAGGTAGAAAGTGTTCGACATATGGGGTTTTTCTTTATTAAAATTTAGAAGTAAAGTAAGTTTATAGGTGGATTCTGCATCACCTGAGATCCAAAAATAATTTTGCAGTGCCGTTTGTAGTTTGTCGTTTGGCGGGACATTTGAATTTTCTAAAGTTTAAAGTCCAAAAGTCACATTATTAAAATATCGAAAACGTTTATTACGAAAAAGTGTTTGGAATTTTATTTTACGGTAGCATACAAGATGTTAGATAGATTGGATCAAAAACGTATATTGTCAGTTTTTAACCATTAAAAATTTTTATTTTTTAATTTGTAATATATCTCTTAGATTGGTACAAGAATTTAAATATTTATTTTTAAATTTCAAGTTATGTTTTACTTGTTTGCAGTGAATAATTAAAGAATTCTGACTTTCGTAAAACGTCGCACGGATAATTATCGCTATACGCTATTACTTGCCGTTTAAGGTACTACTTTAAAGTGAACGTGTGGTATCTACAATATCCAAATTTTAGACCCTTTCTTTTTCCGACAAAGTTTAACTTCGGGAAGCTACGTGCAGTTTTCAAACAATATTTAATTTTTACACGAAGTTCCACTTCGGCAGTGCAGGGGTCTGCTTTTTTCAACAAGATGGTAAGTCCATCCACAGTGTTCTAGAAGTGCGAGAATAGCTGGATGAACGATTTGAAGACCAGTGGATTGGACGTTATTCCACTAATCCTTGGCCAGCGAGATCTCCGTACCTAATACCGCTCGATTTCTTTTTATGTGGTTACCTCAAGAACAAAATTCATGCTCAGAGACCTTTCAAAAATATAAAACATTGGAAAAATGCAATAAAGTGTGTAAATAGTATTACTCCGCACATGTTAAGAAATGTTTTAAAAGAATTACAGTCGCGAACAACTGGCTGCATAGAATTGGGCTATGGGAACGTCAAAATGCAAACTAGATATTTTTTTGTTTATTTAATTTATGAACTGTCTGTAATTTATTTATTTTTTGTTTGCTGTCTACTACTCAGTATATATCACTACTACACCAAATACTTTATTTTTGCACTCGACGCGCGTTTCGCTAACCATGTTAGATTCATCAGGAGCGATAATTGACTCAATCAGGCAATCATCGCTCCTGATGAAGCTAAGCTTAGCGAAACGCGCGTCGAGTTCAAAAATAAAGTGTTTGCTGTAGTGGTGATATATACTGAGTAGTGTCATTGTGCCAAAGACTCCACATTCCCAACTTAGTTTGCTGTATAATCAATACCTTTGTTACTCTTTAAGTTAGTAAATATTAATTTACGAGTTTTCCTTTTTTTTTGCAATGAAATTATGAAGCTAGAGTGTCCTTAGAAAAAAAAACCTCAAACCGCATCCTATAGGGCCAAAATATTAGTTAATTGTCCGTGCGATAGTTGCGGTTTTACGAGAATCATTTTTTAATTATCGGTGAAAGAAGTAAAACATGGCTTGGAATCAACCAATAATTTTAAAATTTTTCAATCTATCCAATGTATTTTAAATTCAAGAAATAAAAATTTTCTTCCAATCATATTTTTATTGCACAAAATTAAATTTTGGCCCAATTAATCTCAGATTACCATAAATTACAAACTAAAGACTTTTTCCTAATAAATGTTTCGATATTTTAATCAGCAATCAGCAAAGTGACTTTTGACTTTAAACTTTAAAAAATTTCAAATTTCCCGCCTAAGGACCAATGACAATTAGAACTGTAAAATCATTTTTGAGGTTTCCACGCATTCAGAATGCACCTCTAAATTCACTTTTTTCTAGATTTAGTAATAAAGAGAAAACCCGTATGCCACTGTCTATCGCGCACTCTCTCTACCTGTCACTGTATATCGCTCTCAAGCTAAAAGAGAAATTACATAGGGGTTATCTTTTGACTTAGTTATTCACTCCAAGATGGAAAAGTTCTGTAGCTGGTAAAAAATTTAGCGGGCGAAAACTAAATTTATATACTTGATACAGTATATTTTCTTATAAACAAACTAAAAATCTGATTATTTATTAAATTTTTCCTATCGCGGGCTAATGATTCACTAAAATCTATAATTAAAATCTAGTTGTTTTCTTTATGATGACATGTTCAGATAAATTGAATGTGTTCTGACATCAAAATGGCTTTATTATCGCAATTATAGATAAGCACAGTGACAAAGTTAAATTAACTCCAACAAAAAAACGTATAAAAAGCGCAGTTTAATTAAATACTGTTTGTTTGGTAATCATTATTTACGAGTACATAATTTTGTCACATTAATGTTGTTTTTTGTGGCTATATCTAATTTACTAAACAAGGTTTTTTGGTTTCCTTTACCCTTTTTTTTTTATAGAGATTCTATTAAAAAGAATGAATGTAATGATGTCAGATATATAGGGTGTTATAGAACTCGGCGGATCATGTAAAATTAAAAAAAGAGCAAAACTGGATTTTACCACAAAACCATCCGCACCTGAAAGGCCAATATTTGACGAAGTAGCCGAGGCGCAGGCGCATTGTTTTTCGTACGAAGCGTCTGTGCTGAGTTAAATCTCACCAACACTGTAAATATAACGTTCTTATTAATAATGTATCATATTGTTTAGTTGTTTTGTTTACCAGTTTCGAGGCGAAATCAATATCTTCATTTCCTTCATTTCATCATTCCATTATGGTCGATTTTTTTTCACTTTATTATTGAGATCCGCTATTTAAGGTGAATTTTTGGTAATCGGTCCTGCTGCAAGGAGGTGCCAGTTTCAATATCTACAGTGATTTCCGCAACATCCTATATATATATATATATATATATATATATATATATATATATATATATATATATATATATATATATATATATCTATATATATATATATATAATTGATTTGAATGTATCGTGTTATACATTCTCTTCAGGGTTCTTCTAGTCGAGAATTCTTAAAAATCTGACATATGATTACTAGAGTTGTTTAATGGCATGTACATACCGAGTCAACAATTTGCCCATTTTTTTTTTCTATTGAGTTATTGGTATAAATGGAAATTAGTGGACATATTTATTGCATGGCACAAGTACCAAAAGATGTTCTAAAAATATCAAATGTTTTATTTTTTAATTACCTAAAACACAATGGCGGAAAGCAAAGAAATGGCATGACTTAAACTCATTTAGATATTTGTATAATTACTGTCAAAATAATATTTCTAATGTTAATTAGCTATCAAAATGGAACTGGACGAGTCTAATGTATAATTTACAAATAAATTAAGAATAATTATATGCTTTTGGTTGTAGATAATGCGTAACGAATGGGTCGGTAGACCATTTTTCCTATTTCGCTTAGAATACATTTGCATAAATATAAATTTTGATAAAAATGTTAATTGAATAATCGCTGTATTTAGTGAAAATATAAAAAGAAAAATGTTTTAACTGGAATTTTTGGATCGCTTTTTCGTTATCTATATTTTAAGCATGCGCAAAATTAAGACGAGTTAATTAAATATACAGACTCTGTTGTTATTGTTATTTGAAGCATGCGCAGTCGTAAAATGATGGAATTGTTCCTCTATTTACTGTAATGATTGCTGTAATTTAAAAGATAATAATGACATCTAATTGCAACCCACCGTTTGTAGCTTGCGATGTTTTTTTCTATTCATGTGTACAAGGTACTAAGAAAATACACTAAAATTGAATTAATTGCAAAAAAGGCTATATATATATATATATATATATATATATATATATATATATATATATATATATATATATATATATATAGATTTTGGAATCTTCGCCACAATACTTTATTTTTGTATTCGACACGCATCTTTATAATAATATTATTTATATCTGCATAAATGATTTTAGAAGTAAACTAAAATTATTCTGTGTGTGTGGTAGAATACAACATCATTTGACCAATCTGAGCCTTCACTTCTGACATAAATGTAAGGATATACTATTATCTAAAATTAAGCGTATATATATATATATATATATATATATAATATATATATATATATATATATATATATATATATATATATATATATATATATAGGTTAGTGCAATATATCCTAATTTCAATTTATATTTTATCATCGTACATTTAGAAGATGTTCACAAACCTAATCTAACGCTCTTTTGTTTTTGTTTAATGCGATGCTGCCACATATTATGAAAATTTAAATATGAACTATTTTACATATTTTCGATGATAATTAGAAGGAAATTTTTTAATTGCATCAACTGAATAATTTTTGTCCTTCTAAATGGCAGATGCGTAGGTATTTTTTTTAATAATTCTTAATTCACTGTAATCGAGTAAATTCATACAAGGATATAATTTTTATTTTTTTAGAAAGGATTATACAGCGTATTAAATTATGACCCAATCCATTTGGGTCTTCTTAATACTTATTCGATGTCTCGATTCATTTATAAAACAAAAAAAAAAAAAAAAAAATCACAAAAATAACACGTAACTAGAAAAATGCGAGGTTATGTTGACTTCTCCACTTAATTTAATTTATTAATATAAAGACACACAATAAGGAAGTACTTATTTTTAAGCGTTGTAAAATCTTTTTTATGTGCAATTCTTTTCGAGTTTATATTTTGCGTGCTTTTAATAACGAAAACTATAAAGGCATGTTGAAACTAAGTCTTGCAAAATATCTCTATTAACTTTAAACTATTTTGTTAAAGTATTAATAATAATGGCCTGGAATACTTTGATACTATTGTCCAACTTGTAAAGTTTAGATTTTTCATTTCGTTATAACTTCCGTCTCAATAATATCATAATCTTTTTATAAAAAGATAAGGATGTATAGGCAGAATAAAAAGAAAGAGTATTTATATATCAAGTTTAGTAGCATTAGATGGCTAGAAAATTTGATCGTTTCGAGTGCATTATTAACGTGAATTGAAAAAAAAATTAAAAGTAATATTGCAATGCAGTTTCAGAGTTTGTAACACTTACTTTTATTTTAAATAAATACCAGAAAAAGAATATATAACTTACTAAACACACTTAAAAAAAATTGTGGTACAGTAAAATTAAATAAAACAGATTATGTTTTCAGTCATTTCTTTTTCTTATTTTATGAATCCTCGTGCTAATTTAGTGGGAATGATCTACAAACAAGTATAGAAGGCGTTCGAATCGTCTCTAGATCCTTGAAAAGGAATCCTTTTAACATCCTTTTTAATTTTTGGAAATGGTGAATAGTCAGAGGTGCTAACGCAGTTGAATATGGTAAATTTTTCAACACATAGGCTTGATGTTGAGCCAAAAATTGACAATCAGTTGCTGAAGTGTGATTTGGTCTCGCTCACGATAGTCAGGTCGAACACGACGAATCCTACTCATTAAACATTTCAATACTTCCAAATAATGCTCGACACTGATGGCTTGACTAAATGGGATAAATTTATTATGAATAGTACCTTCACTATCGAAAAAAACAGACACTGTTGATTTTTAATGGAACTTTTACTGTATTTCTGGATTGCGGTGATTATTTTAACCTCCATTCTGCACATTAGCGCCCTCTTTGTGGATCTTATTAAAATATTATGTCTCGTTACCAATAATTACCGATTTCAGAAAGTTGGGATTGTTTCTAGAAGCTCGTACGATTTTCCACTTCAATAACTATTAATCTTCATTTAACATGTATAGAACAAAATAATTGCGGCGTCATTTTATATAGCTTTGCGGCGTCATTTAACACGTTGTATTTTATAATGGGCCATTATGTATATCTTAATTTTTGAGTGGAAGTAATATTATACTGATAGAGCAAAAATTTAGATATAAGCTAGCTCGTTTTATTTTTACTGGTAGAGTACATGGAGATTGAGGTAATTTTTGTACGCCTTTTGAAAATAGTCTCTATAGTTGTTTAAAATTTGGTTGTACTGTTTTTGGGACACCATTCATTTTAGAATAAAAAGAATATAACTTCAGCTCAAAAAATGAAAAAATACTGAAGAATTATGTAGTTGTTGAAACAAATTTTAATATAGTACAACCGTTGCGTCCTGAAAGATAAAGCGGGTTGTTCAGTGAAACGCTACATTTAAATAAAGAAGGGTATATACAATATATTAACAAAATAATAATTCCTACCTTTATTACACTCTTAAAATTACATCTACTAAATAAAAACCCCTTAGGCTATGAGAGTGTACAAATTTAAATTAGAGTTCTATGAATTACTGATCCTAAGTGTAAAACAACACAAGGCTTTTAAAAAAACACGATCTAAAAGGTTTGTAAAATTACACGTGTTGAGTAGTCGTTGAAAACGCACTTGTAGACAGGAAGTGAGATATTTAAACTGGTGTACTACTGACTTACTGATTGGTTTTCCTCGTGAGTTTTCCATAAGCTGCTTGGCCTCTCTTGGTGAGATTCTCTTCAAAAATAGTGTCTCAGCCACTGCTCTCCAATTCTTTTTTGGGTAGCACTTTTTGACCCGAAATGCCTGAGGATGAGTAGGATATTTTAAGAACGGAAGAAGGTCTTAAACTTGAGAGCTACAAACGACACCCACTTGGTGATAAAAAATCGTTACTCACTACTGCATCATGGAGAAAAAGAAAAAGCCACTACGGCATACTGGCGGGAAAAGCCACTACGGCATGGCCGAGGAAAAAGCCCACTACGGCATACTGGCGGAAAAAGCCCTTAAAAATTCCATATGGCCGTTTATATATCTTTTGCCCCTTCTTCAAAGTGAAGTCTTTAAAATGGCTCACTTCCGGAACGCAAGATCAACGCAAACTAAATAAGTTAGGTCAGCAACATGTTATACACAGTTGAGCTACACTGTTCAAAAATTTAAATCACTGTTTTAAGTTACACTGCTCATAAATTTAAATCATTGCCTAATCAAATATAAAAATGTAATAAAAAATGAATTATTGAAAGAAAAGCAGTGTCGTAACATGATATTAAAATCTAAGAAAAAATGAATGTTAGGATGTTTTGCCTAAATCTTCTTTCCAAATCTTGCAAATTGTTTCTCTATTGATGTTTAAAACATTAGTGATATTGGTTCTCACAGATTATTCAGGCAGATGAGTCTGCTCGATGGTCACGAACGAATATAAGGCTTGATTATCAGTATCTGACCATACCGGATGGCAGCCTGTATGTGTCAGAGCTCCTGGATTTGTCGGTTAGATTATTCATTTTTTTCTTAAAAATAATAATAATAATAACATGTGGTGCGGTTTGTCCTGCTTGGAGAACTTCAAGAGGTCATATCGGAGACATCGTTTAATTCAAAAAAACCATTATTACGGGGAACAACGAAAAAGATGCCCCTGATAACCCGCCTTCCACTGAACAGAGAGTTGAACAAGGTCGTTGAGCTGCAGGACGAATGTTCTGGCAATGAACAAATATGCTTCAAGTGAACTAATAGACACCAAAATGACTCATATGACTACTACCAAAGGCCTTAGCCGACATGAAGAGGATATATGAATTGTCATTGGGGTGGAAAACATTCAGAACATCAAAATAACGCGTATTAAAGATTACGAGACTATGCGTTCCTATCACCGCAGGTCCAGCTATGATCGAATGCCTTGAGAACAACCAAATAGGTAGATGGAATAAATTGTTTTACGATTTTTTCTATATAAGTGTATTATCTCCCAAAATATGCACGGTAATAAGTAGAGAATCAAAGATGCTTTATCAACGATAAGTTGCAGTGCCGGTAATTTAATTAATTAAATGTATTGACCAAATGTAGTCAATTTTAAGACTGTTCTTACACTTGTGTAAATAATTTTATAGAGTCAGTAATTATTAATGTACTATAGATTATCTAGCGATAGAAATAATGAGATAGTAAATATCTTGATTGGTAAGAGATTGTGCAATTTTATATATTTGTTAACCTGTTGATCTTCTCATTTGTTGTAGTTAAAATTTTTTCTCAATTAATTTTGATATTGTCATAACATAATTTAAAGTGTATTTTCAGATGTAGTTAGCTCCTAAGTCATAAAATTACAACAGACACCATTATTGCTCCTTAAAAATTTCTACTAATTTAAAAGTAAACTACATAGCTTTACTTAAGAACTAACAATTGACCGGAGTCTTTCAAGTACCCAAGTTTAGTAATAAGCGAACTGTTCAGCCTTATAAGAACAATTACCTAACTGTATAAACTATCAGTTTGAGACGAAATTAACGGTTCATGTAATGAAATTGCTGGTATCGAAGACTTACGTATTTCATGTTGAGGAAGCGGCCTATATTGTTTGCTTCATTTTTTTTTTATTGTGATTTAAAACCCCGTTTGTTTCAATTTAAAGTTTGTTTAGAAAGTCGTGAAAAAAGTGAATATATATATATATATATATATATATATATATATATATATATATATATATATATATATATATATATATAAGGTGCCCCATACGTATGGAATAATGCACAGCATCTATTAACCAGTGTATCAAAAAAATGTTTAATTTTTTTAAATTAAAAAAAATAAATTCACTTTTTTACGACTTTTTCAAACTAACTTTTAATTACAACAAACGGGGTTTTAATCACACAATAAAAAATAATAAAGAGCAAACAATATAGGCCGCTTCCCCAACATGAAATACGTAAGTCTTCGATACCAGCAATTTCATTACATGGGATTTATATATATATATATATTATATATATATATATATATATATATATATATATATATATATATGGGTGTTATGAAAATTGTTTAATATATTAAAACCAGCAAATCATTGCATTAAAAGCAACTGCACAAAAATAATCAACGAGGAAAACGACCCTAAAATTTTATGGTTTTTTTTAGCAGAAACGTTAATAATTTTATGTCAGCGACAATCACCTTTACTGTCTCAGTGTTGCTATGCTTAATTATGTTTTTGTTTCATGCTATACTTAATGAATAGCACTTTATCTATTTCAGTTTAGAAAAGCTTCTGATGTAAAAACAAACTACATTTGATGTTCAGTGCTTTAACTAAAGAAATTAATATACACTAGAGCCGAAACCTAACCTATACAAATAATTTTCTGTCTAAAGCCGAAATTTTTGGTAATACCATGAATCACTGTAGTTTCCTTCAAAAAATTATTTAACTTTTATTATAGTTTTATTAATGGCACTATACCTTGTAGAATATCTTTTTTATAACTAACTGCTAATTCCGGTAGGATATGAAACTTGATGTAAATACCGGAAAAAGTAAAAATAAAACACTTTCTAGATAAAATAAGTATTACAAAGTTCGCTTTTTATTTTTAAGCGTGAAACATAAGAACAGTACAAGTCACTTATTCTTCAGAAACTTTAAATTTATTAAAAAAATTTGATGACTGACAAAACACATAGTTTGCGTTGTAGAAATAGCTCTTCGCAGTTATACAATTATGGCACGGCTCCTTATTCGGATTTATGACGTCATTATTTGTGGTTTCATTTGTATCATTTTCTGTTTAAAATTTAAAGTATAAAAACTTTCTATTTGTATGCAGATTCCCTTTTTTTACAAATATAATTAGATTTAGGTTATGTGTTAAGACAGGCCTCTAAATAGCTATTTTTTCTTCTTTTTTTTTTCTGTGTTTTCGTTCAGTCTAAATGGCTCAGGTTAGACAGGCCGAGAGTTAAGTAAATTTCCACCTGTTATTGTTATTTAGCTGTAGTGCATTTTTAAATCAATTTTGTAATTTGTGATTTTTTTATTTTAGTTAATACAATGATATTTTTTACATGATAATAGAAATAAATATTTAAATTCAAAGTTTATTTTTACTCTGTCGATACTTTAACTGTTCCCTGCCTAGCTGTTACTGGCCAGCTGATTTATTCATTATTAATAGTATATTTAAGGCCTAGGAGCTTATCATGGATTTCATCTTCGTCAATTTGAAATATTTTACGTAATTCAGGTGTAATATCGCCGTTAATTTTAGTTTCTTTTTTGTGTTGATATGTGCTTAGGAACAGCAGTTGTTTATCTCAACAAATGCTTGTAGTGTTTGTTAAAAAAGGGGGAAATCAACCGTGTTTCTCAATGACTTCATTGGGTTAGTTTTTGTTTTATATTATTAGAGATAGTAAACATCCTAAATTTGTTCAACATGCAATCATTTTATAAGGAATACTTACCATAATATATTATAAAAAATTGTTTTGGGTCCAATGGTCTTATTTCTAGGTAATTTTTTTACTGCCAAACTGAAAAAAAAAATGACGTAACTATCATATTAAATATTTGTGATGCATATTTGTTTGAAGGAATATGTGTTGGGCAAATTTTACCTATTATGAATATTATTATATTCACAACAGTGTATTTTTAATCCCTTTAATTTATAAACATATTTTTAATAAAAGTCAGGTTAGTGGCTCTATG